>VXAZ01009961.1:0-91425 GCA_013399875.1 Gymnorhina tibicen
CTGTGAAGAAATTCTTCCTAACGCCGTATCTGAGCCTCCCCTGGTGCACATTAAGACTATGTTCTCTTATTCTGTCACTTGTTACCTGGGAGAAGAGACTGACCCCCACCTGGCTACAATCTCTTTTCAGGTATTTGTAGAGAGTGATAAGGTTCCCCCTGAGCCTCCTTTTCTCTGGGCTAAACACCCCCAGCTTCCTCAGCCAGCCGCTCTTTACAGGACATGTGCTCCAAGCCCTTCACCAGCTTCGTTGCCCTTCTCTGGACAAATACAGATTAGTTGCAGACACAAAACTTTCACAGAGAGGATTTGTGTTAATTATTCAAGCACTTCTTTCTCCCTTAAGGCTCATGTCTAACCTGTAAGGTGGTTATGGTCTAGTAAGCTCCACCTTCCCTTGGAGTTATTATAGGGTTGTTTTTAGTTGGAGTTGGATTTAAAGGAGCACATTGAATCTGTCTCTCTGTTTAACGATAAAGTGCATAGCTGTGCAGCTGGAGACTAGGTACTCCTCAAAAAGGCACAGCCATGTCTTTGTGCACTCAGTCATCAGACGTACTTACATCCCATGTAAATGACACAGAACTGGAACACTTAAATGTTTTGAGGGCTACAGGGCTTTTGTAGTATGTTTTGTCATATATTTGTATGAAGTCCCCTGTGAAGGTGAATTATATTTACTTCTGGCTTGCCTTGGTTCTTGTGTCGTCTGCATTCTTTCATCATTAATTCCTTCTGCGTTTTTGCGAAGAGTGCCAATTAATCCATGATAATAGGCTGGGTGATGGTTACTGCAGTACTTGTCAGACTGCTCCTCCAGTTCACCCCCTCACCTGCAGGTTTTGTGACTCTGCGAGTGCAGCACACGGTCATGTTTACCACCACACTTGCAGCCCACCGTGTTAAGTAAACAGATTAATACACCAGGCTGTCACCTGGAAGATGCTCCCCCTCCCCTTCAACTGTCTTTGTGAGAGTGGTGGGTGGACAAATGGGAATAGTAAAAAATCACTCGTCCCAGCTTCAACGAGTAAACATGGATCAATTCCCAAGTGGCAAAGCAGGTATATGGGAGCTTGTGGCTCTAGTAGTCCTCATAGCCTGAGATCTTAAATTCCTCATGTATAAACAGCCTTCTGCCACACTGCAAACCAACCTAACATAACTGAATTTGCAGTTTTTTCTTATGATTGGTGTTGTTTATATACAGCTCAGTGTCACTTTCACTAAAATGCTACTGACTGGATGAAGTGCACTTAAAATAATAATTATGGACTAAAATAATGTCATTTAAAGAATTATCAAACAAAAGAAAAACCCCAAGATGCTCCTCCTCTAATAAGCATTTCAACTTCTGCTGAAATTATTAAACTATGCTGCCTTTTCTGCAGCATGGATCAATTATCTATTTCTTCAGGCCATGTAGTATTTGAGGACTCTGTAGAGAATGGCTTTTTAAGTATTTGAGACTGAAGTAAATCTGGGCTTCCACAAGCAGGTGAACATCATTAGCTGCCACCGGTGGGAACTTTGCACCATGGTACTTTAGGGGACCCAGGGAGATGGAGTGAATTACTGCAGAGTGCTGCTTTATAGTTGTTCAGCAGCTGAATCTTGAGTGCTTTGGTCATCTACATAGTTCTGGATCAGACCTTAAAATAACTCCACAAGCTATGGTAATGCCACCACCAGTGAATCAGAACTCTGAGATCTGTGGTGGGCTCTCCAGAGAATACTGCCAAATCTTGAAAGGTGGAATGCAACTTTACATGCTGCTTTTACCTGAAGACAGAATATTTGGAAGTGGCTGAATGATTTAAGGAAAGCATCCAAATCTGCTGATTTAGTTGCAGAGCCTGGAATCTGCATCTCTCTGGTGTTTTTTTAAGAGCTGCAGGTGCATTTTCTGGGTATAACAAGGAAAATGGGACATCACAAGATTTAATGACTTTAAGTCTTTAACTGGCACATGGTCAGAGAGTAATGTGAATATTTAATGATTCATTAGACAGTACAGAAGAGTTTCTACCTTATTACTGATGCAGTGTTCTATCAGTGTTGTGTTACTGAAGAATTACTGCACCAAATCAGAGTTGGTTGGTAGATTTTCCTTTGTTTACTGAGGTGGATTCCATGTGTGTTGTCAGTGGCTGTCATTCTTCGTGCAGTTTCTCTCAATCCCAACACTACAACAGATTTTACTGCTTATGAAGATACAAATCTCACAAAATAAGAGCTCAAATTGAGGGGAAAAGCAAAAAATATATGTAACTTTCCCTTAAGCATAGAGCGGGGTGAGAAGGCCTCACCTTAGCAAAGACCCTGTACAAACCCTTTCTTCAGAAGTTGTTTCTTTGACAATATAAAATACATAGCATACTGAAAAGACTTAAATCTCTTCAAGCAAGCAAAATCTAGTGGTCTAGGATCAAACTCACTAGAACTATGTAAAGGAGAGAGAGAGCGAGAGAGCATGATGGAACCGCAAGGACACATTAGGTTCATGTGTTTATTGGATAGTTTGATTAAAGTAGTGTTTATCTCAGCGCTCAGATTTCAGTAATGTTACAAAATGATTCACCATTGAAATTCTGTTGCTGCAGTGGAAGAGCAAGCTCAGGGTGTGTCTGCAATGTATGGTTCTGATTTCAGAGGTGAATTAATTACTGCTGAATTTCATCTGTTGCAACCTTTGGCTTGCAGGAAGAGCATTTCAGTTCAGAAATCTCTCTCCTTAGAAGAGAAAGTTGGCTTGGTTTGTGAGTAAGCACAGGGACATTAAATATGTTCTGGTGGGACTCAGTGTTGCCAAGAGAGTAAGGCTTTAGTGTCTGCATGTTTTAAAGATGGTTTTCAACCATAATGGGACAGTTGTATGTCACTTTATGCATGGCTTGCTTGAACATAAGGACAAACCACAACTTATGGAACTGTCCGCGTCTTGGAAGGATTCAGGCTTCTGTGTGTCAGCACAATTCCTACATAATAAAATTCTTAAAACTTAAAATTTGCCTCTTTTTCTCCTGTGTTAAGTATGGCAGTGAGGGCAAAGGTTACTTAGGATTGTAAAAGAGGTTTCCTGAAAACTTGATGCCTCCTAGTTACCTATCCCACTCTTCTGCTCAGCCCTCTGTTCAACCTGTGAAGAAAGGAAAGGGATGAGGGAGAGGGAAGCCATAACTTATGTGATGTGAGAAATATCCTACCTCTTGGAGGCTACTAGAGTAAATGTGTAAGAGCCTGCAGACTTCATAAACTTCTTCCATTACTTGTATTTAGGTGGGAAGAGACTGTACAGTGCTACAGCCAAAGAGGGATACGGAGACAAATTAGAGCATATTTATCTCAAATCAAAGTGTTGCTTCCACAAGATATGGGTGCTGTAGACCCCAGGGTGCTCCCCAACTGGCAACTAAAGCACCACAGAGCCTCTTACACACACACACAGAGACACACAACCTACCCTGGTGGGGTGAGGGAGAGAATCAGTCCTGACCAATGCCTAGCAGTCCCTGATCAGTGCTCCCCTCTGTCCCCGTTTTCCTAATTTTGCTGCTGAGCATGACATCCTATGTTGTGGTGTGTCCCTTGGATCTTTTGGGATCAGCTGTCCTGGCTGTCTCTCCTCCCAACTCCTTGTGACCCCCAGCCTCCTTGCTGGTGGAGTGTTGTGATAGGCAGAAAAGGCCTTGACTCTGTGTAAGCCCTGCTCAGCAATTACAAAAACATCTCTCTATTATCAGCACTGTTCCCAGCTACTACGAAGAAAATTAACTATCCCAGCCAAATCCAGCACAGACAGCCAGTACAAATGTAAATACATTTCACTTTCTAGATCAGTTGTAACACAGTATGAATTGTACTTTGAGATCCTTACTGAGGTTCCTGTTCTTGAAGGATCTGATGTCAGGGGATGTAATCCTTGTTTTTATCACCCATCTGTTTCTGAACCCTCCAAATCAGATGTGTTGGGACTATAGTTATCTGTATCATTCACATTTTGATGGAGATAAAAAAGGTTTATGTAGGAATTATCTCATGGGCAGTCTCATTATTTCTGAATTTTCTTAATCCCTGGTTTTGTGTGAAACATATGGGAAGATTCAGTATGAAGTTCCATCTGTACAACAGTTTAGCTAATTAGACATGAGTAAATTTTGCTGCTGCAGCTTTTTACAGACCTCCTATCCCATACTGAGAGGTAAAACTAAGTTATATTAGTTATTATAAAAAGCTGGTATTGGCTTTGCATGTTTATAGCAAGAGACTTTCAAAATGTCAGCTTAGTTTTTTGCAGGTTTGTTAGCTGACTTGACATCATGGCAGTTTTTGGATGTAGCTTTCTCTGGTCCTGCTTCCAGCTCCACTTGATGATGTTTTTGTGTGATGCATTCATTCTGGACTTCTTAGAAGTCTGTATTATTGTCAAGTCCTCTGAATTAATACAACATATTAATATAGATACTCATGGTTGTCCTAAAGAAAAATGCAAACACCCATGCAAGCCAACCCCCCAGTTGGCAGCTCCTTGACATGTCTCATAAGCCAGAGACTTGCAGAGGCTCCGCTGCTGTTTTGAGGAGCGAGTGTAGTGGGCAGAAGTTCATTGTCACAACTGAGACTTGAATTTCACAAGTGAAGTGCTGTGTCCTCCAGGCAACTTAAAGGCGCTTACAAGCCGTGCAGTTGGTAACAGAGATAGTCTGCTGCTGACAACCAAACCTCAAGCTTACTGTTACTTGGTGGGTTTGCTTAAGGTGGGTGGGTGGTGCAGCTTTTACTTTGGTTAACTTATAATGCATCGCATTCCGGAGAAGAGGATAATCCTGGATTAAGCAGCATCTGTTAGCAGTGGGTCAAAGTTATAGCTTAGTTCAGGGAAGGGAGGGAGAAGTGAGACTTAGTAGCTCGTGTTGCATTGTTTTAGACAAGTGTTTTTTTCTGGAGACTCCTTGTTAAACCTGGGTGACTGCTACTGCAACTTTTACCGTCACAGGACATGGCAGCTCTTAGTACAGAGTAGGCACACAGCCTTAACAATCAAGTGTTAAGCAATTAGCTGTCTGAATCTCAAAGCTCTTGCTCCAGTATATCACTCCAGGGTATGCCCATGATTCTTCTTGAACTGTTTGCATGTTTGCTATGTCCTGTCTAATTCAGTAAGGGTCTTTTTTTTTACTTACGACTTTTCTGCCACAAAACCTGGAGTTAAAAGGATTTGTTTTGGGGTATAGAAAAGTAAACAAAACTAGTCATTTGGCCAAATGACTATATGTTGATGTAATGTGAAAAATGTGGTGGGGTAAAATGATTGGAAATACCTTATGTTCAAGAATTAATCACTAATGCTAAAAACATTGTTTCTATTTCAGTGTATTAGCTGAAAAAAAAATCAGTAACCTGACAGTTGTATTCTAAATAGATATTCTTAGCAGGAATTGGTAACATTTTAGATGAAAATAATCTTAATTGTGAAGTCTCATTTTTGGTTAACAATTTAATGGTGAAATCTCATTTTTTGTATATGGGCCCATAATATTAAAGTTTGCGTCTAATGAAGTGAATATTCCATATGGCAAATAGTCAGTCTGCCTAAAGGCTGAAGTGAGGAAGAGACTTACCCATTTCAATTTTATGAGGCTTTTGGGAAATGGAAGTGACTGTGGTTGTTCCAGCCTGGTCTGGCTTGTAGTTGCCTATGAGCAAACATAATGCCAGTATGAATAGCCGGATTTTTTTACAACTGTGGACATTGGAGCACAAAGTTGACAAGCTTTTTCAAACACTGATGATAGTTTTGGGGAATATTTTGGAAGGTTTTAATAGCCTACAAAATGTAGCTGAATTCAAAATCATGGGAAGTTTGGGTTTGTTTACGGGGTTTGTTTGGTTGGTTTTGATTGGGGGTTTTTTGGTTTTTTGGGGTTTTTTTTTAGTTTTTGTAGATTTGGTTTATAAAATTAGTTTTGAAACTTTCAGCTTTCAGCAACTGTTAAATGCCTTGTTTGTTCAAATATTTGCTTCTAAATGTGAAAATTGAATTTTGAAGAAAACTTTGTGTGTTTACACCTTTAGAAAGTACTTCGAGGAAAAAAATTTAAAAACACTTGATTTGTTATTCAGATTTCTTCTGTGTGCTGTTTTTGACCTGACAGATTTGGAGCTGGCTCTCTGTAGATGAGTTTCAGTAATTAGAGTATTAGTCCACACAGACAGAAGATGATTAACTTGTACAATCGTCTTTTCTTGCATGGGTTTGTTCCTCCCATATCTTTGTCCCCTCTCCAAATCTTTCATGAGAGAACATGGGAAGTGCTTGTTGCACACCTAAGTAGGTAACTGCTGCTGCCAGCGCATACAGGAGGCAGCAGATGAACCTGACACACGGGAGGTGCTATAAGAAGGCCTGGGTGGAGGGGAAGAAATTCATGGAAAGCAGCTTACAGTGGGAAAAGGTGCTGATGATAAGCCTAGAAGGTGTAGTGGTATCTTGAGGAGTGGCTTAGAAAAGGGGGCAGAGATAAGGAAAGATGGGAAGAGGGCTGTGGGCAGCCTGGATAGATATCTGAACCCCTGGTGATGTGAGAGAAGCAGGTGGGGGAAACTTCAGAAGGATGTGTGCTGGAAGAGGTGAAAACACAAAGCAAAAATTTTTGGTGTGTCTTTATGGAAATGAAGATTCATAGTGAGAGATGAGGGATGGTCAGACCCTCAAGAGTAGAAGAATGTGGCTGGAAAGTAGGAACCAGGTGTGGTAAAAAAAGAAGAGCCACAGTCAAGCCCCGCTGAAGCTAAGGTTCTTCCTATGGAAGTTTCAAGACCAAATGAAGGAAGTGTTGATCTGTAAACATTTTTCTCTTATGTGATGTTTAGTACTTGAGTTTTATCTCTAACTTCTGCTAATTTTAGAAATATATCTTTTAAAAAATTTGAATTTTCATCCATCTCTAGACCCATGCATTTCTGTTTTCTCTATTCTTTGTTTTTCTTGCCCTACATGTTTCTCTTTTGTTTCAGTTTCTTCAGTACTCATTGTTCACATTGCAGTAGTACCAAAAATGTCTTCTGTGAATGTCAAGATACCTCTAATCAGGAAAGTTTCTTCTACTGATTCAAGTCACTAGCCTTGACATTTTAATTAATTTTGAAAACATTCTTTCTGAGTATTGCTTTGTCAATAATTATTAAAATACTCAAGACCCCCATATACAAAAAAAACCCCACTATGCACTCTTATGCTTTAAAATCAAAGAAAGGGGTTAAGGGACCTTTCTCACTTTTTAAAAGCACCTTCTAATATGGATATTTCTCTTTAGGAGTCTACTTACTGGGAAAATATGGGCAGAAGAAAATCAGAGAAATCCAAGAACGAGAGGCAGCTGAGTACATCGCCCAAGCACGAAGGCAGTACCACTTTGAAAGTAATCAGAGGACGTGCAATATGACAGGTAAGATAAGGAAATAGCTACTGTTTTAGATAAGGGGGAGGTATTTGGGGATTTATGCTATATATTGTCAGGATGGAAGAGGAATAAGAAATGTAGGCAAATTCAAAATCTTAATTAAATACTGGTGCATAGAGTTGTTTTACAAATAAAGAGAGTCTGAAGAGTAGAGGATTAAAGGGATTTTAGGGGACATCTGAACCCTTACCCATCAATAACCGTACAAGTTTACCTGCAGGTTACAATTTTTTGTCACTTCAGGACCCTTCTGCCTTAAACTGCATGTGGTATTGAGGTGTGAAACAGCATTCAGATTCAAACAATACTGAATTTACAGCAGGATTATTTTATTCATTATAGCACATTGTTAGTAAGCGACATGGAGAACTTGATGGGTAATTTTCAATAAGAAGCTCATCAGCCCATCAGTTTCCTACACAGTTAGAAGGTACCTGACTAGCTGGAGAGCAAAAAGTGAAAGTACGTTTTCTTACAGCACCAGTCTTAGGATTTTTGGAAAATAGATGACAGAGAAGAGTTTTAACAAATTCCTTGCCATTGTAAATAAAGGCCATTCAAAACTATTTTTATTAAACAAATTAGGCAGCATTTTCTTTTTCTGTTGAAATTTGTAATGACTTCTTGGGTGGCTGTAAGTTCAACCTGTTTACCCTGACCAATTGGTATTTAATTTTAATCTTCTCCATTTTGTATTCCTGGGAGTGATCTTGCTGCAAGAACTAAGTTTTTGTTTGCCCTTCTTTGTACAAAGTATCTTGTGTCTGGCAGCATGCATTCCTGACAAGATTTTTCATACTTTGTTCTTATTATTTATCATGTTTATTATTTCCTGTTCCCATCATGTAACAGCAGATCAGACATTGTTCTGAAAGTATAGGATTTTTTCCCACTAGCTTTCTCTCATTTATAACATACCTTTCTCCAGTTCTCTTGTCGGACAAAACAAACCTCAGATCTTTTTCTTCTCACCTGGAGAAGTGCAGCAGTGTAGGTTTTCAGCAGATTTTCTTTGGGGAGTTGGAGGCACGTATACGCAGGATGTGAGTGCACATCTGCAGCTCGAGCCAATAAAACCACGTGGTCATGTAAGGGCAGCATTGTGCCCCAGCTCATGAGAGGCACACAGGTTATTGCACTTTGGAGTACTCCAGGGTTTCTTCTTATGCTGTCCTCCCAGCTTTGCCTGTTGAGCAATGGGATACACATCCTATAGCACCTGCTGAGTGTGAGCTGAGGATGGGTTTATGATGGGGTTTTTTTGTTGTTGTTGATGTTGACAGGTTTTGTTGTTTGTTTTTTTTTTCTGTTAATAACAGTGCTGTCAATGCTTCCAACATTGAGGGATGCCTTAATGCATCAGTTAAACTCCGAGAGTCTCACATCTCTTCTTAAAAATAGGTAAGACTGTTTTAAATGTGTTGAACTCCACTTGTTTTGATGACAAGTTTTTTTCAAATTATATATGTAGAAAGCATGTAGAATTTTGGTTCAGTGTCCCATTGAATCATTAGTCTTAAGGTATTTTCAAATGACTATGTAAATATTTTCTTATGTTAGATGTATTTAGATAGGTATGGCTGGCATTTTCCAAAAATTACAGGAAATAATACTTCCTTTAAGGTGCTGCAGTGAGAGCCATGTTTTTTGTTGAAATGGTTATAAGGTAGGTAGATACAAGTACTTAGAGGATCTAGTCCTCTTTTAAACAGAACAGAATATTTTGTGTGAGTTGTTGATGTTGTGTTTGTAAAAATGTTTATGTAATCTTACCAAGTTCAGACATGAGTAGTAGTGGAAAGTATCCAAGATGAGATTGCAAATGCATGTAAGTGATGAGAAATAATTTTTTAAATTTTATTTTTGAAGTAGAATAAATAGGGACATATCATACATTAACAGAAAGGCTTTCCTGTCAGAAAACACCTTGGAATTCCTTACAACTGCAGGAACAAATAGGCTATTTTTAAATACATAAAGTGCATAATGGCCTACCTTAAACGTAAATTGCTTGGCATATGGCACAGAGTAAAAGTGCTATGTAGGCAGTTAACACAGGATTTCTGACTCACTCTAGACTGTCTTTCTAGTTCACCTCCCGCTAGTTTATTTATACACCTATAACATCAGCTGTCCAGCATTTAATAGGTTACCTATTCAGTCACTGGTTTTTTCAGCAAAACTTCCACAACAGAGCAGCCTGATTTAAAGGGGGAATTGCAGCCTGAATTATGTTTTTATAATAAACTATCTGAGAATTTGCAACTGTTATTGAATAGTATTTACCCCAAACAACAAGAAATTGGGAAAGGTTAATTTTAATGGAATAAATGTATTTATCATAATATAAGTCTTATTCAATGAAAAAATTAAACTGAATGAACAAAAGAGCATGTGGATCACCAGATATGTCATCTGGACTGTGCAGCAAGTAGTCTGCAACAGTCTGTAATCCACTGTTCAGTGGTGAAGACGTATAATACCTTAGTTTGTTCTCTGTGGTAAGCATGCTTTTATCTAAATACACCTGCTGTCTCTAACTTGTTTGACCAGTTGAAACAGTCATGGGGTACATTGATGCACCTCTGAATTTCAACAATCCTAGTGAAAATAGAGATTAGGCTTTCTGTTGTTAGTGGTATGCACTTATGAAAACAATTTTTTTTTTATTGCTTGTTACATGCAACATTCTGTAAGCATGGATGACCATTTAGAGTGTATCTTACAGTGGAATTTGTGTCTTAATACTTCCTATTTTGACTTACACTGAGGAAGTTTTAGCTGGATGCTTGAAAGTTTTGAACTGAAATGCAGGGAAAGGGTTGTGAAGGTACAGATAATGGAATCAGCCATCAAAGCTCACTCCAATTTGAAGTGATTCTTTGAAGAAGCTCTGCTATGCATGGAGGTATAGATTTTTTTGCTTTCCACTTCCATTTGAGAAGATCAATCAAATGGCTCCAGACCTTTGAGTGCTGTTGTTGTTGAATATACAAAAGAGCAGATGTGGAGATTTACCTTTCTTAATGTCCCTGAAGATGTATTACTTTTCTCACATAATCTATGCTGTGGCTTAACATGTTATGGATCTGTGTTATCATATGTTACAGGTAGGTAATCTCCTTTAACTTAAAATCCACTCACTTCCTTAAATTTGGTGTGGCCAGTGGTACACTGGGGGCGTAAGGAGGCTGAAGTCTTCAGACTTCCAGAGAAAATTTTGAAGAGGGAACAGCACCCAAGACCACAGATATTCTTACTCGGTCTGTCCTCCTCTTTTTAAAGCCCAGATAAGATAAGGTGAAGTCCCTGCTTCTGCAGCCTTGCAGATGTTTCACATCTCCCACCTCTTCAGCACTTAGCTTTATTCCAAACCTCTGGTTTCTGTTTGGATTGTCCTTTGCGTTTGTAGCAAGTAGTGGCCTTCCAAATAAATAAACATGAAGTAAAAGTTGAGTTTTGAGTAGCAACTGAGTCTCAGTAAATTGCAGGAGATGAAGACTGAAAAACTCATTTCCACTGTTAGGCTTAATACTTGCAGACTTCAACTGTTGTGTGGCTGCTGCCTTACGTTGTAAGGAGAAGCTCTGTAAGCATGAGCTCTAGAAAATGTTTTGATGTAAAATGTGCAAGCATAGTTGGTTGATGATGTATTGGCTTCTTTATATCTCTTCATTCTGCATGAAGAACTTAGCCCTGATAAGTAACAACTATAGCTTTGAGTCCCATTATATGTTTTATGTATAGAAATTTTACAGTATTTTTTTACAAAGTCCTTCCTTTGTTTTGCTTTAGCAAAGCTTTAAAAGCCTGCACAGAGTAGCTTGCAAAAAGTGTGTGAATTGGTTATGTGTTTGCCATGGATCCTTGTATCTCTTTCAGCTATTGTTTATTTAATCTGTCTCTTTTGTTTTCAGAGTTGTAGACTTAATAGTTTATTGTATAAATTTATTTGCATTATTTGATAGTGGTGAACATAAAAATTCTTTGTTTATGTAAGTGATACAATGTTCAAACTAATGCCAAAGTGTACATGTTGTGCCTGTAAAGAGAAATTATTTCTGGTGAGAAGTGCTGGGGTTTGAGGGTTTTTTTAAATAAACTAGGTTACTGTAAAGTATAGCTTAATTTGAACTCTTGTCTCTAAATATTTAAGCGTTCATTCTGATCCTGAGAAATTACCAGATGTTTCCTTAAGTGACTTTTACAATATATTTCTTCCACAACAGACAAACAGTAGCCATTCTTTACTGACAGTACTTAACAGGTGAGAATGGCTGGTGAAAATTTTGGATGGTTATCTTGCTCTTACTCCTGCTACTGCTGCTGTATTGCTAAGATTACCTCTGGATAGTAGTTATAAATATGCAATGTACTTCAGGCAGTTCAGGTGTATCTATGCAATCTACAGTCTTGGTTTGTTGACTGCAGAATATAAACTTTTAGGAACTGGTCAGGTCAAAAAAGTGAACACCCCTCAACAAAAGAAAACAGATCAACATGTATTGGTGTGGATGGTGCAAAACTTCTTTCCACAGATGATTGTGATATCTTTGGTTTTTGATGATCAAATATAAACTTTAAACACATCAGGCAATGGTAAATCTTGCAAGAAAGTAGGACATAGAAATTCTGATCCTGCATTTATTACACACAGGAAGTGCTGCTGAACTGAGTCTACATTAAATATATAGAGAGTCAAGGTCCCAGAAAAGACCACTTTGTACCATCAGTGGCTTTTTCTGACTGCACACTGCAGTAACTCAAAACTGATCATTTAAGTGAGTAATTGACATCACTAAATGCTACATTTCTAGATTAAAGTTTGAATAGCATTTCCATGCCTTTGTAGTGTGTTGTTTATATACTGCTTTCTTGAACAAGGCCTTTCTTGAATGAGATATAGACCTGGATATGATTTGAATAATTATGGCAGCTAAATAAGTTTGCCTTAGAGCACTGCTGTGTCATTTAACATACTTGTTAATTTCCAAGTTAAATATAATTCTTAATATTGCCATTTATTTTTCCCACAGGCCAGCAAACAAGTTAGAAATATGGGAGGATTTAAAGATAATAAGTAAGTGGAAATGAAAGATTACATCTGCATAATTATTTAGCTTAGATTTAAAATGTCTTTCACACAATTTAAAACAAACTTTACACTGGGTTGTTTCAGTAGATATGAAGATAGTGTAACACACATGGCAAACCTCCTCCCTGCCCCTGCACCCCCAAAGACTTCTCATGAAGGAACTTTTCCTAGCCCCGTGGGAAGTTAGAAGCTCAGAGACCAAGGTGAAGAATTTTATTGGCCTTCTTGCTACTCTACTCAATAAAACTTTGTGAGACTTTTCTGTGCCATCACAATAAAATGAAACTAATTTCAGAAATTCTATGCTGGGAATGAAATTCAATCAGAAATGTAGGCCAGCCCTTACATGGCCAGCAGTTCCCTCTTTTTGAGCCTGTTGGAGAGAACCACTGTAGCAGTGGTCATGAAGCCTTTGGGTCATCTTCTTACTTGTTGGCTGATGGAAGCAGTGGAAGGGAAGAAAAAAGTAAACTCAGACAGTTATGCAGTGAAATACTACCATTATGTCTTTGCTTCCTTTTGGGTTTTTCTCCTTTTCATAACACCTTTACAGATCCTGCTTTTGATCTGACTCCTTTCTTCCCATCTCTGTATCTATTCATGATGCTTCTTCTACACACCCTCATTGCCTACTGGCTGGTAGCTGATGCTCATTTCAATTTTCCTCCTTTAGACCTTAGGTGCTTCTGTCTTAGGTAACTTTTTTGACAAACTGCAGTTGGGTCTGAATTGCATGATGAGGGCTGACATAGACTGTGTATTTCCTGGCCTAATGAAAAAAGATGATTTGACACTAAACATTTTCCTTCTGGAACAACTTGTGTAATTTTTATTTTCTTAAAATAACTTGTGCAATGTGCAAAATGATATTAATGTAGGACTTTAAATGGGACACTTTAAATGTAGATCCAGCACGTTAGACTCATGACCATCTTGGGTATGTGTTGTGAAAACGTGTTATGACAACCAGTGAGAAAAATGTGACTGCATATTTGAAAGTCATCAGCACTTGTGAGTCTTGCAGAGCACTCTCCCCTTGACTCATCCTTATTTCCCTGACTTGGGAGTTACTCTGTTTTGCCTTTCCAAGGTTTCACACGAAGTATCGTTGCTGTGTACAGCACCTGTATGCTGGTAGTTCTCTTGCGGGTCCAGTTGAACATCATCGGCGGTTACATCTACCTGGATAACGCCGCGCTCGGCAAGGACGGCACAGTAAGTGTCTTGCTGTGTTTCAAAGGTAGCGCTTGCACTTCCTTGGATGGGAGAGGATTATTTGGTGAGATAAAAAGGGCGTAGCTTAGGAGTATTGGAATGAAACCAAGGGTCCTTACAAGAGTGGGGTATGTGCAAGCATTACTGGCAGTACAATATATTGATGTCCTTTAACAGGATCTAAATCTGGATGATGTGGTGATACTGTTGCTTACCTGAGTACCTGCAATATTGGAGAATGTCTTTTGTCTGCATTTGTCTTGCTTTAGGAAGGCTACTTTCTATCTAAACACCAACATGAAATTACTTCTTTGCTTTAATTTTTTGTGAAATGGTAATACTGTGTGAATGATCCGTGTGAATATGTAAGCAAAGGTATATATATTATTAGGTCTTCCTAGTACATATATTAATTCCTCCAGTTAAATTTTTCTGAGATTAAAGAAGAAAAATGTTGTCTTTGAAATTTTGACTATTTGATTTAACTCCAAAAGGCCATCTACCTAAATGTCTGTTGGTGGGGGCAAGCAAGGTGGAAGACCTGGTTTTTGTTGATAGAGCATATCACTGCTCAATAAAAATGGATCAGTCCCAAAGTAAGGAAGTACCTGTTGTAGAGAGTGGGACCTGCAAATTGCTGGATGGCTTATCTAAAAATAATGGATACAAGCTGATTAGTACTCATCTGCCCCCCTGTGATAGCTCCTGCTGAGAGTCAAGGAACAGCATGTCAAGGCAGGATGGAGAAAAGCTTTCATTAGGGAGGCCAGAGTTGACTGAGGTAATGCTTCATTTTGTAAAACCTGAAAAAGCTGTTTAAGAAGGGCAAGATGAGTTTGGACTAGAAACATGTTTCCTTTCTGTTAGTTTCTCAATAGAGAAGTGGGTTGACAGGGTCAACTCTGAGGCATTCCATTGGGACAAATTGGAATCTTGTCTTGGTTTCTGGAAGCTTCTTTTCTGCCAGATAAGCTTTTGTTAGGTTTCAGCATAAATAACTTACTCCACTAGATTTAATTTCCGGGGTGGTGGAGGGTCTAGTTTCACCGCAATGCAGATTTTAAGAGACTTTCCTGTATATGAATGAAAAGTGAAAGATTTTTCTAAGCCACTGAAGATGGAAGAGAGGTCTGTATAGGTTTGAAGAAAAGAATGCCAGAGGACTTACGACAGATCCAGGGGTTGACGGGCAGGAAGAGTAAGTACAAAGTTGAAGAGAGTGGGGGAATCCATCTCCTGAAGAGTATTACAAAGATTAAGGAAATTGTTTTTGCATTGTTCTCTACTGTTGACATGTTACAGAACTGTTGGATTTTTTTCCCCCACAGACACCACTAGCTCCCCCTGAAGTTCAGCAGCAATATTTATCAAGCATTCAGCACCTTTTAGGAGATGGTATGGTGCTTATTATGAGCTAACTACACCTACAAAATTCTACTTTTTTTTGAGACTTGAACAAATCATTAGAATAATTTTTACTTTCTTCCTTTTAGGACTGACTGAGTTAATAACTATTGTTAAACAAGCTGTACATAAAGTTTTTGGAAGGTAAGAGCCTGTATTTCTCTGTGGTTAGCTTTTAAGTTTTATTGTGATGACTACTCCCAAAACAAAGAGTTTTATTAGAACTGGGGGGCGAAAGCAGGCATAGTGACTTTTTCAAAACTATGCTTTTATTATAGCAGGCTGTGTCTGCCGGTGCGAAACCCTGTAGCTGATTGGAGTCTTACTTGTGAACATGTTATTGGTAGAAAGAGAAAGCAGCATTATTCATTTTGCAATCAACACTGTAGTCTTTTTCCTTTCCAGTATTTCCCTTAAGCAGACCCTGTCTCTTCTGGAGCTGGAACAGAAACTTAAGGATATCAGGGAAGTAGTGGAACATAAAGATTTGGATCAGATTGCATCTTACTCTCCCTTATGTCATTATCTGATGCCAGATGAAGAAAACCCCTTGGCTAGCCAGGTACTTGATTGAATTCCTTTCACCTACCTTTTTTCATTCTGCATTTTTATTTGGGTTGTTTTGGAGAAGGAAGGGTGCATAAGAGTCTTTTACTGTACCATGGCATCTGTGTCTTTAATAAATGGTGAGGCCTCTTCCACCATAAATCAAGTGTCGTTATCTCTTTAATCTAGGCACAGTTGTATTTTCTTCAGATTTGATAGAAAACAAGTGTCACCTCAGAATGTCATTGTGCTTAGAAATGCAGCTCAGTTACTGCCTTTAGCCCATGACAGAAGCTGTGACACAGCACAGCTTAACTCAGCCTTAAGCTAAATTGTATTGCCTGCACTTGTGTACCAGCAAAGTTCACGGAGTGTTGGAGCATCTTGGCTGGTGCACAGAGAATGGTGTGCTGGAGTCCTTTGATGCTTTGGGCTGAAAAATGAACAGGAGTCAAGAGAAAAGTGTATCTATTCTCAGCTGTAACATTAATTTTTTAAATTTTGTGGAGGTGTTTGTCTCCATCCACACCACAGGCTGGAGAAAACTCATTCTTCACTTGGTATTACACTGGTGTAAATGAGGAAACTGGGCTTCAGCATGTGACTACGTGCACTTATTGCTGTAACTTAAGCTGATATGCTGGGTTTATTTCACTATTGAAGGCCAGAATTGGAAAAATGACTTGCTCAAATAGTCTGGTATCTCCTGCTAGTATTGTTTTTAGTTAAAAAAAAATCCTACAGTGACCATTTAAAACACAAATTATAGAGAATCTGATTTACAACAGTATTTTCTTTTATATATCATTTGTACGTCTTGACTTATTTCCATGATCCTCGCCTTTTCTATTTCTACTCTTTATTCTTACAGTTGCTGATGGCACTTACTAAATAGTGTCTGTCTTTGGTTTTTCTAGGCCTGTGGACTCACAGAAAGAGACATTGCTACAATTAAATTACTGAATGAAACTAGAGATATGCTAGAAAGGTATAGAGAAATATTCTGTATTCACATGAAACGCCTCCTCAAAACTAATGTTTATGTAAGACAATTACTTTCATATAAAAAGCTGATAACTTTTCATTTGAGAAATGTGGCCATTCTGCATTAAATTTTTATATTTATCAGTTGTAGCCTGGGATTTTCAAAATTTATGAGCTCTGAAACTTTTTAAGAAATAATGCTGCCTTAACAAGATACCCAGGATGTCCTTGGCAGTCAGACCTATTCTCTCTTCCTCACCCACTCTGTAGTTATGTAGGAACAGAGGAGTACTTTTCTTCTGCTAAAGCAGGGTAAATTGAGAGCAATTTTATTGGATTTACTTGCTTTGATAAAGCGAACACTGGTATTGGCTTATTGGAATTTATTTTTAATGCATGGTTTTGAGAGTGGTTGTATGTGTCCTTTTACCAGAGAGTAAAAGTGAGGCTTTTAAAATAAATGTAGTATATGAGGGAAATGAGACAAATGTCCAACTATTCTTACCATTTGTAAAGTATTGATATTACCAATGGTAAAGGTATTACCATTGCCAGGGATGTGGGGCACTTTAAGGATAAGTCCCTTCTATGTTACTGCTTAGTAAGAAATAGAAGTGAGGAATGCTTTAAGGTTTATCTGGGTTTTAGTAATCTTAGGGTAGGGCTCAGGTTGTTGAGGGAGCTGGTGTTTCATGAGGTGGCAATGCTAGTAGCATCTGTCTGGCTCACACGTCACCTGTGAGGGGAGGCAAACCTGTAGCACTGAATAATTGTAGGGCTTTTTATTTTGAAAAGAATAAAACCAGGAATAAAACCTTTTTTTCTATTATTCTTTATTTTCAGTCCAGACTTCAGTACAGTTTTGAGCACGTGTTTAAACAGAGGATTCAGTCGACTGCTGGACAATATGGCAGAGTTTTTTAGACCTACTGAAAAGGACCTTTCTCAAAACAGCTCTGTAAATAGGTAAGATGGGGAGCCAAAGCACCCATGGAGCTTTAGGTTTCACTGGTATGCATATAAAATGCAGTAACATTCAGGATTTTCTACATCTTCCTAGAAGACTGTTAAAAAATAGCTCTTATTTTGAAGTTAACTTTAGTTTTAAGCAGTGTGGCGAGAGCACTACAAATCCAAAAGCTGAGTTCAAATCCTTGAAATATTATTTCTCAAATATTAAAATTAAAACCTTGAATGATAACTGGGTTTATGTATGTTTATTTTAGTAACTATTGGCTTTTGGTTTAGTAACTATTGGCTAAAGTTATGTTTTAAATATATACTATTTACATCACTTAAAATATCCCAAAAGCTGTAGTTTGGCTATCTGCCTAAGCCTGGTTTAGTCTGAAATAGAGCGAAATTGTAGACTGGCACTTCTGTGACCTGTCTGCTTACACACACATGTGAAAACTCTGGCTAAACCATAATTCTCTGTTAATAATTCTTCATAATTGCATGAGAAGCAAGTGTGAAACAGTGCAATAGGAACATGAACTGGAATTTGAATTGGTACTTCTCTATGTTAAAGGAAAGGCTTGATATGGAGAAAAACCCCTTCATCCATACATTTTAGTCTGCAGTCTTTCAATTCTTACTTTGTAAGTGGTAATTACTTAGAATTCTATAATCACAGTTTAGTGGCTTCATCTGTGTCAGAGCAGGTCAATATTTTTTTGTTCTTTCCTAGTCTTTCCAGTGTCAGTCTTCCTTTAGCCAAGATAATTCCAATAATAAATGGACAGATCCATTCAGTATGCAGTGAAACACCCAGTCACTTTGTTCAGGTAAGAATCTGCCTTATTTACAATATCCCAAGTAAAATCTTGAAATTAAGGTTGTATATTTCTTTTTAATAATTTAATTCTGTTTAATTTCAGTGGCTTTAAAAAAAATAGAAAACAATTGCCATAACAACTTTTTGTCAATTTGTATCTTCCAAAAACACACTGTTTTTCTGGAACTTCTTTCTTCTGCTGAACCGTGCACAAGCACAAACTTCTTGTCTTGCCTTGGTTCTACTTGCAGGTCTGCTCATAAACCTTTCTAAAGCAAGAAGTTTGTGTTGTGCCTGTGGGAGTACCAGGTGCTTTCTTTAGGAATTCTGTACTACAGCACAGGCAGGATAGTGGAGAATGTGGTTGATTAAGGAAGTTTATTTTTTACATTTCTTCCAGGACTTGTTGATGATGGAACAAGTGAAAGATTTTGCTGCTAATGTTTATGAAGCTTTTAGTACCCCTCAGCAACTAGAGAAATGACCTGCACATTTCTACGAATAGATGGTGTATTTATAACAAATCCCTGGCGACTACTGATGAGACTTGGGTTAATTTTATAATGGTGTAGGAGTGGCAGACCAGCAGAAAGAGCACTCTGAGGAATGTGGGAGTGAGCCCGTATTTTCTTCTAAAGAATTGTTTCACCCATTAAAAATATTCTCATTGGAAGAAACATTGTAAGTGTGAAGACTTTTCTATTAAAAAAGTGGTTAAACTCTTCCATAATTCATTGGGTTGTTTTTATTGCATCTAAAAGGCATCTGGTGGCAGTATTACGGCAAGTTACTAAAAAACCCATTTGTTTGCCTGGGGTGTGTAAGTTTTGGGAAGAACTAATGATAGTGATCTAAGAATAGCACAGAGCAGCAGAATGAAGAAGAAGAAGAGCTTTTTTCTTCTTCTTCCCCCAGATTTTTCTTTCTATAAAGTAAATATTTTCCCCCTTAACTTTACAAACCTTGTTCCAAAGTCTCTCATTCTTCAGAAAGCTTTTGCCAATGGATGCATGTTCTTCTCGAACTAGCTGGGAGTCTGCTCTCTCTCTTACTTAATACTAAAGGAATGTGGTTTTTCAGATGTTCTCGTTTCTGCTGTTCAAACAGCTACACTGTACACATTATCTTGTAAATATTTTATCTTAATTTGTATTAATTTTGAGCCCAATTGTCTGTATTGTAATAAAATATTTTAATGTATAATTTGTACGTGTATTAACATTACTAGCAGGGAAAAGAATAACCTGACCTGGCCCATCACTCAAAATCCTGACACAGTGGAAAGAATAAATTTAACTTATACGGTCCTTACTTTGCACTCATGAACATTACTCAGGGAAGATAAACCTTCAGTGTCTACACTGAAACAGAAACAATTCGTGCTTCTTGTTGTCCTTTATCTCCTCCTCTTTGCAAGCTTCACCTTGTGTGTCTATCCCTACAAATCATGACACATGATGACTTTGGAAATTTTTCAAGTTGGATGCAGTCTACCCTGTGCCTAAAATGTTGTCTCTTTGCCAAAGCTGAGGATGCCTAGCAACTCCTGATTATTTCTCTGTTTTCAAGACTTACTCACTGAAGTATATGTTTTGTTTAAGTCCACAGAAGGCACCCTGGTAACTGTGTAAAAACAAAGGCTGTAAACAAGTGGTGAGTTTTACCCATGTAAAATTATACAAAATATAAAAACCCAACCCTCTCCCAGTTTACCTGTTTTCCAATAATGGATAGAATTTCTCAAGAATAGGAACATGTAAAATTAATGACTTCCATGTTAAGAAATGATGATGTGCATGTGCATTGCCTGCATGCATTTATGACGAATTCCTAACCCTTACAGGCCTGTTCTTTCAGATGTTACCCTACTCAGCTGAAATTGCCAGCTACCACTAGTTAAACAGACCTGAAAAAAGTATATTCTTTTCTCTAAAACTGTCAGTTTTTACCATGCAGTTTTGTCGAAGTTAAATTTGTTGCATTAAAGAGGGTGCACAACTGACTTACGTGCATTTGAACACCGGCTTGAGCTTTGTTCTTTCGTCTCTAAAAATTTAGTGCCTGTTTTCCCCCCGCCTTATTATTCACATAACTTGGCCAGAAACTGACTAAACCAAGTGTAGAGGTCAAGGTAGCTGCTCAATTTTTCACACAAGCTCAAAGAAACAAAGTGTAGGCAGAGGATCAGTTATCTAGTGCTAGACTTTGTGAGGTTTGTTCCATTCCATCCTTTAATAATTGTCCACCTCTCACAGAAAAAGTGAATTTATTGGTGTTTCTCAGTCAAACAAGTTTAAAACCAGGGATAAGAAAGAGCAAAACATCAGCATTCCCTGCTAGCCAGGGCTCCAGCAGAGTATGGCTCAGTTTACGTCAGTCAGTTGTAAGGTCCAGCCCCACTGACATGGCAATTGTTGAGGAGTTAATTGAGGTAGAGCAATAACCATTCCCTTTTCTCCTAGGGCAACCCATTTCAGCAGTTCCTTGTACCCAGCCAGCTTCACCTGAAATAGAAACATACACTACAGTTAGAACAGCACCTTTTCTAAGTACATATAACTGCAGTACTGACAAAATAAAAATTGATCCATAGCTACCTTACTAACCAAGTCTCCTTAAATGCTACTTAACCAGCCAAATGAGTGATAATTATTAAAGGTAATGTGAAAACATTTGCAAGTAGATATGCAAGTAAAAAAGCTACTCATGTTGGGTCTTGAGAAGTACTTAGGGCTGTAGAAGGTACAGAAACACCTTTTGGAAGTATTTGGGATGGGATTTAGGTCTAAGCAGTGACCAAGTCACCACAGTACAGAGCTTTGCATCCCCTATTTCCAAAATGCCTGCTTCCCATGGTGGAGCTTGTAGTCTTGAAAGAGCATCACTCTTACAGAGTGCAGCCAGCTATCTCAGAGAAGGCTGATCTGAAGGACTAAAAACCACAAACAGGTTGATGGTGACACACCAGCTGGTGGCCTGCTGGAGCAGCTGCAGACCAGTCTCTGCTGCTGAGGAACAGTACTCTAGTGCACAGAGTCCAGCTGCCCTCCTGAAATTCAAGAGGCATCTCTATCACTTCTGAAATTACTCTTTCTCCCTCATCATGGAGCTGTCTTGGCACCAGTCAGACTACTTTCATATGGAACTAGACCGGAAGGGGCAGTCCAGAAACACCCCTCATGCATTTCTGCAGATAATGGACATGTACTGCATGAGAGCAGAGCTAAGCCAAAGTCAATCTCCCCCTTAAATGCACAGAGTTGATACCAACTTCTGCTTCCTTTGGGTTACTTGCTGCTTCCAGTGTAGGTGTGGCATCACTGTCCTCAACTTCTGACCTCCACTTGGTATAAGATGCACATCTAGGGTCACACTGATTTGCTCTTCAGCCTCCCTGGGCAACAAAAACCTCTCTGTATGTTCCCTTCCTGCAAGGCTTTGACTTCAAACTGCACCACTACAGCAACTCCAGTATCACCAAAGTCATGAGGACAGCTACTTCTAAAGAAAAGTCATGCTGAGTTAGGAGTCTACACAGGAAACAGGAGGGGTGGCACAGTTTTTTTCCCTGCTCCTTGGCCTCCTTGTGACTCTTAGTTTGCAAGCTAAAACATATCCCAGCAACATCTCAGTCTAACTTTGTTGGAGAAGAAACATCCCACTGGGAGGACTATGACAAGGAGGTCCCAGAAAGAAAACAAACATTTGGGTCTCTTCCAAAGTACTCTGTCCTAAGAGCTATGCATTCCCAAAGATGCCAGAAACTTAAATAAACATGATGGAACATGACACATCCTAGAAGGAGGGCAGGGGTGTATGTGTGTGCACTGTCTTTTACCTGTGTTTCTCCAAGCTTAGCCTGTGGCTCACCAAGTTCCAGGGTCCCAGAGGCTGGCCAGTTAAGGAAGATAGCATTGACTTTCCCTTCTTTAGGGCTGAAAGTGTACCTGTTTGGAAATGGGGAACAAAAAGGCATGTCAGTTTTTCCTTGTAAATTTTTAGAAGTGATACATAAGAGTGCTTTCAAGACTGGAAAAATGGATTAGAAAAGTCAAGATTAATTACATTTTTATACACATAACCATCTTGTCAGATGACTCATGCCCTTTAATAATGTACTGTTCCTTGAAAATGTATTCCAACAAACTAGACGTAATGAAAACTATTAAAGAACTGAATTCAGAGGTAAACATCTATAGTAACTTTAGCACACATGTAACAACTCAGCCATATAGGAAAGAGATACTTGCAGGATGGGGAATCATTAACAGATAATGTAGGTTATATTCAGAAAAACATGGTAATTCCCATCTATACACTAACATGCAGACTGAAAGAATTTTAAAATAGTATGAGTGACAGAGTTTCCACCTTGCACAGCTAGTTTTTTTAAATATTATTTTCATCACTATGCCACTGGAAATCTTGTGGCATAGCCCTGAAACATTCTTCCCTCCTTCCTTCATTTAGTTACAATTTTTTATTGCTCTTCAAAGTGATTTTACTAAACAGTCAACAGTTCAGCACCTCCAGGCTAAAGCCAGATGGCCAAATCTTACTGGGAATGGGAGTAAAAACACCCACTGAGACAAGAGGGTCCTGACCAAAACCCTGATGGATCATTAAGGTGTTAGAGAAGCTACAAGTAACTGGGGCAGAGGGGAGGCCAGACTGGCTGTATTTAGTGACCAAATAATTGTTATCTTCCCACTTTCTTTCTAAACATCAAGTGACATCGACTATTCCTTTGTTCAGATAAACACTTCATAGCAATCTTGTGTTTCCAGATTTTCTTTTTCATTTCTGTTGCCCACTAGAAGTAAACAGAATTACCTAACAGATTAGCTTATACCAAGAAGCAAAAGATCATTAAAGAAATGCTTGCAGCTGTCCTTTCAGCCTCAGCATCATCCCAAAACTACAGTCTCTACCTACAGCTTTATACACACTTTTAAACGCAGTTACTTACACTAACAAAGGTGTTAATGCCCTCACCACATACCAACTGAGACGGTGATTTCTGTAGCATCAAGTCATTAGGGATTTCAAAGCTTCACGTAACACTGGTGCTGCTTTCCAGAGCCTGCATTTTGGTTCAGCAGCCTTACCAGACTCCTGGTGCGACCGTGTCGTTCTGTGCTCTCCACGGTTTCGTGCCATAGATGGCCTCTCCGTTGACCTTCAGCCAGGCGCCCACCTGCCTCAGGCGCTCCTCAAACACAACAGCGATGCGACCATCGTGAGTGGGCCCGATATTCATCAGGAGATTTCCTCCACAAGACACTGTTTCTGCAAGTTGCTGAAATGTTTTTAAACACACAGAGCATATGGTTATGAGTAATGAAATCACATATTTGAAGTACTTTCTGAAGTCTGCTGTACTGCTTTAGAATGATGAACCAAATGACTTATGTTACTGCTGCACACTGAGACTTTGGGGTTCATCCCAAAAGTTAATACAAAATTTAAGCTCCCATGAAACAAAGCTCTGCTGTCAAAATTCACATCAGAAAACAGCCCCAAATACCTTCTTGCACCAATATGTGTGACTGAATCTACATTAGAATCAGATCATACAACTCTTTTATCATTTCAACTTCTGCAAGAATGTCATGAGGGTTTTACTAATAGGACAGATGATTTCTCTGCACCAGAGTAGAACAAGGCTAATAGCTGCTACTTCATCTTTACTGAAGCTTAGAAAAGCAACTTCCTTCTTCCTCCTGTTTGATGCTTTTCCTATTTTACAGAAACATCTGTAAAACACAAGGAAGCCTCCTACAAAGTCTATAAAATTTGTGTCCACATCCACACTGCCCTCCAGAGATCATGGACTGAGATGCATAAGTCCAAGAAACAGACAGCTGGAGACAAGCTGCTGAATTAATTCAAACCTTCTGCCTCTGAAAAGAGGTTACTTCAATTTGAAATTGTCTTTTGCAAGGACAGCACTAGAAACAGATTTGGATTAAGTAACAATAACAATCAATCTCTCCCTCACTGGCTGAATTTTGCAATTAAATGCATTATTCTGAAAGACTGATCAGTCTTCCTTTCATTCAGGCTTCCTAAGCTTCACAACTTTTTTAATACCTTAGACTAGTAAGGGAATCAATGTTCTAACAACACCAGCTGTCTGCTTCTGGTAGTGTTTACCTGTATGTCTGTAAGGAAAGTTTCTCGCTACAAAGTAAAACTACTGCTCAGTCACAAACTGTTTCTATCTGTAAAGGGGAAAAAATGTAGCCTTTAATCAGGAGTTCCTAAACAGGAGCTATGAAACTGCAACTGTTTGCTTCTCATCAGCTTGCATATGCAGTTACCAGAGAAACTTAGTAGAAAAGGTAATGATGAGACTGTCCAGATCAGTCCTTGGCCAGTTACTCACAGGGAAAATGGCTTCTAAGAAACTGACTGAATTTTTACTTGAAATTCATTTTACAGAAACGATTAAGAGAAAGGTTAAGAGTTACATGGATATTCCAATCTGCCAGCATTAGGCTGGAAACGGACAAAATGATTTATTATTTCACAGATTCACTGTTGAATTAAAATAATATTATTTATAAAACAGATACATAATTGAACCGTTAAATAGCACAATATAATAATCAGGAGAGAGACTGGGGAGTGGCAGCAGCTGCTGTGCCCCACGGTACCTTCACCAAGTCCTCGATGGTGAGATAGTCGCCAAGCCGCGCCTCCCTGCGGTACCCCCAGGAGCTGCGGTCGATGGTCATGCAGTTCTCCCACTTGTGGGGCAGGAGGTGCCCAGGGTTGTAGCGGTCACTGCACGTGTAGAAGCCACCGTGGGTACACATGCTGCCAGCTCCCCAGCGGTCATTGGTCACTACTGTGTCCCGGACTGGGCTGGGAACAGAGGAGTTTTATTGTTTTTATTCTATAAAAGGCAGTCACAGCCAGCGTAATCCCCTCCCACACACATCCCTCTCAGGAACTAACATTTTGGATGACTTCTGTACTATTAATTTATTACAATAAGATTAAGTGCAATGTCAGGAATTCTATTCTCATCCTTTGCTAATAAAAGGTCCAGATCGGCATTTCATAGGGAAATAAGCTCCAGACTTTTACAGGAGCTCTGCCAGAAATCACTCTGCACTTCATATCCACTGCCAGATGTTCAGTCTGCGATGACAACAATGTACCCATATTCTCAAATTTTCCTGCTGTCCTGTGTTTCTGTGCAACAGCAAATACCTAGGGAAGACTATGATTAAGTAGAATAGCCAATACCATCTTAACTGATTAATTTGCAAATGTGTTTAAAAACTACAAAACAGTCTTTTTCTAAAGCTAGCTTTGATAGTTCCAGGAAAGATCTGGATTCTGTATTTCAGGAGAATTAATACTTTGTTAAGTCCTCTTAAGCAGAAGTAACAGGTTCCACAAAACAAACAGAAAATGAAACTAGACACAGAGCAGAATTTCAGATAAGGAGCTAAACCAGCATCATTATGTACCTGTCATTATACAGCCAAGCCAAGAAACCAGTGCTGTTCCAGTAAGTATCTGGAGCATTTCCATCCCCATCAGACCAAATTATTTCTGGCTGGTACTTGGCCACAATTTCATAGAGTTCTGGTAATGATTTGCTGGTTGGAAACTTTCTTGTCTTAAAGGCATTGGTGGCATCCTCAAGGAAGAGACGATTAAACCATTCAAACAGGGAATGGTATAACCCAAAATGCAAGTCAGTCCTGTTTCTAATAGATGTTGCTAGTTCAGCAACAAGATCTCGCTTTGGTCCCACATCAACAGCATTCCAGTTCCAAGAATATTTGGACCCCCACAAAGTAAAGCCTAAAAAGAGAAAAATCAGAGGATAAGAAAGAGAAGAAGAAGCAGAGAGGAAGTTACAGTTCTTCTTTCTGGAAAGTGGTTGGAAGTGTTGCAAAAAATATAATAATAGAAATGATATTTGTAATAATACTGTTGTCATGGTATAAAGTCTACCTATAACTGTTTATGCACAATGATAGTAGATTTAACATCAGAACACCATGTATGTTTTTATACATACACATATACATTTATATTTTCCAGTTCTGTACTGCTTAGGATAATTATTCCTTCTCTTTAATTATTCAGTGTATTCATATGTCCCAATTAAATTAAATAGAGGATTTTAAAGGCCCCTTCCAACACAGGGCATTCTATAACTCTATGACTATGAAATTAACCAAAAATACAGCAGCTTTTGAGGCATCTACATCAAATGTGAACTGTAAATACACCATCAGCAACTGGAAGATAGAATTCTTTTTCAGCTGCAGAAAGCCCAAGCTATCATTTGCATTCAAAGGCAGTTCTCCTCTCTTCTGTTTCTATCTTATGCAAATGTTCACTTTTTGTTTGCCTTGATATTTAGAACAGCTCAATCAACTACTCCATACATGTATAAGCAGAGGGCAAAAACTCCTGAAACGTCCTGAAACAGCTTTTAAAATATCAGCATTAAATATCAGGAGGGATTTGACCTTTCAGACATCCATCAGTCCAGCACAAGCACTTACAAATACTACTGCACTGCAGACTCAGGCCACTGCCAGAGGAGCTCCACTCTCACCTTCCAACTGCTTTATATTCACTGCCTAGTAAATCTTGTGATATTTTTGTGAACTGGATACATGCAATTGTATTGATTACACAAACAACCTAAAAATTAATGCAGAAGGCTATTGGACAGACTAAAAGAATCCTGGTTCTTTTGAAGTCACTGGGAATTTCACTACAGGCATCATCAAGTTCAAGATTTATGTGTGTCAGAGCTGAGATTAAAATTGACATGTCACAAGTTGCCAGCCTTGAACCCACATCTCACAAAGACCAATAACATTCATTAGATGTATTGTAGTATATCTTAATATTTTCTACTTTCTTTGCTACTGAATTTCCTTACAGAAGCTTTCTTTTTCTTTATTTTTCTCTGCAAAGCACCTTACAATTACAGTGCTAAAAAAAAAATTGTACCTGTAAAGCTACAGACGTGGTTCAAGGTTTTGGCTTCTGTGCACTACATCAGGAAGAGCTATACCTTCCTAAATCTGAAGTTGACTCCTGGAACATGCACCTAAATTCCTTGGAGAAACCAACGGAGTTTGTTAACTGCCTGCACACAGCAGTTCTCCAAATGTCAAACAGTGCAGAATTCACTTTCATGGTTCCTTCAGCAATCAATTGCACAGAAACAAAAAATAAACTATGGCCACTGCAGGAAGCTCAGCTGCCACCACCACTTCAGGCTGTCCTACCTACAGCAAGACAACAGTGGCACAATCTATTGCTCCTCCTATGCAAGCTCCATGGCCACAGCTTTGTGTAAGAGTGAGGAAAACACCTGTACATTTCTTGGGTAGTTTTTGTTTCTTCTTTGGCTGTGGTGGGGCAGGTAAGCATGCCTGGCTTTCCCTATGTCTCTTAGAAGGCAGGAAAGTCAACTGCTTTTTTCATCTGTTGACAGAAATGCAACTATTACTAACATTCACAAAGCTGCCACTTACCCTCATGATGTTTTGAAGTTAAGACAACATACTTTGCACCTGAAGCCTTCAGAATATCTGCCCACTGGTTGGGATCAAAAAATTCTGCTGTAAACAGAGGACCAAAATCTTCATAGCTGAAGCCAGGTGGGTAATTCGCCTCCATAAATTTCACATAAGGCTCTCTCTTTTCCTTCTGCCAGTACCACCTACAAAATACAGAATAAAACATGTCTGCTGACAAAGAAAAGAGAATTGAAATCATCAGCTCCTATTTAACACTGAGAGGTAGAGGCATTGGAGGGACATGACACTGACAGTAAGACAAAACTGCTCCAGAAGAGTATTGATTATCTTCTCTATCCTGTTTGTCCATGCTCTACATCTTTGAATCACTCCGCTTTGGAAAGGTCCCAGAATTTCACCTGAACCAATGAAAAAAGCAGCTACACTTTGAGAATGGAAAAATGACAGTCTTGGTCAATAGCTAAATCTCAAAACTGTAGTAGAGAGCACATACAGACAGTCTGTGTAAGCAGGTGAGGTGGCATGAGAAATGCTTTTTTCCTGGACTTGCGTGACTCAGGTCTCCTCAAGTCTCACACCTCAGCCATCAGGCATCTCTGCTCTGCCCCCCACATTGCAATCCCTGCCACCCACAAACATGGGGACCAGCAGCTTCACCTCTCTGACAGTCCCGAGTCCTCTACACAACTGCAGCTGAGTGACCCAGTGTCCACAGCCCCGGGGCCAGAGAGAGCCGTGACCAGGTCACTGCAGGCTCTGCACGCCGAAGCAAAGGCACCCTGCTAGAAGAAGGCATGTCCTTCAACAGAAACCGGCCGCTGCAAGAACGCCACACACTTACAAACGCGTCTCTGTCACCTCTCTGTGAATGAAACCAAGCAGTAAAAATCCTCTCGTCAAATTTAGACATACATGAAAATAGATTGTAAGTGAAGGAATAAAACAGGCCAGAATTTTAATGTTTGAAATGAGTTTCTCTCTCCTGTCCAGAGCTGGACTCTGACCTCAGCTCTCTAAGACCATAGTGTGAATATCGTTGTAATCTTCCCAAAACCACTTCAGCATAAACCAACACAATCTCTGGCAGCCAGCAGGGAAAAAAACTTTGACTGAGACAGCTTTCCTCATTGAAAGAACCAGGGGCAGAGGAAATAACAACAACAACAAAGCAAACCAAACAAGTTTTAAAAAATAAAAACCAAAAAAACCCCTCTGATTTCAAAGTATATGATTTCTTAAATTTAAAAGTAACAACCTTGATTCTGTGTCTTTGTCACATGGTTTGCTAACATGAACATTTCCATGCTGACATGATTAGATTCTAGAAACTTCCTTATCAAAGCTGTGCAGCTCTGAGGGAAGGAGGACAGGATAGGTGATAATAGTTTAAGACCTTCCATTTGAAGCTGCTAATACAGGACCTCAGCCCTCTGATTGCACATGCTGTCAGAAGGCCCTGAAGCAGCTCTATACCCACACCTGACTAAGGATGGGAGACTACATTAATAGAAAAAGCAAATAGAGTTTTGGGGTCAAAAACCAAATGCTTGATCCTGAATCTGTGCACCACTACCAGAGTACAGCACTCTGGGCAAGGCTTGAACCCAAACCCAGTTCTGTCCCACCCCTCCCAAAGTAATTTATTAGTAAATGTAGTCTGCATTAAAAACCTGCTGAAACCCTTGAACTTAACTCTGAAAATAACAGGTGAAATATTGTCAGAAAACATTGGTTTGATTAGATACATGTTGGCTTCTTCTGCAAATACTGTAATTAAGGTTAACCATTGCTCTGCCACAAAGCTACTCTCATCTTTGTACTGTATATAAAAATGTGTCTCACTTGAAGTCTCACAGGAAGTACTTGGTAGAGCATGGAAATATGACAGCAAAAACATGCTTACAGCCAAAGGGCCTGAACCAGTGAACACTCACAAAACAAAGGTTTCATTGAGCCTCTGAACTAAAATTATTTGAAGGATCAGAGCTTTAGGTTCTCTTAAGTGCAAAGCACTCTTGAATAATAGTAATAATGGTAACAAAAGAGAAGAAAACCACCAGCAGCACGTGCACAAGAAAACAGCAAGGCTGCTTGGCAAGTAAGGGTAGCAATGGGCTCCTGCACTCCCCACAGTGCTCCAGGAGCTGTTCAAGGCTGGTCCAGAGGCTTGGAGATCCCAAACGCCTGTTCCCACAAGGGAGAACCCCTTCACCCATCCCTTCATGGTGGTCCTGGAGGGCTCTCTTTCAGCCACTCCACCAACCACCTCTATCACCAACACTGTTGTGCTCCCACAAACTTCTCTCAGCCTACCAGCTCTCTGCTTAATTTAGTCACTTCAGCCAAGGTATTCAGGGGTTTTAGGGCTGGGCAGACAGCTGCTCAGACACGCCAGAAGCACTTGAAACTCCACTTCCTCTGCAAACGGCGCCATGGAGTCCGGCCTCGGGTGGACACAGAGCTATTCCCGCACAACTAAGCTCCATGGTCAGCCTGCAGAGGGGCTCTAACCCGCACCACCGCAGTACGGGGGGACACCACACCATCCCCGCCTGCCCTGAGCGCTGCTTTCCAAGCAGAGCCCTCGGGCCGCGGGCACGGCCCGTCCGCCGCAGCCGTTCCGGTGCGACCAGAGCGCTCTGGCTGCAGCTCACCAGAACCACTCGCTGCCGAAGCTGGGCACCGAGAACACGCCCCAGTGGATGAAGACGCCGAACTTCGCCTCGTCAAACCAGGCGGGCAGCGGCCGGGCGTCCAGCGAGCTCCAGGTGGGCTCGTAGCGGGGCCGCACCAGCAGCAGCCCGGGCAGCCCCAGCAGCAGCAGCAGCGCGGCGCGGCCGCCCGGGCCCGACATGGCGGCGGCGGGGCCGGAGAGGGAGGCGGCTCCGNACGCTGGTGCCGGGCTCCGGCTCTGCCCCTGGCGGCGCGCAGCCGGCACCACCGCCCCTGCGCGCCGCCTTCGTCCCGCCCGCCGCCCGGGGGCTCGTCCCCATCGGTGCCCCTTTATCCGGCTGCTCGACCGCAAATTGCCCCCTGGATTTTAAGGATTTTAAGAAAATGAAGTAACTGGCTGATGCCTCGGCCGACATCCCGCCGTGCTTTCCCCCGCCCCGGGGCCCGCCGGTTCCTCCCCTGGGCGCCCCAGCCGCCTCGTCAGCCCCGCCCGGGAGCGGCCTGACGGTGTCTGCTGGAGCTGCAGCGGGGCCCGGGTCTGAGCCTTGGAGCTGCAGCCACCCCGCCTGCTTCCGACCACAGGCTCGGCTTCCCTCGCCTTCCCAGGAAGGACAGGGTGTAACATAGCTCTGCAGCTCCTTGCAGCCCACTTGTACGTGGAGGCTTCCCGGGTAGAGAGGTGCCCCAAAGCCGTCAAGGAAACATTTCTTTGATCATTAGAATGGCCTGTGCTGAAGCTGCCTCAATTCAGTAGATTACACTTGACATTTGTGCTGCGGATCACGGGTGGCAGGCCCATACCTTAAAAGATACATCTCCCAGCGATTTGTTGTCCGAGCTGGTGCTTCTCCAGTCTTTCCTGCTGCCCGAATTCTGTATTTTTACTTCAGTCCCCAGCTGCCATGGGACAGTCTGTGAAATAATTTGGTTTAATCAGTGAATACTAACTTTCCATAATCATCACCACAAATGGACATTTTTTTGGCAATCTCATCAGAACAGTTGAAAATGAATGAGCAGGCAACTGAATACATCTCTCTCCAACTGGGAAGGATGTATACTTTACTGCTGTTCTATTGAAACGGAGCTTCAGTTTCCAGAGCCATTAACCACAGCTGTTACATCTAATTCAAAAAGTATTTAAAGGCCTATGAAAACAAGATGTACATTATTTTGTAATATTTTCATTTATATATCTTGATCAATATAATAAGTTACAGTCAGATAAAAAACATTGTGATTTCCATCATATTATTCTTTCTGACTGACTGTTCACATTACTCTGATTTACTGGAGCATTTTGATATTACAACAGGAGCCTCTTCATATCTCTTTTACATTCACCGTTGACCTACTTTATGTCTTCTTTTGCCTTCACGTCTTTAGAAGTCACTTTGCTTCTCAAAAGGAATCTTTAGATGCCTTTGACCTCTTGCTATGGTATCCTTTCTAGTTTATCTTTCGATTTCTTCATGTTCTCCTTTTTGATCACGCTACAGGATTGCAGACGCTGAGCCTCTCCTTAATGTGGGAATTTTGAAGGATACATTTTGTACAGAACGACAAAGTTACCATTGCTCTGTGGCTCAAAATGTTTGGAAGGAAAAATTATTTTAAAAAAGCTCAGGGTCTGACCTAAAGCTTTCTGACCTGCCATAAACTTTGGTGAGGTTTGGAGCAGGGACTGTGTATTTCAATAATGAATTTGGTCACATCTCCTAAATTAAAAAAAAAAAAAAAAGAAAAAGGAAAAAGAAAAGTGGCAAATATTTCAGTAAATAGCAGTGATGAGTACACTTCTTATTAAGGCATAAACAGGTCCAGAAAATGTCACCAGCCCACACACACCCAGCTATTGAAATCTCTGGTGGGGAAAAAAGTCCTTGGTGTATAATCACATTTGTAATGATGCAAGCCGCAAAGGGCAAATAATAAAAAAAGCATATTGTCAGATTTTGTGAATAACACAGGACTGGTGTGTGCAGCTGCAAGAAGCTCTCCCAAGAAGCATGGGTACAACCTGCCTGCCTGTGACCAGGGAGCCTCTGGGCCCTGTGTGAGGAGTGTAAGCATGGAGCTCACTGCCGTGCCCTGCGAGGAGAAGCTCCTGCATCTCCCTCTCACAGCACAGTCCCGCTGGGAAAGCTCTGCGGCTAGAGAAGGAGCAGGCTGGTCTGTCAGCAGAGGGAAGAAGGAGAGGAAATAATGAAGGCAATTCCCTGGGAGAAGCTGAGCAAAAAAAGACCTTTTGGCCTGACTAATGGTTGACATACGAGACTCTTGTACTGGATCAATTGCTTGGACAAATGCGGAGGGTGACTGCTGGGAAGATCACAAAACCCCGGTGCCTGGGGAGCTGTGCGGGGGTCGGCATTGAGACGAAGGCACTTGCCTGTTTTTGGAAGCAGAAACCAGAAACTGAATTTTGCATGGACAAATTTCAGGCTTGATAGGTTTTGATTCAGACCTGGAGAGCCGTAGTTGTTTAAATGCAGCCTGAATGCAACTTTCACATTGGATAGCTAGATAATGCAACTCTGGATCCATTAAAAGTATAGGGTGCAGTCTTTTCTGTCTTTGTCATTGTGGCTGCACGGCAGCGAGGATTTTATTCAAGGTAGAATGTAATATGTCTTGCCTGTAAGAAGCAGTGTAAACATTATATTTCCTTTTAAAGATGCATCTTGTTGTAAAAGGGTTTCTGTAAAACACCAGGAAACGAAACCATGAAGCTTGATTATGCTTCTGCCTAGGTCTGTGTGACTGATCTGAAAGGCAGGAGAGTACCTTCCTGCCAAAGTTAGCTAAGTCTCTTACATGCAACCCGGTCCTTAAGAAAGATGGGGAGGGAAGTGATGGGGGGGATATTTGACCCTCGCTGCTCTTCTGCAGGGATGCGATGCCTTGTGCAACCTTCCGGCTTTGCGAGGGAGAGGACACGCTGTTACACAAAACAGAAGTGGTGGTGTGGGTTGCTCGGCTCTTTTTAACTGATTCTCTTTTCTTTTTCTTCTTTTTTTCCCCAAGAGATCTCAGTGGCGGGAGCATGAAGACACCCCGGGGGATGGGTGCATCCTCGCACCCAACCCCCCACTTTGCTTTGCTGCTGTGCAAACACAAAATTTATGTTCCCGGAGACCCAAAGTCGCCGCCGGCGTCCCAGCGGGGCGGTCGGAGGAGAGGGGCGGCTCTTCCTCTGCAAACTTTCCCTGTCCCCTCCCTCGCCGCCTCTCTCCCTCCTCTTCTCTCCTCCCTGCCCTTCTCGGTTCCCCGTCAACGATGGCTGAGAGGCCAGGGAGCAGCGGGACAGCACCGCTGCCCATCTGGTCCTTGCCCGGTCCCCGCGGCCGCTCCCAAAGCGACATCTCCTCCTTCTCCTCCTCCCGGAGGACCTGCCTGCTGCGGTCCAACGTGGGCGGCTCAGGTAAGGGGGAGGGAGGGAAGGGTCCTTGTGTCCGATACCTCGGAGCCGAGCTGAATTTGGGAATTTGGGAAAAGACATCCTCCTCGACACCCTGCCCTGCTCTCCCAGACGTAGGACTTGTCTTCTCTCGGTGGCCAGTGGTGTGGATTTCTGGGGTACGTGGTGCTTGATCTACTCCTTGATAAGATGTTTGGAGAGTTCCAGGCTTTTTATACCCATCTTCACACATTTAAATGAATCCTGGTAACATTGTGGCTATGCACCCATTTGCCAAAGCATCTCTGACTGCAAGGGCAGAAAATTCCCAGGAAAGCTTCAGGGTGTATTGCCAGGACATCAGAACTCCTCATCTTGCTGCTTCACACATTACACTTCAACTACATGTCAGAATTTTACCTCATGCCCTTGTGTCTGCTCCAGGATTTTAATAGGTGAGAAAAATCAATGTGCAAGTCAGAATCCCACCATCTTCCTTCAGGAGGCAATCCCTGCAAGTGCACACAGGATGATTTGGGGGTGGAAACTGGCCCTTTGGGACAGAGTAGGCTTCATGCAGGATTTGGAGAAGCTTTGCTGTGTTAAATGAAAGGAAGTGAGGGTCCTAGTTTACAGCAGATACTTGAGAGCGGCCGAAGTGGCTGGGCTGTGCTTTACTCAGTCTGTTTCCTGAGGCAGGGCACTAAGTAAAATGAAATTCTGATCTCTGTAGGGCTGAGCACATTTTGACAATGTGTACTTGCTCAGTTGCAAATCAACCCTGCTGTATTGACTAGAAGAAGTCTAGGCACATACATCCTGGCAATGTCAGTATTTTGGATGCACTCACACACTGCTGCACAGAGGTACCCGTGAGCCACCATCAGGGAAGCTCCAGAGTGCGCTGAGGGACCTCCTCTGCTGCAGCACAAGACAGTGCAGTGCATGGTTGGGTCTGCAGTGGACTGCAATGTTCTCTTATGTTTGCTCCTCAGGGAATCTTGAGATGAAGCAGAACATTTGCTTGGGGAAGATCAAGTATACAGCTACGCCTGCCTGATGAGGAGAGAGGGCATGAAAACTTGCTTAGTCACATAGGAGCAAGTATATTCAGCTTATGGGGCCAGAGGCTGCTAGCAAAAACAACTCCATGCCATTTTCTGTATAATTTTCTGCTCTACCTTTTTCTGTGTCTGCTTAAAAGTTATGGTGAAGGACATTTGGGGCAGGGAGGAGGGAGGAGGTTCTAGTGCTTCAGAAAGGACTGCTTTTAGGTGTAAGGTGTATTTCAGCACCGCCTGGAGAGTGCTGCATGAACAATGCCTTATGACTGGATATGTACACCTCTGGATCCAGAGGGATCCCCACAGAGGGATTGCCACAGACACTGACAAGATTGAGACCATATCAATGTAGACTATGTTGGTTGGTGGCTTAAGTACAAAAACTACTGACAATCAGCTGGGCTCATTATGAGAGACTGGCAAATCCAGTGGGAGTAAAATGATGGTGTTTTCAAAGACGTGTTGTTATTTGTAGTTTCTTACACATGACATTATAGTATCCCTGTTGTCTGACTGGATTTTTTATTTTAATTTTGAGGATGTGCTTCCTGCCAGTAAGGGACAAGTGTTGCTTTCTTTGTTTTTTATTTTTTTGGTCACATTTTCTTTCATTCTGTATTTTCTCCCTTGCTGCTTCCTGTATCTTTTTTCCAGCTGCTCACTGGACACAACAAAAACACTTACATGTGGCCACACAACTGTTGATTCCCTCCTCAAAAAGGAAAGTATGCATTAAAGATGCAAAGCTGTTTAATTTTTAATATGGTGGTTAGAGAATTGGTTTTATACTGAGGTGCCATTAAAATAACCTGCTTTTTCATTCCCCTACTAACCTGGAGAACAACTGTAATGGGAACAGAAATGTGAAGCACTTAGAAAAATAATATGAGTCATTATTTTTGCTTCTACCTTTTTCTCTAGCCGTACCATTTGATTAAAGTAGGTGACTCATTTGCATCAGATGTTACCTGTGCTCCAACTGCTGCATGTATAGAAGAACAATTTGCATTTTAAATAACATGAAAAATGTTTGCTTTATGCCTGTTCCTGGACTGAGTCACTTGCAAGTGTTGAAGTCACAATTTGCAGCTTCTGTTGCATATTTGTTTTCATTTTCTAGAACCTGACATGAGTTGTGCTGAGAAGATGCTGTCTCCTCACACTCCATCAGTGGATGATACCCATGTAGAAGATCACACTGTCATTTAGTTTACCACCTCCTGATCCACCATTCTCAATGCAGGATCCATTAAAAAGGCAATATTTTTAGAGACCCTTCTAGCTAAGGGAAATATAATAGCTTTTTTTAAAAGCAGCTTTGGCAGTGGTTCATAAAATGCATCTGTTTTTTATTCTAGGTCAGTACTGCGTGTATCTTGATAGTGCAGTGAGGCTGGTCGGGTGGTCCCCATGTTTGTGCTGTCTGTGCTTTCTTACCCCCACTCCTTCTTCTGCTACTCTTACACACTGACAGAATCAACTTCCTGGTATCACTTTACAGCATCTCACTTCATTAGCTGCCATCCAGTGTGTGAGGACAATATATTTTCAGGATCTTCTTCTTAATGTTGACCTTTTCTTTTAGTGCTAGTGGTAGAAGATGACTTAATTTCTCTTTCTGGGCTATCACCTCACCCACTGTTTTGTCAGGCCTTTTGTAAGCCGCTAGGAGGAATAAGGTGATACTTACCCTGAGTATGGGTGGCATGATCTAGAATTTTGATTTAGACCCTGAAAAAGTGTAATGTTAGCAAACTTCAAAGCCTCTCTGGCTTGTGCATCACTTCAACCTTGTGGTATGCCCCAGCTGACAACTGCTGTTCAGAGCATCTGAAAGAGGTTGGTGAAGAAAAACATACTCTTCTAAAATTTCAGAGCAACAGCAGAGCCACTTGCAGAAAGCTGCTTGAATTACACACCTTTAAGCACTCTTTCATGTTTAGTGACTAGACTTAAACCCACCTTAAAGGTGGATCAAGTAAGTCGAGTTTCTTAACGTGCCCAACACAGATGGGGTCTGAACTGCAATTTCAAAAAAAGACCCTATTCAAATGCTTTCCCAGAACTCGTCCAAAATCTAGATTTGGTGGTTGTGGGACTGAAGGTAGCTCTCAGCATGAGCTGTGGGTCCTGGGGTGCAGGGTGGAGGAGGTGCTGTTTCATATCAGCCACCTCTGTGCTCTGATGGTGGAACAGTGGCAGCGGTTCTCTTTGTGACAGCCCTCAGGCACCGATCTCCGCTGCTGCGGTGCCTGCGCTTTGTCTGCATGTCCGTGTAGACAGTTTTCAGTTCGCTGTCTTTTTAGTGTTGTGGGTTTTGCTGTACAGCCTTGAATTTTGCTCCGAAGGCAGTGAGGTCTGTGGTGAGGTACATCTTGATGAAAAGGGAACCTTACTGCTCAGACCAGAAGTCAGAAAACCACCGATCTCTCTGCTCTGGGATTGACACTCTCGTATTGTTGCAGTTCCTCTCGAGGTCTTGCTCTTTGGCAAGAAGTTGTTTCAGATAATTTGTTCCATTAGTAAGAATTGCACCTTTCAGGTGGAGAGGTGAGCTCCTCACTCATCTTTCCATTCCTTTCATGGGGTTTTTTAAGCCCTTCTGATGACAGCCAAAAAAACTACCTGAGAATTCAGACAGGAATTCATCAGTACCTCATAGCCCAGATGCTGGGTTGCAGAAGAAAATGAAAGCCTGAGCGTAAATGACAATCCTGTCACAAAACTTGTACATTCCAGGATTATTTTGGGTATTTTTGAGGGTTAATTTATTCAAAATTATAATGAATGCCATTTTTGATGCCATCTGCTTCTGACTCCAAAGTAGGGTGGGTGAAAAGATTGCTTAAATTCACCCAGTTAAATGAAGAACTGGGGAAGCTTTCATGTAGTGATCAGAGCATCAAAGTGGCTGATGTTATATGAGAAGAAAATTGATGATTTTTGGACTTATTTAAGATTTTCATTATTAGAGTACTCCACTTTGCAAACTTAACAAATGTCAGATTCTCTTTTTACTGAACAGACTCTCTGGTTGATGCAAAGGACACATTTTTGTGAAGGTATTTGAGAATCTAGAAGGGGGGAAACCCATAATATGCTCTAGACATTGACCTGATTGTCTAGGGGTATGGAATCTAGGGGAAAAGGTAAATTTTGGGTGGGTAGGTAGGTAGTTGTTAATGTGTGCCTGTATTTCCTTCTGCACTTGTACTCGTACTTCCCCAAATGGCTACAGATTCCAGTTTCCATATACACCAAGCAAGAGTCCTACCAAGCTCTCTGGGAGTTAGAAAAATGTTGTTTTTCAGTCCTAAGATGGGTTTGATGAGGGAGAATATTCATGCTGTGGGAGAACACCATAAATAAAACAACTGATTCTGGTACATTTTCTGAAAATATGGGAGTTATGGGAAAACATGATTCTCCATTGCATTAGAGAATCAATGCATTAGTAGGACTTGTTTACAACATGAATTGAAGTACAGAATTTTGCAAGAAGCCCAAGGCAGTCAATTTGTGTAGAAATCTATAGTAAAAGTTAAGACAAATAATAATTTGGAGGGATTTAGAAACTCGACTCAGCATGACTGTGTTGTTTCCAAGAGTTAATGCATCCTGTCCTAAGTTCACGTTAATATTTTTGCATCAATTTAAAAATTTAAACTATCAGGAAGAGGCAGCAAGCATAACCAAATGAAATTTGACTTATGCTTGTAGAATTGAAGCATCTACTTCTTTGTAACAATCTATTTAGGCCATCACGCCACAATGTTGGGTCCCATCCTAGTCAACCTTACACATAACTTGTAATTTCAGAATGATGCTGAGGAAAAATCTAGGAATCATTTGTACTGAATACACTGACAAAGCTTAAGTCTGCCTGAAAAACAGTTCAGTTTATAAAATAGATGAACATGGAGAGAAGAAGAGTGTGTCAGAATATAGTCAACCATTTCTAATCTGAGTTTATACCAAAATATATGCAAAATAAGAACCTGCTTGTTTTATACTGGACTAAAAACCATAATTCCCTGCCAACTGTTGCAGAATAACTGAGGTGGATTCTTAGCCCAGCCTGATTAAGTGTGAAGGGGGAAACCCTGGGAATACCGTGGTTTACTAATATAAACCATGTATTCTACATGTCATTTACACATGTCATAGTTTCTGAGACAAAAACTTTACAATAATATATTCAGACTTGGGCTCAGGCTTAAAAAAAAAAATTTTACACGTGATGATAATCTTTATGGTTGGCTAAGTAGAAATTAAACTCCAAACAACTGCAGCATAGGATTTAATGCATATTTTACAGCAGCTAGACCAGTAGCTGATGGTGAGATCTGCTCAGTGGTTTGCTGCCGAGTGTGTTTTAGTTTCTCAAGGCCCTTTGGCATTTAGAACTTCCTGCTTCTGTGGCTTCTAGCAAGTAACCATTTAATATCAGACCGCATCTCAAATATCAAGTCTGAAGAAGGGACTCAAAGAGTAGCTGAAAAAAATGTTTCTTCTTCTCTTACTGAGTGCAAGAAACTTGTTCAAAAGAAGCTTTTGTTTTGGTTTTAAAACCTAAATGTTTCATTAACCAAATCCATCATTAGCATTAATAATTTATCTTTCTTCTTCACCTCACTCCTGCATGTCCTTATCTTTTTGCCATTGTTTCTTGAAAAAGCAGGCACAACTTATGGTCAAAAGGCTGGCGAGAATTCGCAGATTTTTTAAAGGTTGGTGAAGAATTTACATTTTTTATTTATTTAGGCTTTTTGAAATCAGAATCTTTTCAGTACCAGAAATCCTGTAAGATTTCAGTTTTCAATAACACCAGTATTAGTTATGTTTCTGAGTTTTTACTAACTCTCATTGAATATGCTTTATCATAAAGCAAACATATTTTTAGTGATAATCTTTTCTTTTTCTTCCTTTTCCCCTAGCATTTTACCTAGCATGTTACTACTTTTAACAAATGCAGAAATTAGTTTTTCTCAGGTACAAACTGAGTGGCGCAAAAGGAAGAAGATCTAGAAGAAAATAGAAAATCCTGACTTCAGTGTTTTGAGTTCATTCACTTCTTACTTGATCTTTGAAATCATTGGTCTTAAACCCCACCACAACAAGGGATACCCTTGCTCTTCATTCATGTGGAAAGCACTGTGATCTTCCTGAAATGCAAGCAGTGTTTGTAGGCAGTGAACACTTCCCTTGGTGGTGAGCTGAGAAAACTTGTTCCCCATCACGAAGTTTTGATGCAGAACTGGACTTACAAGGTGTTGTGTTGTATAAATTCTGTTAGTGCCTTTGATGTTGTCACAATTTTTGAGTTTTGAAACAGTGAGATATTAGTAAATTTTACGAGCATCAAGTATTTAGTATAATGGGCTCAGAAGTGTTGGCCCTGCTTTAATACAGCCTGAAGCTGCAAAGCCGCTGTGCTTTGCAAGTCGGCCGCACTCTCAGGTGGAGGGAGCACTCTGCAGAGGAGCTGAAGAGCAGCTTAAACCACTGCATCCTTTGGTGATGAGACACTTTTCTGCCCTCTCCCATTTCTCTCACGTTTCTTACATATTTCTGACACATCCTGCATTGCCCTTCACATTTCTCATGCTTGGCCCTATTCGGAGAAATACAGGACCTAACAGTGTGGGGCTGGGAGGGAAATGTGGAAGAGGAAGCGTTCAACCACAGATGGCAACGTGGCGACGCTTCACATAAGTTAAAATACGAAAAAAATTTCTTTTTTAAGTAAGTATAGTATTTTTACTAAATTGTCACTTCAAAAAATTAACTGAGGCTTCTGTAACTTTTCATCATACAGAAATTTGGTGTAAGGCTTTTTTCCTTTTAGTTTGGGGAGCAGGAACAGGAGTTAAATCAGCAGAGAAGTGCCAGAATTTCCCCACCGCAGAAATGTGATTGTCCTAAAGAATCCTGTCCACCAAGTGTACACCCTTCCAAGGCAAGGGTAGCCACTGCCAGATTCCTTTACAAATCATTATATATCAAATGGTGCAAATGCCTTCTTGACAGAATAAGGATGTTGAGTATATCATAGAACCAGACCATAAAGAGCATGTTGAGCAAAGCTCTCCCTCCAGAGCATGTGTGTTTGCTTTTCCTGTTTTTGGGGGTAGAATCACAGCTTTCAAGAATATATCTGTGACTAATACGCATATTACTGAAGAAAATTACAGCCACTAAGTAGAATTGGTATTGAGGTGTTGTTTTGCATCATCTACAAGCATGGTAAAGAGGGGTTGTGGTGCATTTGCAATTGAATGTGCACTAATTGCAGGCCTTCTTTGTGTTCAAACACAGGCAGCTATATTTGAACTTTATGAGTGAAAGGATAATTAGCAGTCATCTGCTTGCCACTTTTTAATTTAATTCCTCTGTTGCCCAGTGTCAGGGCTGCCAGTAAATGCTCGTGGTTTAAACCACCAATGAAACTGTGACTTTTTTATCTGAAAAAAGATGAGTGATACCAAGGCATAGCACAAAAAGGCAGCGTCTGCAAGATACAATTCTGATTTTTATTCTGATTTAAAGCAGTTTAGGCAAACTCAGAAGGGTTGGATTTGAAATATGTTATTTTGCTTACACAGTCAGAGCCAGGGTAATTGATCAGGGACTAGTGGACATCCCAAACCACAAAAAGAACTGCTCTAGCCCCAAGGATGAAGCGTGGCAATGCTGCCTTTGTTACTTAGGTTTATAGGCACCTCAGCCTGTGTTTCTGAGTAGAGTCTCAACTCTGTATCCTTAGGAATGAGCCAAAGGGGGAATTAAACCTCCCCAGGGGCATGGCATCTTTCTTCCAGCTGTCTGACTTTTGAGCCCTTAACATTTTCTAAAAAATCCTGGTGCCTTCCTGTTATGCCTGCCTGCAAACAAAAGCGAATGGCAAATTTCACATCATATTTATTTTAGTGAATAGCAAATAAAAAAAAAGTCTGCCACCCAGCTATTTAAGTACTTGGAGACACATCTGCAATGAATTTTGCCTTATTCTTTGGAAGTTGAGATAAACAATGGCTTTTGATCTACAAATAACAAAAATCATTTTGGGGAAAGATTTCCAAAAAATCAATGCAGTAATTTTCAGAGCTTTCTCACATTTAGGTGGTCATCTTGGGATTTGTCTAGTGGGTTGTTCCTATGGCAAACTGGTGAACGTGTGTGTAATTTTGTAGGCGATTTCGGCTCACCAGCCGCGAGCTGCTGTGTGGTGCAGATGTTTATCACTGGACATATGGTAAATGATAGCACTGTACATGCTCATGCATTTAGCGGTCTCACCAAAACAAAGTCTGAAAGCTGCATCTTTGCAGTGCAGCGCTTGCCAGACCTGGAGGGAACCAGCAGAGTAAATGACTTTCTTTCAGCTACAGGGGCGAAAGACTTCAGGACTTCAGATGTGCTGCCTGCCCCTTTTTTGGCTCTGTATCAGATAGCTCTCCTGATGATCACCAGACCCTGGAAGAAAGTATCCCCCCTTGCAATTTCCATGGGGAAGTTGGGTTTTTTTTTGCTTTTCACTCAGTGCCTGCTGTGAAGGCAGTGCCAGGCAGCTCCACAGGCTTGCCTAACCTTGGGTGAGGGAAGATGGCACACCGTCCCAAATAGCAAGGTAATTGCCTAACAGCATCTTAGGCATTACTTTGAAATCACTTTTAATTCAAGCTGGGTTACGTAAAATGCAAACAAAAGTACTTCATTTTATAATTTCTAAAATAGCTCAGTTGCCAGTCTTCTGAAAGCAGAAACAAAACATCACAGACAGAGTGAGTGCAGGCAAGATATCTGTAACAAGTCTGCTGAATTCAGGGGGAGAAAGACCCATCAGACTTTGCCTTGGTGTCAGCAGTTTAAAGATCTTCCTTGCTTCTTTTCTTATGTCTTCTGTGAAGTTTTTAATAATATTGTCTGTTTTGAATGGCTTTGCGTTTCAGTAGAAATTTTGTAATTTATTGAAATTGGACATTATGTCTTGCTGGCAACACAGAAGTTGTTACCACATAGATTTCTGGGGAGTGGAAGTAACTCAGTGGAGCGCACAGCTTTTGCAACTTTATTGCATTATTATATAAACTCTGTGGGGAAAAAGATACTTGTTCCACTCATGATAGGCCAAGATTGAAAAGTGCTGTAAGCACAGGAGGGGATGTGTAAAAGACATTTCTTGGGAGTGAGATTTATTGGGCTGGGGAATGGTTTCCCAGGAGGAACAGAGAAAGCTGCTCTCCTTTAAGTGCTGGAAGCGCTTAAAACCAGAGCTGGAAACACACTAAAAAGTACGTGAAAAGAAACTTTTTGCAGCAACAATGAGCAGGGTCTTTTGCAGTTGTGAGTGGTTTTTTGGCGGATTTTTTGGTTTGGTTTTTCATTGCTGTGTTTAGGCCAAGTCAGGAATGACAGCAGAGGGACAGAGGACTGAGTATACAAGCCATCCATCTGCCAGACTCACCGGGCTAAGGAAATAAAGATGGATCTTGCTTTTTTAGCGGATGGAAGAGCCACATCCATGACCCATCCTCAGTGGCAGGGTGTCCTCTCTACCTCCTTTAGAAGCAGACGGAAGCAAAAGAGATGGGAAGAAATTCTCCCAAGCAGCAAATAAATAACTGACAGTGAGATAAGTGAAATGAAAGGCAAAGCCAAATTCGCCCTTAGTATTTTGAAGAGGAGTTGTGTTACACTCTATTTTATCCTAGGCTTAAGATAAGTATATATTTAGAATATTTAGATGAGTTATAGGCAATGGGGTTTTGACAGTGAGAAGTACCTCAAATAAACAAGCTTAGTCTGCTTTCTAAAACAACCACCTTCTTTAAAGAAATTATATCAAAAAGATTTTAATTCAGGCACTAATTAATGAAGTGAATTCTAATATTTATTAGAACTCCATACTTCGGTTCAATGAACTTGTCTCAGTTATATATGCCCTACAGAGAAAATAAATCCCAGAAAACTAAACTCCATGCATATAATGTATGAAGTAAGTGATATTTGATCCAAAATATTTTTATACAAATACTGATTATCATAGTAACAGGAAAGAGGGAGAAAAAATCCAGAAGGAGCTCTGCAAATGGCATTATGCATCTCTCTCAAACTCAGAATTAGATGCTTCGAATTATGCACATTTATAAGAATGGCTGGAGTTTTAAAAATACGTTCAAATGATTTCTGATTCTAATCCTTTTACATGTCAATAAAAGCTACCAGAATATGTGAATTTTGCAGTAGTCCTAATCTCCATTTGTTAATGTGAGCTTAATCTTTAGAAGCAGAGTTGTAAGAGTGACTTTTTTGTGGCAATTTGGGATTCCTGTGAAAGTTGGCCAGTCTAACAACTGTACCAAGGAAAAATCAGAAGCCAAGTTTTATGGCATTTGGTAGATGACAGGTATCTGTGGGATTCACTCTGATGTTGAAGACTCCTGTAGGAAAAAGGCTGGTATGGTTCAAGGAACCAAATTCCTTGTTTGTCTTTTAATGAAATGCTTTCCCTTTGTGCCAGTCTGAGGGATGTAACATCCCTAAGTGGATTTCTCTGAACCCCGGAATTTCTATAATAGCACTGAACATTGGCTGAGTCATATGGATAGCAGGTATAAATACTGTTACAGAACTGTAGGGCAATTTTTAGCAGGGCTGCATATTTTTTTTCTGTAAAATTGCAGTACAGATTCTTCTGCTGGGAATTCATGAGGAAGAAGAGCATGCCAAGGGTGCCCTGTACACAGGCATTGAAAAGCTCTTGGGTATGATAACATGTGTATATATGAAAAATTAGTTACCCAGCTTCAGTCCAGTTCATTTAAGTGATGTTTTTCTAAACCACAGAGATATAAACATCAGACTGGTGGGGCCTTGCTTTCTCTGCTAGAAAATACAGGTACACAGCCACAGGGAAGGAAGGAACTGCTTGGTAGCTGTTGAGTATCTCCAAGAGAGAAGCTGAAGGCTGGCCATATGGACCCTTGCTCTGAACAGGGAGGCTTCAGTCTTTGCACTTTGAGATTGCCATGGAAGGAGAAGGGGCTGGGCATCCCTTTCCTTTCCCTCTCCAGTCTGTGCTGTCATTTTCCCTCCCATTTCTATGATTTGGTGTAGTGTTATCAGATAATACAGACATTTTGATCTCTCAGCAAATGCATTGGCTTTGAGAACAGGGAGGAGACCCAGCAATTCCAGTAGACCAAGCATCCTTCAGTGGAGCATGCCACCCAGGCTAAGCCAGAGTGGTCCAGCCAAGCCATCACTGTGACTGCATCTCATCCGAGCATCACTGCCAGGTGCTGTGCAGCCCCCTTTGAAATGCAGCAGTACACTGCCAGTGAAGGCTACTGCCGTGTCCCTGGGCTTGTGACTTCACTGTGACTTTCCAGTGCTTAACGCTGTTTTGGGTTGGCTCTGACAGTCACAATCTCAGTTGTGGGTTTTTCTCCCTCCAGTGGCTGCTGGACTTCTTTGGCGTTGAAAACTTCTGAAAACAGAATTCTCCCATGCCTGGGCATTCAGGGATTAGGAGAAAGAGGCAGAAAAACTACTGTTCTTTTTTTATTCCAAGATGTTAGTTATAATACACTTTCTATGGCATCTTCACATTCCTGGAGGCTTGATTCCTGATGTTGGTGCACTTGTGGTTGGCAGTGCTGCTGTTGACTTCAAAGGGCTTTGGCTTGGGCTGGAATAGGTTGCTGCAGCTTTTATCCCAGGAAGGGTTCTTTACAACACTTTACAAAGATGGGGTGACCTGAAGTTAAATATCACAATCCTGTAGAAGGCAGAAGTCCCTTTGGGAGCAGACTGGCTTTTTTCAGTTCCAGCCTCTTAAGAAAATCCTGATGTAAGCAGGGATGAGATGCATTAACAGGTTTTGTCATTGTCCAGGGTCAGTAGTGATCAAAATAAATGCAGGATTGTTTTCCAAAGGAAATTAAACAACGAGCAAGTACAAAGCATCTACAGCAATTCCATAGTCAGTAAGACTACACAGTGACTTCTACCCTAATCCTGTGAAAGCCCTATGAAGGTACACTTGATGATGTGGGAGTCTGCAGGCAGCTTACCTTCACAGAAGAGGATCTCCTCATGGGAGGAGAGCCCTGCTTGGGCTCCTTGTTACTCAGGTAAGGACAGAAAGAGCACGGGATTGCCCATGATTACCTCTGACTCACTTCCTCCACTGCATGTGAGTAGGAGAGAGGAGTGTGTTAGCTCTTCTTCTCTGGCGTGAACAATATTATCTCCCTCCACACAGCTAGGCTTTTATTATAGTATCATGAGGTGTAGGAAGGGCCAGGAGAAATCAAGATGAAAAAAGTACTGACTCAGATAGCAAAGGAAAATGGAAATGGTTCAACATGTAAAAGATTCCCATCAGAAACAAAAAAAATTACTTCACTGAAATTTTTGGTACCTTTTTTTTATGTTAGTCTGCCATTATGTCCACAAACAGAGCAAATTATTTTTTTATCTAGAAAAATCCATTGATTCTGCTCTGCTTCTTTCACTTCATCTCCAACAAACTAACTTTTGGCTCAGCATCTCTGATTCCTGTTCAGTGGAAAATCTTTATTCTCCAGGTCTTTTGTACTATTCCCACCAAGTGTGGGAAAAGTAGGGATGCTGTCCATCTAGCAACAATTATTGCAGGAGTCCATCTGCCTGTGGTGGCCAGCAGAGACGACGTGCTGGACCCTTACCAGCTCCAGCTCTGCTCTGCCATAGATATGGGAGAATTGTCCATAGACTAAGGCTTTCCAACAGGTCTGTGAAGGAGTCTGAAAATACTGACAGAAAACAGCAAATGAGTAGGTGGGCAGCTTTAAACCATTTGTTTGCATTGTAGTAATTGCCTGAGAAAGCCTCACTTATGTGAGCAATCTCTTATTTTTTACCTTTTTAATGAAGGTATAAGGTAATGGGGCTTTCTTCCATTGTTGTTTGTGCTATTTCCTGTCCTACTAGGCCCAACAGCTTCAGTGACCTTCGTGCAGGAGAAGGGAAATGGAAAAAAGTTGGAAAAGCCAAGTTTTTTGAGTTTTGTGAGTATGCTTAGGTTCATTGATATATGGCCAAAACAGAATATATTGCCCAGCCATAAGGTAGAACTAACCCCCTTATACCTCCTGTTTTGTTACCTCTTCCTTACTCTAGTTATTTTTGATAGGACTTCAGGGCTAAGAGCATCCTTACTGTAATTACTGCAGCATCTTGCTTCTTGACCACCCAAAGCGCTTCCCCTGAGCCCAGCCACACACCCCGAATGCCTCACACCACGTGCTCCCAACTGCTCCCTCTGCCTTGCGACCCGTTTGCTGCGCCTCCCATCACCTCTCTCTTCCACAGCTTGGTTAGGTGCCTTAACCTCCCGGCTGCCCAGCTGGCTGCCAGTGGCTGCTGGGGAAAACTCGGCTGGGGACAGGTTCTGAGTCTCGGGGAGATGCTGCTGTGTGAGGCCGGTACACTAGGTGGGGTGGTTGTGATGCTGATCAGCAAAACCCGCCCGTGGCGCTGGATTTCTGCCTGGATCACGCACCTGCCCGCAGACAGGATCTGAAATATAGACTTGTTCATAGGGAGTGATCAGCAGCAGATTGCCCTGAGCTGGTTTCGCCTGGTTTCTGCTCCTTCCCAGATGAAGTCACAGCAGGGTCTACATTAGTTTCGGTGCCTTAAGTGTCTTTAAAGGCACAGGGCTGGAGTGGGATGGGCTGGGATGGGGATGGTGTGTCAGCATTTTAAATTTACTGATGCTCCCTCCTCCCCCTTTCTTTTTTTAAAATCCACAAAATGTATATTTAAACAACACAAAATGTTATTATCAGCCACTGCTCTTCCTTCAGCCAAGGTAATGCTGCAAGCTTGACATTATCAGCTGTGCTGGTGAAATTGGATCTTCTTGTCTTATTGATTCCATTGTACTTTGGTCGGGGCTTGTGGGTTTTGTATTGATCTGTCAGAGAAACTGCTGAGGAGTGGGTGAGCGAGATCTGTTGTCTGTGTTGTTTGGGAACTAACAGGAGCTCTTATTCTTTGCCAGCAGCCTGTTGCACGCTTGGATATTGATCCACTATGAGGGAATCTGGCTTTAATTATGTACCAGGTTTTCCAGTACTTGTACAGAGTGCTTTGACCCTAGTCCACAGAAAGTTCACAAAGGCAGACTCTCAGGCACATTTATTACGTAGTCTTTTGGAAAGAAATCATTAAAATAATTGGACTAAAATTTTTGTGTGTGCTGCAGCTAAAGTAGTCTTTTCTAAATCAAAATTCAGTTGGATCTGTATAAAATGTGTTCAGAAATACACATCTAGGCTTCGATTAGCATTGTGCACCTAAGTTCCCTGATGTCTTCCTGGCCTGGTAGATATTTAGATTTGGTGTATGCAGCTCTAAGGGCAGATGCAGAATCCCTTCACTAGACTGAACAAGACTGAAAATAGTAATTCTTTCCCCCAGCCTGAAAATTCCAGCATTGGAAAGGCTTTCCCCAGAAGCTTAAAAGAGAGACATCACTCATTCTTTCCAACCTCAAAACAATTTTATGGCAGGAAAAATCTTTTGTTTTCCTTTCTTCTTTTTTAAATTTCTTTTCTTTTATTCTTGGAGGAGGAGGGCCTGGTAGATTTTTGCTTTTAGACTGTATTTCATGAAAAATAACCCCACAGTAATGTCAAGTCGTTCATATATAATTGATAAGTATCAAAGATATAATCTAACTTTTCATGTACACCAGTCCATCTGCAACAGAAAATTTTTTCAACATGAAATAATAAAAATTATAGACAGTAGATATATGACTAAAAGTAAGCTAAAGCAGTTTTCCCATGACATATCACCAAATGAAACATGACAAGAACACTCTTACTAACTTATCAAAACATTTCTCTGTTCTTTATTCAATACCGACTGCAATGATCATAAAAAGCGACTCAGTGAAAAATGTCTGCGTCATTTTATAGAATGTAATCCGTGTCCAGGAAATTACATCTGTAAGTCTGGCCATATCCCACCTACACGTGCAGATGAATAAGGAGAGAGAGGGAGAAACTTAAGAAAAAAAAAAAGCCATTACAATAGCTCTTCTTAGCCAGGTCCAGGTGAGTACAAGCCTTGAGCTGCCAAACTCTTCCTGCCACACCTGAGCAACCATTGCAGCACTTGCAAGACTAAGGAGCCAAAGCTTCTTCACTCCACAGCATTCTCAAGAAATGCTTGGTGTGTTTCAGCCCCAGTGGCTCAAGAATATGTGGGACTGCTGCAGGTTTCCTGAAAGCTTTGGGGCAGGCTCTGTTGCTAGAGCAGAGTGGGAGAAATTCTTCATTCCTGGACTCTGGGGGAGCAAGCATGGTGTAATTCCATCCAGGTCTTGAAATGTGTAATTGATAATACTCTTATGTCAGTGAAAAACATGAGGGTTTTTTATTTAGGTTTTTTCATTGGTTGGTGGATTTTTTAGTCTGGATCTTTTTATTGATTTGAAAATGATGCACTAATCTAGTTTAGATTCAGATACAACATTGACCTAAAGATACAATAAATAGGGTGGCCTACTACATTGCTTGTTGCAAGCTTAGAACAATATAATATCTGAATTCTTCCTTTTACATTAACTCTTTAGCCTATTCCAAAGGGATTTCATTTCTGATTCGGACTTAAAAACCTGGGGAGATATTTAGCAGAGAATCTTCAGGTTCTGGCTTAGCTCATTACAAGCTTTATCTATTTCAATTGACTTTTTCTTTATAAAATAGAAATGTAATTTCTAAACTTGTCCTGTCTTTGTGGACGGGTCTAGTTTAGAAATTGATATCATTTGCTTCGTTACCTTTAAACGTCATCTTTTTCCAAGAGGGGCATGGAAAAAGGATACAAAGTCACTAAAAATGTTAAATTACTAGAATGTTATAGAACTTGTATAACTGTGAAGAGAACCAGTGGGCTGCACGGCTGTTTTCTCCCACAGATAGTCATTGACAGGAGTGTTCCTTTAATTTAATTGGGCTCATGGAAACATTGAGTCATGTGGGGCCAGCACAATCTTCTGTTCAGGTCATCTTCATCTCTGCCATCTCATCTTGTAAACCATGTGGCAGCATCTTGAAAGCAGGTACTCTGTAACTGATTTGTATTTGTGTCACTGATGTTTTCTCCCCCTGTGTTTGCTGGGCCTCTCTATGCACTCCTGTGCTTCCTTTGTAGTGCTGCATCACCAGCCCTTGCTCAGCCAAGCAGCTGCCTTGGCCTGGGCTGTCCTTGCCACAGGTGGAAGAAGCTTTTTCCTTCTGGTGCACCAATACAACCATTTGTTTGGAGGCCCTTTCCCAGGGTCAGTTGGCAGGGGGTGGATGAGTGAGTGTTACCATGCTGTCTCCTCTGCCTCCATCCCTTGACATCAAAAAGGTTTTGAGACTGTTCCACAGGACTGTGATTTACACATAAGCCATGGAAACATGGCCTAGATGTTATCTGCATGAAGTAGGTGTAGAACAGTTTGATATACTGCTCTCAAAAATATGTATCAGTAGTTTTCTGTCAGTCCAAAAGGGCATCTCCTGCAGGATATTTCATGGGGCAGTCCCTGGCCCAGTTCTTACTCAGTGTTTCAGTTCTGATTTGAATGTAGGGTTACAGAACATCCTTGCAAATTTTGCAGCTATTGCCAAGCCAGGAAAGTTGCAAGCACTGGAGAGTACAGCACTCTTGGTGTTAACGCCAAGGTCGCGGGTTCGATCCCTGAATTTGGCCTAACCCATCACAAGCACTGAGAGTCAAAATGCTCTTGACAAATTCAAAGAGGTAATACAGTTTTCTGTAATCTGTTTTCATACAGTCAATTGGCATGTCCCTCCTTTGGTTTGGTTTTCATATAACCGGGGTGCACAAAGAAAGCATTATCAAAATCCAGGTAAAATTCCAAGGCACTTGAGAGGTTAATCACTGTCAAGTAATTTATGTCCAATACTAAGGTTTTGCAAGGATTTAAAGATATTTGAAAAACTGCTTTAGAGAGATGCTGAGACTACCACAAGAGATGTACCATTTTAAGGCTTTACCAAAGTACTTGTCACCTGGGGGGTTGTCAGACTTGGAATCTGCAACCTGAGAGAACAAGTAGAGAACAGAAGAGTTGGGAGGTTAAGACTGCATATGATTATGCCCTTTACCCACGCTGCTGAACTGAATGCAAATTGGAGGAAGGAAATTGTTGAAAGACAGCATGCCTGTGCTTTAAAACCAAGATGGAAAATAGGGAATCAAATAGGAAACAATCTCCGTTGTAATCCCATTGTCCAGGCTGACCTCAGTAACAAAAGAAAAAGATACCAGTAGTAAAATACTTAGCTCTTTCAAATCAATGCTATTTTAATAATCAAAGCACTAGTAATAATACAAATAAAAATATTTCAAATATATTTTTGTCAGCTTCCTTCTATAATGTTCTCCTTTTCGTTGAAGGAAAGAAGCTTATACTTCTCACCACCCTGCAATGCAAAGAGAAAGACAACATAGCTCTGTAATACCCAACCACCTTTTATAGCGGTTTTAGTGAGCTTTTTCTTCTTACTCTCAAGAGGGCACCTTTCCCTGCATTATCTAAATATGCTCTCCAGGCAAATTCAAGCATCAAGTTCTTGATGAAATGTTGTTATTTTTAGAAATAAATGAAGCAGGATACATAATTTCCCCTCCTACACCTTTGTTGATGCTTTTATAGAAGGACCTGTGTTCAGAAGTTAATTGCAGCATCCCAGATTTTGCACAAAATAGGCACTGCAACTGCCAGTGGGTGCTATTGTGAGGGGAAAAGAAAAGGAACAATGCCATACAAATGTCTCTTTGGAGTTCTTTTTACATCTGATTACCAGCCCAGGAAAAGAGCGCTGACTTGTTTGCCGCAAAGGGGATCAAACAGCCTTGCATGGCACCCTGGGAAGGGATGCCTAGGTGAAAGGCATGTTACAATAAACAGGGTATTTTGGGTAACAGCTAAGGAAGGAAAGAAATAGCAAAAACCAATTTTACATGGGGATTTGACCCTTTTTTGAACTTTCACACAGCTTTATGTGCTGTTTCACTTAGGGTGACAAACTGATAATAGAAACAGAAACGTCTTCAATTTCTTCATCTGTTAGTACACCAAGTCTGTTTCCTGAACACAGCAGGAGTCAAACAAAAGGGTGTCATTTCACTGTTAGCAGCACAGTCTTTTTCAGCTGGTGTTTGGTCTTAGGTTTTCCTTAAGGTGTATTTCTGGAGTTCCCCTGGCTTTCTTGTTGCCTCTTTGGTCAAATTCTCTGGTCTTTCTGCCTTTCTTTCCCAGATATGCACACTTCTGTGCAAGGCAACCAAGCAGTTCGAACCAGATTTACAATGTGTTGTTGATTTCATCATATTACACCTCTCAGCACTGGAAGTTTTTAAGTTGTATAAACAGTAGCTTATCCTCTGGCTCCATGCTCCAGTGGAGTAAGTTGGAGTTTCGACTCGGAACAAAAAGTTTGGGCTGCTGAATTATCAGCATTATTACCTGAAATGAGTCCAGGATTTCACTTCTGCTATACTGGCCAGCTGTGGCCTAACAAAAGTACAGCCTATGATGACACCGTTACATCCTGAAATGGAAAATATTTACCTTGTCTATTCATTCAGCGGAAGCAAACTCTTTCTAATGCATGTTTTCCCAACACCTGCATGTGGCACATCTCCAGCATGCCAATTTGCCTCATGTACTTTGCTGATATCAGCTAGGCTCCGTGTTTGTCCCACACATTTTACAGTAAGTTCTGGCAAGCATATTAGCTACCAAATCAGATTAAAATAGCTGACGTTGTTAACAAGCCTCTGCAGGTAAAATATATGTTTTATAATAATTAAAATATGCCCGTCCTTTCAATACCTTTGAGGTGCATTTGAATATCTGTTTTGTTGCTGGTATTAGAATATCATCAAGCTGCACCAGCTAAAGTGATCCTGCATGTGGCACCTAAAGCAGTTCAGGACAGGAGTTTAGCAGAAGTCAAAGTGATCAGACATTCCTGTGACTGACCAGGGTGCTGAGAGTTAAATTACACAAACACCAGCAATCAATTCACCGCACTTTCTGCACTTGAATAAGTGAAGTTAACCTCTGACTGTTAGTCATTAAAACGAAATATCCTTTGGTGCGAGTGTGAGGCACCTTGTACAATATCTGGTGTTGTGATTGTAGTCTAGCTCGATCCCTTGAGGAGGCTGATCATGCAGACAAATTTCTCAATCATAAATCTTTCTCTTTGAGTCAGGAAAGAGCAGGTGAAATAGATATGTGAAAAAAAGATGAGTATTTTGTTTCAGGGGTCTCTACTGGCAGAACATGGGCCCCGTTTAGGCATGCTGGGCACTCTTCACAGTTACACAGCCCATTCAGCTTGAGCTCCTGCCAATGAGGGAGGAAAGTAATCATTGCAACTCCATGGAAACCCAAGGACTGAAGTAATAGTAACCCTGAGCTTGAAGAATTGAGATGTAATTGCATCAGACCTTGTACAGATACCAATTGCTCATATGGGTAACATAGCTTGGACTATGGGTATATAAAGCAAATCCCTTTTATATGGAATAGAAGTTGTGATTAATTAAGTCAGAATGCGGTCCCAGTATGGTAAAAAATATTCATAGATCAATATAGATAAATGGATATTTTTAAAAGTCATTTAGGAAAACACACTCAAGTAGTGTTTTTCACTCTGCTTTAGTTAGACTCTCCTGTCATTCTCCTTTCCAACTATTGCAGAACATCTGGCATACCTAAGAGTGGTCCTTTATTTGACGGTCACTTCTGGATGATGCATTTTACTTTAATAATGTGCACTATGGTGTTCAAAAGCAATGCAGGTTAGTGGTGAGATCTATATGATAACTAGCAGTACCAGGAGGGAAGAGACAGCAAGGTAACAAGCTGAAGTTATATCTCTCTGTAGTGCATCTTGTCAAATGTCTCCTGTTTTTTTCCAGTTTATGTCTGCTCGGATCTGTGTCTTATAAATCAAGTTATGAAACATTAACCTCCAAAGAGGTTTGCCTGGCTAAGTGTACAGTGCATCATGTACAGCACACAACTGCACACTAGCAGTTGTTTGTCAGCCTTTGGAGTTTGAAAAGCTTTTTCTTTCTTGGTATTTATTTGTTTGTTTTCCTAAGGGTAGCATTTGACATTTAAGTAATCATTATCTAGCTCTTACTTGCCTAAATTTTACTTCAGCTGGGAGACAGGGTTAAGACAAATGCCAATAAGTATCTTAAATTGCAGTCTTCTATTCCATTGCCCAAGACTTTATTAATGTATTTTCACCCACACTACTTAAAACAAACTGAAATACCCAGGATGTCCCCTACCCTTAACGTAAGTCTGGCCGCATGTTTTATGTCCAGAGACAAACTCCTGGCCTGACTGAAGTGGAAGTTTTACTGTTGGCTTCACTGTAAGTTGGTATCACCTCAGACCCTCAGACTAGGATATATTGCCTTTCCTTGTTTTTTCTTTGCTGGATTATCTGTTCACAGATTTTAGGGGAAAATAGAAAGAGAGTTATGTTTACGTTTCTCAGTGAGGCTAAATTCCCTCTTTTTTTATTTTACATGAGATTGCAAGAGAAAAATCTGCAGAAAACACAAGAGGAAAAGTGGTGGGCAAAAGGTAAGAATAAGGTCCCAAGATAAGGAGCAGGATAAAATGTTCTGCAAATCTCTTATATGCAGTCATTAAGGCATGATAAAAGTCTGACATTTCACTTCAGCAAGGATAATGAAGAGTGGCCTTTTTACATAGATTCATGGCACCAAAGCCAGAGGGGTTATTAGGTCTGACTTGTGCGATACAAGCCCTTAAATTACGCCCATTTACGCTTTTGTTGAGCTCAGTAACTTGTGTTTTATTGTTGTCATCCAGAAAGACATCTAGTCCTGATGTGATGACCTCCAGAGACAGAAATTCCACGGATAGCCTTGGGAGCTTAATCGCATTTGCTGTTGCAATAGATACAGGTTTTTACTTGAACATGCCTAGTCTCTCTTTTCAACCACTGTTTTTTATTGTAACTTCCACTGACAGAGTAAAAGGCATTTTGTTTCTTCTTGTTGCCCTGGCCCCTATGACTCAAAGAGTGCGTTTACTTTTCACATTGCAATAGAAGGCTGAAGTATTTTTGCTTCAGTATTTTGCAGTATTACCATCCTGATGAAGTCAAATACTGAAACTGAGGAGTCACTGAACCAGCCTCATTATGACCGAGACAGAGACAAACTGGGATCCAAAACTGGCTGTCCCTGTATGCAGAGCTTCAGTTTGGCCTCTTTGTAGAAAATCTGTTCTAATACAAATACTCTATCTAGTCAAATATCACGGTGGTTTCAGAACATTCAAAGACGTTATTAGATTTTCAAAGTCAGAACATTTTGTAACAGGCTCTGTAACTGTCTGACTCAGGTGTGAAAAGCCCATAAAATGGAGCTTGGGTCTGGAACTTTATGTCAGTGGACATGTTGAAGCAAATTTTCTATTCCTTGTTATTATCATATAATACTGAGGATTATAGCAGTCTGATACCTTAAAATTACACTAAGAAAGTCTTAAAAAGTCTTACTTTGAACTGATTTGCCGTATTTTATATACCCAATTTAGCTTGGAACTCTGGGTAGAAAAGGCCATGCTCTGAGCTAAGGTTTGGGTTGGAGCTCATCTCTGTTTCCATAGGAATAGTAACTTGTTTCAAAGCATTTTTTGGTGATATTTAAAGAGAAAAGGAGAGAGGTTATTTCAGTTTGCTTGACAGAATTTGTTTATGTGAGCAATATGTTATATTAATGCATGAACACCCACGCCAGGCACTGTAAATGGCTGCCCAGGGCTTGTAGCCTTTCCCCTGGAACACTTACCCAGTTTTCTGTGACAGAGAGGAAAATATACCTTCTGGACTTTCCCAAATCATAATCCTAATCCCTTTAGTAGCCATTTGCTTTTCCAAGTAATTTCCAATTTTGGGAGACTGTAAAAAGCAAACAGAAGGGCTTATTTTGTTTCTGACTGCAAATGCTTGGCAGTTCAGTGGAAGACGTGTGGCAGCTTCAGATCTGTAGAACTTCCCCCTGTAGCAGCCACACTTGGCTCTGTACAGGCGGGTACACAACACAGTCTGAGAGTCTGACTTACAGTAAGGGCAGAACAGGGAGGAATAACCACAGCCTGGGTTGTGTGTGAATGCGTGCTCACGAGAGGGCAGGATGAGGGAAGAAGGGCGGGTGATACAGAAGTAATGGTGGACTAAGAGGGGCGATGGAACACAGAAGTCTGCGACTTAAGACATTTTTACCAGCATGTCAATTAGACCTGACTCTGAGTAGACTTAATTGTTTTCTGAAGGCAGACAGCCTGCCGATAGTTCTGAGCTGGTTTAAGAGTAGTAAAAATTCTTGAAGCCATTAGACATCTTGTTTGTGAGGCCCCCACCACCAGCTGTGCAGCTGTGCTCATGGTGACACGAGCACATAGTTAATATATATTTACTTTTGGTTGTGCCAGGCACAGTTCCTTCAAGCATACCCAAATCCAAGAAATCCTCTGAAGATTTGCAGGGCTAGGTAGACAGCTAGGCACATGCAAAGCCTCCATAAAGGAATCGGTGAGAAAGCTAAAGAGGAAAACCTTGTGTTTATTCTTCCAGGTATTTCAAACTGAACACATACCATGCTGCTTCATAGATATGAGTTCACTAAAATCCGGGGTTCATAAAAAAGTTACAATTTTCTTAAATAATCAAGTACTTAGAGATGTTTTTCTTGTCCATGCTTTTATCTCCTGCTGAGCTCCCCTCTGCATGATATGCTGAAACCTCTTTCTTGACCTCTCCCCATGTCCCTGCTTTCCCCTCCCAATGCCTCTGTCCCTCCTCTCACTCAGCCCTGCCACCCCCTCTGCACTGAACTCGTCGCATGCCCAGCCCCTTCCTGCTCCCTCTGGAAACCCATCTGTGCTGTGAAACTCCCCACCTACATCGACCGCATATTGCTGTCTGGATCCCACTCTCTCCTTGTTTTCTATCAGTTTAAATCTGTTGACTTCAGAGGTGTTGCTTCTCCCCTTGCAGCTTTCAGCAAGAGTCAGAACCACTGCATCTGCCCGGGCTGTTCAAGGATAAAGTCGTCCTGGGGAACAAGAGGTTCCTGCTGTTTGCTCAACAAAACAAAGCACTCTCTGCACTTACAGCTGTGTATTAGCAATATTTCCAGGTTGAACTGGAGCTTCTTCCCAGGAAAAGAGCATCCTTGTAACTATCCTGCTCTCAAACTCTTCTGCCTCTGTAAGGCGGGGAAAAGGCATTTGGCAAAACCTTTTCCCTTCGACGCTGGGAACTGTTGGTGAGGCTTAGGGAAGGCTTCTGCTAAAGGTTGCTTCCACACTTTGCCGAACCCTCAGCCCTTATCCAGGGAAGCCTGTTCCATGCATACTGCTCAGCATGCCCTCAAGAGGCTTTCCCTTTTGCCTAGCAATTTTCAAGTACATGCTGGAAGAGAGATGGTTTTCATATATCTAAAGCCTAAAGAACGTGTATCTAACAACTTTGTATTTATAGATGTTACTAATTCCGGATTTTGATGCAGTTCGTAAGCACCAAAGCCACTTCGTAACAAGTGGCAACCTTTGTTACTGACTGAAATACTGGGATATATCTGTAGCAGAGTGCAGATCTTTGGCTGTCATTCCCGTGCCTTCTCAGAGCGTCCTTCCTTCCCTCCCAGTGAAACCACCTCACCACTGGTGGGTGGAAAGGTACTTCAGAGAAGGAAATACCTTCTGGAGGGCTACAGATCCCTTGTACTCAGCACAGCCATTGCCCTGGGGCTTGGTGGACACTTACAATAATTGCATGAAGTTGTCTATTTAGAGTATTGACGTTGACTATTCAAACCCACAGCATCTAAAAACAAGTATCACTTATCCCAGAGACACCTGCCTGATGATTTCTATGTGGGAAGAAACAGACACAGTGAAAGGGAAGCGAAACATTTTGCCCGAAATGGCATCCTACAGAATCAGATCTTTGCAGTGACAAATGTGCACTGAGCAGAGCCAGATTTCACATTTTCTAAATGTGTTCTTAGGCATCTTTGTCATGATTGGAAGCACCACAGCTGAAGCTGTCCATCGATTCTGCAGGTTTGTCAACTCTAAGTGGTTTTGGTGGCTGGGCACTGAGGTCTCTGTTTACCCTGATTTCTCTATTTGCTGCTTACCTGGGCAGATTTCTGTGCTTCCGTGAGTCGGCATTGATTTTCCTGGGAGCAAAATGTCGTTACTGCGGCAGGCTGTGTACATCAGGTGTACTGGAGAGCGGGATCGTTAGGGTTCTGCGTAATTAGCAGTGCTACTAATGTACCCTGTAATGCTTTCTTCTCCAGGGGTTGGCCCTGATTATCTGGGTTAGCGACTTCTGCAGCTCCTAACCCTGCACTGGGGTCTCACACAACCCCCAGTGTGTTTATCCTCACACAGCTGAGGTGTGGGAAGTGAGCACAGTACAAGCCGTTCCTAGGTCAGATGTTGGAGGAGCCTGCACAAAATCAGGAAGTCTGTGAATGAACAAGGGATTGAGCCCAGGTCTTAAGTGCCTATGGCTGAAATGGATTGTGAGACAGGACCGCCTCACAGGTGAAGAAAACCAGGATACCAGAAAACCAGGTCTGATGAAGTATGAGACTTTTGCAAGGTGAGCAGAGAGTTTTGCACCTGTACAGATCTGATCTTCTTAGTCCTTACTTAAAATTGTCCTTAAAAAGACTGATTCATTTTGGTGTCATACAACTGTGTATTGTGATGGGGTTGCTCTGTACTCACAAATTAAGTAAATTTATGCCTGGAATATATGTATATTTACTTCTAAATAACAATCACAGCCTTCTTGTTGAACCCCATCTATTACTTGTATCTCTCTTTTCCCCCATGTTCAGCCAGGAAGACATTGCTTTAATCCTGTAATAATGGCATCCAATCATACATGTCTGTTGATTTCTATGTAATAATCTAATTACCTACAATTTTAAAAAATCCACCCCAAGTCACACATTTTGTAAAGCTTTCTCTTTTTCAAAATTTCCTGGTGGGATACTTTCTGTTCAAATGGAGGAGACTTACATCACACATCATATGACATTTCCATTTATAGTTAGCTTTCAAGAGTTAATAAATTCCAATAACAGTTAATTTCATTAACAGTTCCTGTCACACAGCCATGATGAAGCACCAAAACTCAATGCTTATCAAGCTGCTGCATTGGGACTTCCCATACTCTAGTTAGCACCTTACAATCCTGATCCTTAGCTGACTTGAAGCTGTAAATCTGAATTGCATGTCAGGCAGGGGCCTGGGTACACATTAGCATCTTCCAGGGCATCTTTGGAAGGAAACCTGTACATGTGGGCAGAAAGGGAGCTGTGGTGTGCTCCTGTAGGTCTTCTCATCCGTGTGACTGAGGGACCAGCACCCTGAAGGACACTATGAAGCCCATCTGCCCTGCAGTTGAGGTTCAGCCATGGCACGCACACTAGGACTGCTCGGCACATAGAAATTGTCACTATCCGGAACTCTTCACTTCCCTGAAGTCTAAATCGGTGCAGCTTTGCATCTTCCCTTGGGCTCTCTGGCAGAGGGTGTTGCCTACCTATATTCCCCAGCCACCACGGTAGGGACTGGTTTCCTACAGCTGCACCCTGGCCTGGTGGCTTCTCAAGTGCAGATCTCCCCATTTGCAGCTTTCAGTGAAACTCAAAGCAAACAAATTGGATTCAAAACCAATCTCTCTTAGTTTTAGTCAGCACAAGACATTTCCGTACTTGGTGGGATTTAAGATACGCATCTGTCCTTCTGCCCTGCCGTGGCTTTGTCACCATCCCTCAGCGCTCTTTGAACTGACACCTGTAGGATTCGCAGTTCTGCAGAGCCCCATCTCAAAACCAAACCATGTCTTCTTTTCACACAGGCAGCTTGCTATTCCCTTGGTTGGCTCCACAGTAGAGCAGTAGCATCCTAGCATGAAGGCACAATCCTCTGCCCTTCTCTCCTGAGCAGTCTGCCAGCACTGCAGCACACCCCCCAGCTCTCTCCAGGATATGTGGGGCTTTGAGGACACACCAAGAGCCTGTGCTTTCTCCCTTTTCTGCAGGAACCCAGCACTCTCCAGGCAGCTCTCTCCCACAGAGGAGCTGGAGAAAAGTGATTGCCTTTATCAGACAGTCATCGCACAGCTGCCAGTTTAGTGCTCCTCTGCAACTAGATTTCACCAAATGCACATTAACCAATTACCCAAATTGGCACATTAATCAATTGTCATTAACTGATACAAGATCTAGCAAATGAATAAGCTCCTTATTGGTTATCTTTAACCTTTTGTATTAGTGTGCTTGTAGCTATCTGTGACATGTACTAAGCAACATGCTTATGCTGACTTCTATTTTTTATAAGCTCTTCATAAGCCACTTATAAATAGAAGCTTAATATGAAGTGTGACAGATCTCTAATCTTTCGTCTCTCCTTAGCCCTCCAAGCACTTCCTTTTTGGAAATACAGGATATATCCAGTATGCCCTAGATATTCTCCATTCTTGCTGATGACTTTAGCTCTCAGCCATTGATTCTTTCCACTTCTTAATCAGTGTAAATGGATCAGTGCTGCAACTGTCTTTTTATTTAAAATTTTAAAAAGACAAACAAGATCAAAGGGACAGGGAAGGGGTGATGAATAGAAAATACGTTTTGTTGCTCATATGATGCTACGAGGCAGAGGGTCAATATAACGCAGACATAAAAAAATCTATATTCCTTCTCCATTGCAATAAAGAGGATTGGAGTGAATTATCTAATGGAAGGTACAAATTCTGAGAAAATGCTGTGCAGCATTTATGTAGTGTCAGTACTTTGTGACATTGTCTTTCACCAAAGGCCATGTGTGTAATGGTGCCCCTGTCACCACTGGGCAAACACTATGGCACAACATGCCTGGTTTAGGGTTGCACAGCATATCAATGCCAAAATGGGGGATGGAACCCTAATATCCTAGTATCAGGAAATGTTTATGAGTCTATACTGAGTTTGTTTGTTTGTTTGTTTACTTCTATGGGGGAAAAGCCTGTGCATCAAATTCTCAGGTGGTATGGAAGATTTAGAATACCTCTTCATTTCAGCATATGTCACTCAGATTTTGTTGAGTCCAAGCCCTCCAGCATCCAGTGTTTTTTACTTTGACTTTAAAAGAAGTAAAGCCCTGTAGTTACTTTTCACCTCTTCGTTACATTCAGCTATGATCACTATAATAATGAATGTTTCCAGGCAATTAATATATTGATATGCATTCACAGATAAGCACACCTACTGTGTTTCTCACAAAAAGCAGAACACCTGATGTAGGGAACATCAGGTGCAGAACTTGCAGGATTTAAAGCACAGCCAAAGCTAATGGCTGCAAATTGTAGCCTAACCTAACACTTACTCCGCCACAGATTCCTCCCCTCTTTTTTCCTCCCTAAAACTTTTGCTGTTGCGTCACTGATAAATAACAGCCCTTTGCTCAGTAGTATATCCCTTTTGTATTTAAGGTTTTGCCTTCCTACTCATTAAACCTCTCCTCATCAGCATTACTTTTACTTTTCAGAAACGTATATTCAGTATTACAGGCTAGGAGTTCTTTTGTTTTCCCCCCATAGATGTAAAACCCTGGGGGATTTAAGTATCTACTTGATAGGCTCACACAATCTTAATCAGCCTATAATGGAGCTAATGGCTGTTTGTCATCCTTGGAGATATAAATTTCCTGGTGATGTCTACTGCAGTCAGTACATGAAGTATGCTCTGACTGCCAGCAAGGTCTAATAACCAGGAGAAGGGCAGCCAGCTTCATTAGCGAGCCCGAGACCGTACCGGCTGCTTTTCTGGGGAACTGTGCTTTTTGAATACCGAGAGGGAATAATGGATAATACCGGTAAGTGAAATAAAACTGATCTCATTCTTTGTGGAGCTACGGGGTTCGTTTGTATCCTCTCTCACTTGCTGCAGGAAATGTGTTTCTTTAGCCTTTGAGGCTTCTTCCTTTTAAATGTCCTTTATTAAAGCAAATTTTTATGTCTAAAATGTGACACACTTAAGTTGTTAACCCTTTAACAGTCTGTTTTTTCTGCTCTGAGTCTGTTTCCTGGAAATGTGAACCTAAACTGTAATGTAGGATCTGCCTTTTTAAGGTATTCAGTGTTATTTTGGAAGCTATATGCAGGAAATGTGGCAGGAAGGGAAAATGCATGTACTTCAGAGAGAAATATCTCTCACAGTTTGAAATAGGTGTGGAAGGTAACTAATAAAGCTAACAAAAAGTAGATAATGGTTAGCTCCCATCTGTCTTATTTTAAGCTGCCTCTATTTTCTCTGTATAATGCCTTACTCTCTTTCATATTTAGTACATAAAATACTGAATATATTTGCACTTTTTATTTTCTTTGATGTTCCAACTTTAGATCATGCATTTTCATCCCAAATAATGCACTTCACGGTTCCTAAGGAGGTGCACACATCATTATATCGCTGATGAAATGCATTATTTGCATTTCCCTTTTGCATTACCTTGTATCACAAGGCAGAGCAAAAAGAGATCTTTTTGGGACAAGTATTTTGCATGCTGCTTTGACTGCTGTGAAACTTGAACATGTCAAGAGCTCGCAGATTTATTGGTACTAGTGCAATACATATTAGGAGACAGAATCTGCAGTAGATTCAGTGCCCTTTGAAACCTGCTCAGATCATCAGATTTGTCTAATGCCAACCTTAAAAGTGATGATTGCCTCTACAGTGTGGCAAAGATTACTCTGCAGTAGGTTTTAGTGATTTTTGGGGGTTGTGGGTGTTTTGGTTTGATTCTTTGTATAGTAGAAGTAAAACTCTTGCTTGTATCTTCTAAGCTGTCCAGGTCATTCTCATCTCACATGTATTGTTATCAACTTCTGTCTCAAACAGATAAGAGGGTCTTGCTGCCTTTATTTCTATAAAGTCCAAGACCAAAAAAAAAAAAAACACTAAGTTTTTCTAGAATTCAAAATGTAACATAATGGAAAATTACATTGCCAGCATCTAAAAAACCTGACACAGTCCTAGTAAAGCGTTCATTTTTGGAAATAAATAAGATCAGCAATAGTCTTTGCACTTGGTGCTTTGGCTAGCTTTTAAGAAGCCTTAACATAATAAAAGATAATGACTTGTGTTTGATATTGCATGACAAGGCAGAATTTTCTGCTGGAGGAGGAGGATTCCTGCTCTCCGACACAAAATGCCTGTGGGCAAGAGATACCCTGGCAGGCAGAGCTGCTAATTCCTCCAGGTTTTTACACTATTCAGCATCAACTACTAATACTATTGAAGTCTTGACGAAGATACCACTTTAATACAGCTATAAGAATCTGTTCTGGAATGAGTCATATTTATTTTAAAGGCCAGCTTTGGGGGGATGAAGAGGGAAGCTAGTGTCTGAAAACCATAGAAACAGATTTTCCTCTGTGATGGGGTTTCTTTGTTGGTTTTTTTGTTGGTTGGTTGGTTGGTTTTGTTGTTCTAAGGAAGATTCCAGTTTGGTTACTATCTGCAAAAAGTTAAAATAAGTAAGGCTTGATGTTTGCACAACTTTCCAACTATTCTCAAAGCTTCTTATAACATTAGTTTGCTGAATAACTCCAGATATTTTTTTTCTTGTGCAGAAACAGTGATTGATGCTTTCCATTTTTATAAAACAACCTATATACCATTGAAATTGGTTAAAATAATCCTTTCAGACAGTAATTAAAATCTAGTTATAAAAAAAAAAAGCCCCAACAACAGATGAAACCCAACAACAGATGAAACTAAGCCATATTGAAGACATCATGGCACACAGTAAGGCTGTGATCCAGTTTCTTTTGTGGTTACCAGTGATCTTCCTGCTGCCTGTGGTCAGCTTGCTCCAAACCCCCAGCAGGCTTCAGCCCCATGTGTGGCATGGACATGCTCCCTTTTCCAGGGAGCTCTTCTAAGAGTCCAGCCACTTCCATACTTTGAGCGGGATAGGGCATACATCCATTTTCAAAGAGCCTACAGGGTAGGCTGTGTAAACATAGCTGGATCTGTAGAGGAATGTTTAGGGATCATGATCCCTAACTGGGATGCCAGCATGGGGACTGTGCAGCTGAATACCTTTGTATATCTGGCCTGTCCCTCTGACTTCTACAGGGGTGGGAGAGCACCTTTGAAAACCCTTGCAGTGTCATCTGGGCACTTATGAGATCAGAGAGCAGCAGGATTATTTTCATCCCTAAGCCAAACTGCCTGATTGATTTGTTCTTCAGCAGTCTGCCAACTGAAATGTAAACACACTGATGTATATAAACTGGATACCTGCCCGAATTCTTCCTGGAGAGATGCTATTTCTGGCAACACAGAACTGCAGAATATTAGCAAAGCTGCGTGTTTTAGCTACTGAGTGTTAGAAATAACAATTTGGTATCAGTGTCAGTGAATCAGGCCTCTGTTATTAAACTCATCATGCTGCTGAAGAGACTTTCAAAGTCAGACCATGGATAATTGTTGGGCAAAACTCCATCTTCTGTTCCTCATAACAGAAATACCTCTGTAATTTGTCACTCTTCTCCTCTTCCATCATTAAAATTATTTTCTGTCCAAAACTGCAATTTAAAAAGATCAGTGATGCTAATAGGTCACCTGTGTACACTTTTAGCTGTTATGGTTGATGCCATTTTGTGAGGTTTAGAAACAATGTCTTCATTTTTCAAGTAATTTCCTTTAGTGTTAGTTTGCTTTTATTTTTATTCTGTGTACCGAGACAGCTCCACATAATTGTTGTCTCGTGTGTTCTTTTAAAAGCCTTTCCTGGAATAACAATAAAATATTAATCCGTGTAGGGCACAGCAGGACAGTTCTAGTCGTATTTTTTTGCCTATTTTGGCATCAGCTGTTTGTGACAGGCTGTCTGCAGGTATTCAGCTGCAAGGCTGCCTGCTGCTCTGGGCAGGGGAGGGCAGCCAGCAGCCCCTGCTTGCCTCCACCGGCAGGTCCTCATCTCCGGCTTTGCTGCACACATCTACTTTGGGCCAAACACATCAAACCTGGAGGCAGAAGTGATGTAACAAAACTCATTTAAAAAAAACTAGGAAGGAACTTGCAAGAAGAAAGAAGCTGCGGAAACAGAAGTGCTCCCAAGTGATGCTTTTTGGGAGGGATTTCCTGTGAGGAGTGAGATCAACAATATCCCTTCCCCCAGAGATCCCAGTCAGCTGTGTCACACTCAGACAGGCATCTCACCTTAAGACAGACAAGTCTTATACACTCATTCAAAGAGAATGCCAATGTGATGTGCCAAAGGCTTGGGGGAAGGATCTCACGGTGGTGAATGGCACCACAGTGAGGTCTTGTGTCATGCATACCATACCAATAAAGCACAAAACCAGGAGGCCTTGTTTCGTGTTTCTTGGGGATTTATATGACTTCTTTGCACTTGGAATATTATTTTAGCAGTAATGAGCTAGCTGTGGTTAATTGTTACCCTGAATTATGTAGGTTCTGCAGCTGTGGCTGCAGGCTATGCCTTCAAGAAAAAATGTGTTTTAAAGGGACTGGAGGTCTTGTCTGTTGTACATCCTGTCTCTGAGGAATATCCAGTAGCAACATCAAACTTTATTTTTGACCTATAGTGAAACTTAGAACTTTTCATTGAAGCAAGACTCTAACTTGAAGCCCGAAATGCTGTGGGATGGGGACAATAGCAAGTGGCCAATTTAGCCTTCTGCATGACATCACGTGTTCACAGGAAGGGTAAGAGACACAGGAAACTATTCGCAGATGGAAATTCCCTTGCTTTTGAAGTAACTGGTCATTTTTGTCTTTCCGTATGTCAATAGGACTTATTTAGCATTCTTTAAATATAAGACTGCTGGGATTGAATGCTGGTTGAGGATACAACCTTACAGATGCTTTGTTATGTCTTACCTGATTTCAAGGCAAACAGGGTGCCTCTTTCTAAAACACAGAGAAAAAAAATAACAGGCAGAAGAACAAAACTGGGTGGTGGACTTGAGAGTATGATCCTGATTTCTCATCATTTCATCATGTTCAAAAACCTCTAATGTAGCTGAGCTGATCTGTGTGCAGAATTAGGCGAGACAACAATCTCAATGTGTTGTAAGGTTCATTTGTTGCCCATAAAGGGCTTTGAAATCCTTTGGCCATCCAGGGCTTAAGCTCATCTGAATTGTCCTTACGAGTCTGGGAATCCATTAACACAAAACCACTTGCAATGGAGATGGTGGCAGTGTCACCACAGGTTTTTGAGCCCTTGAGACAATTCCAAACTCCAGCAGCAAGATCAGTCATGTCCTTTGGCAGCTTCTGTTTTGATCTTTGATGGTACTTTGTGCATGTTCTCCCCAAGTGCAAAGGTGTTTTAAGAGGGACAACAGCACCTCCTTTTTCTGTCCCACTCTTATGTATGTGTAAATGGGGCTATCCATGATGCCATGTTGTCTTTTATTGGGTCCATGTGCCATGTTCTGTAGACCACAAAATAGTTTGCTCATGAACAATAAAATACAAAGCAGTAAGCAACTCTTTTATACTACATTGTGCATTCTAATTTATCTCCTGTTTCTCCTATTTGCACCCATGCCCACAGTTGAAGTGAACACTCTAGTGTACCACAGGTCACCGTCTGCTAGAAAGTTGAATTTCCTCTTGTTGTAATTTTAGAATATTCATGGTTTATGCCCCTTGACCCAGAAGTTGGAACAGTGTGCTTATAAATCCATGACCTTGGAAAACATTTCTGTGAGGATTAAACTTCCTTGTGATTCTGCTGCCCCCTGTGTTATTTTTGAGTCTGTATACACATAGCCCAGAATGACTACTTAGGAACTTGCACTAGAAGTAGCCAAATACCAGGTAGCACTGAAATGATGGAGCATCTTCTAATGTGGAGATAATCCACCCACCCTGCTTCAAGTGGCTCTCTTTAGCTAGAAATGCTGTGGTTCCACTGTGCTGATGCACACTTATGGTATTTTAAGCAACGATTCCAGTTGCTGCAGTACTTAAAGAGTGGAACCATGACCTCTAGCAGGTTTGGTATAACACCGATTTTACTTACTAGTAATTTCTGATTCTTTTTTTCTGGTAAAAGCTGGCAAGCATCCAACCATCAGGTGTCAAGTTCATGCACTATGTTTACATCTGCTGGTTGTGTGGCATTTTTTGGCCAGCTGCCTTCAGACCCCTGTTCTGCACTCTGGATCATCACCGCCACCTATGGTGAAGAAGCAAGTGTTGTGTGTGGAAGTAGTAATCCAAGTTTGAGAGGCAGCACTTCCCCACAGGCTTCTAGCAAGAATGAAACCAAAATTGCAGGAGCCAACTATTTTGACAGTACAAGAAATCAGTCCAGACAAGGAAAGGTTGTATTAAGAGGCACTGGCACAAATCGTTCCAAGTGTGTGTTCCAGGGGCTTTGAACCCCCAAAGTGAGGGGGCTGGAAGTGAGTGACAAGGGGGAAAGCAAGACTGCATGACCAAAGAGCAGGTGGCTGATAATAAGGATCTAGTCTGCTGCTGTTTCATCATCATTCATTGTCTCTAACAGTGAGTCTTTTATGAAATGTGATACTTAATTGTTGAGGTGGCTTGCAGGGGGATTTCTTTGGGCTCAAAAAGTAGACTGGATGGAATTTTACCAAAAAAATCCTCCCTTTCTCTGTTTTTTCCCCCTTACTATTTAAGCATTATTATTCCCTTACTATTTAAGCATTTTTTGTATTTTTACATAAAACGTTTACGAGACTTCTTCCTGGAGTATAATTGGAACATATAAGTAGCTTAGGACTCCAAGAATACCTAGCAACCTTCTCCCAGCAGACAGGAGTAAATCCTGAATAAAACTGCTGAGTTTGTCTCCAATCACTCTTGCTGGCAAGTGGGGCCTGGCAGTCCCTGGGTGAGCGGGGAGGCCCCAAGGCCAAAATGAGTGTCCCCAACTGGTGCCCTGTGGAGAGGCAGGGTGTTGGAGAAGACTGGGCAACTGGATTTGTTATCCTGCACCCATGGAGCTCTGTGTGCCTGATTCTGGGCACAGCTCCACACTAGGAGGGATGTCCCACTCGCTGCTGGAGATGCAAGAAGGAAGAAACCATACTCATTTGAACGAATCTACCACCTTTACTGCAGATACTGGGAGACCGAGGTTGCTGTGGTTTGTATTGATACCTGTACAGAAGCATCCTCTCCAAGCACCTCGTGGGGGCAGTGGTACCAGCAGAAGGACTTCTTGCAAAGGAGACAAGAAGGGGCGATTTATCTGCTTTCCTCCCAGAGGAGGCAAACTTAACCGAGAGTTGCCAGCAATGAGGTATTGAGTAGCTGGAAACACATGGCTCAAATAGTGCACTTGAGTGAAGAATTAGGTCCCTCTTAACATCCAATTTTCAAGTAAAGCAAAAGGCTAGGAGAAAATGAATTGGCCAGGGCCAAATATTTGCTTAATCTCAGTTTGCTCCGCAGCACTGTTCCTTTAATGTAACTATCAGAGATTGCTTATTTTACAACTTATTGTATGGGAAATTCCCTTTAAATGTATTTCTGAAAAGCAACAGAATATTTCATGACAATGATAAAAGCAACCCCATGTCTCTGTAGAGAGGCAGACAAAGTGGGGGACAATCCCAGAAAACAATTTTTTCACCCATGGCTTGACCATTGCTGGAAGGCATGCACAATGTAGTTCCAACACAGATATGACAGCAGCTGGTATTTCCACAGGAGACAAAGTTGTGATCGATTCGTCCTAGCTCCAGCTCCTGCTGACTCACAAGTCCCTTCTGTTTTTCTCACTGGGACTTGAGTCTGTCCAAAAAACAAGGGGTATTTCATTATGGAGGCTTGCCTGGAAACCATGTGGAGAGATGAACTGAAAATATGGCGATCTCGGGCATAAAATTTGTGCTGCTGGGAGCTGCTTACTGGCATTTAAATCATAGTGCAGCAAGACTTCTCTACGGCCTTACCATGGGGGAAAATGGTTTGTTGATGGAGGAAAGCCTATGGAATTCACAAGTGTGATTCTATCACAGGAACAGGCTATATATTTTAGCTGCTTTTTTTGTAGCTGCAGTTTTTGTACGTCTGATTTTTCGTCTCTTTTCTGTTTCTGTTTTTATTGTTTAATATTATTAAAATAACTAACATGAAACATTATTCTAGTTTAATTTCAAGTAGAATTTGGCAATGTCTACTAGTGAGATAAGGTTTAATTGCTCTTGGCATCTTAAAAAGAAATGCAAATGACAAAGATATTAAACTAACAAATTATGACAGCTCACATAACACTTTTTACAATGGATTTTTTCCATGCATTTTTAATACCCAGAATAGTCAGCCTTAATATTACCATATTTACAATAAATCATTATTCTAATGGAGACATTTTGCTTTGTCAGGCAATACACAATCAGCAGTTTTCAATAAAGAATTTGAAAACTGTTTAACATTCATTCTGTGACACAAGCTCATAAAAGCCAGACAATTTATAAATGGGGCCAATATGCTGCCCTTAAATTGGGATATTAAGGAATAATTAGAGCACAGTAAGGGCGGGTTGCCAAACGTAACTTTTAAGTTCCCCAGTTTGTATCACTTAGCACAGTGATTGTAATGTATTATATGCCTTCTGTAAGGCATAAACACGCATTTCCTATACAACAGCTTAAGGCGCCCGCAAGAGGCTGAAGTAGCTGTTTACTTTGGCATGAGTGGCTTCAAGAGGCTTAAAGCACCACAGAATTTAGGAACAAGGATGGCTTTGGGGTTAAAAAGGGAAATGGGAAGCCATGGTAGAGTTTGCTTTTCTTATTTTTTCTGCGAGACTCGGCAATGGGGTTTTTTGTTTGTTTGTTCTCTCCTTTGGTACCCCACGAAGGCCGTGTCTGTGGTGTGTAACAGGAGCGGTGCCAGAGGTCCTTGGGGCAGCTCTGAGCGCATTGATGTGGTGCGGTGCCTTTTGCCCAGCAGACATTAACCTGAGCCCCTAAACGGCACGGTCACATCAGCTCTGGTGGCTGGACCTCGACTGGTGAGCCAGCTGGGGTTAGATGTGATGCGGGGTCTGACACCTGCACAGCATCCAGCTCAGGACACAGCTGTTCTAGTTCTACCTGGAGGATCTTTCAATTCTGTGCTGTTAATTGATGAAAACAGGCCTCAGAGCCTACCCCTGCCCATGGTTTTGGAGGAGCCATCCACCCTGATGAATTACCTGTCTTATTTAGAAGCTGGGGTTAGATAGTCTAGGTAGTGGGGAAAAAACCCTCTTTTTTTTAACCTACATGTGGGAGGTTCTAGGGTGATGTGGTTCTAAATGGGAGAACCTAGGGAGGTTCTAAATGTGACGAAGTCTTGAGCAAGATTTTGAGGTCCCTGAAGATGAACAATTTACTTTGCAACACTTAAGGGTGACGAGGAGTGCATTATATTATTTTATTGTCCTAAAAATAATGTAATATCTATCAGTGTTCATTGTTTTAGCTGTGGGTGTTCATTCTTCAACTCAAACACGAGAGGAAATGGAGTAGCTCTACGCATAGCTCTTCATTTTCACACAAGTTTCTGTCACGTTTGCAAACCCTCAAGTTCTCTAACTGTTGTGTATATTCTTCAATGCTGTAGCTTGGGAAGCCTGACTGCAAAGAAAGGCAGGAAGGTATAATACTGGCAAAGTAGATGTACTGCTCAGCACCATTAGAGTCTTATTTCGAGCTGCTGGAGGGGAAAGAGCAGAGCCAATTTTACTTCTCAAAATGTTATCTTCTCCCAGGGAGGAATAAGAAGGATGACTGTGGGGTCCCCTTCCTCTCTCAGATGGTAGCCCGCTGACCTCTTTGCACTGCACTGCAGGTGAAGAAGCCAGTGATATGCCACTTAAGCCAAGGGGGCAGCTTGTGTGGCTATGGTTTAAGAGCACTTTTCTGAGAGGAGTGTTTTTCCACTGCACTAGTAATGCAGTGTGTGCTGCGGTGAAGTCTGGAAGTCTGCTTCTCCCTGCAGTCCCATTGCCTGTTGTGACAGAGAAACACTGTTAGCTGCTTCATGGAACGGCTTGCAAATTTGGGGACAAGAAGGGCTTGGCTGAGGTAAAGATAGCCCTGAGATAAGTTCCCTCATTGCTGCTTGCAATCACAGCTAGATTTCTTTGGGGTTTTTTTAAGCAAAATTTGAAATTCTGAAGGCAAATTCAGCTTTTTTCACCTTGTAGAGCAGATGGCTCCCAAGTGTTAAGGTTTGTGTACATCTTTCAGATGCAGACAGATTGTGCATCCATTCCAGAGGAGCACCCTGCAGGGTGAACAAGGCGAAGGCAGGAGTCAGAATCCTTCCCAGATCAGCATTTAACTACAATTTTGTGCCATTGCTGCCTCTTGCCATGATCTCCTTTTCCTCTACTCTGCCTTTAAGCTTTTCCCCCAGGGCAATAGGTGTTATCTCATACAGTAGATCAGACTGCTAGTGGAGAAGAGGGTTGCCACCATGACAGCCTATATGTGCTTGCCTGAAAAGCACCACAAATAATTCTTGACACATTGCAGATGGAGTTGTGTGACCACAGGCTTTCCTTTTCTCTGCTTCTGGCATTCCCCACTAGCCTTTTACACCTTTGCCTTTTACAGCTTCTCAGGAAGCACCTAAGTGTCCAAAGGTTGCAAAAGTGGTGCTTCCGACAGCAAAGCATCTATTGCCCATGTTGGATTGGTCCCAATAACTCCCGTGGTCCCCTTCACTTTCACATTCTCATGCCAGTCTGCATGCTCTGTGTGAACCTGCATGGCTGGGGTTTATTTTTATTTTATTTTATTTTATTTTATTTTATTTTATTTTATTTTATTTTATTTTAATTTTTTTTCCCTTCAGCCCATTTTCACATTTCACAGTGTATTACAGGCAGAATGAAAAAGGAAAAAAAGTATTTTGACGATATTAGTAGCTTGGCAACCATAAAGCTTTCCTGCGGCTTTGCAGAGGAATTTGGAGTGCTTACGTTCCGTACTTCCCTTTATCTTGCTATGCACTGTGCACCAGAGCTCCAGTTCTGCAACTGATGCCATGAAAGTAGGTTGCTGTGCTCAAATCCAGGGTTTGTCTGAGTCTTCTGAGTTCAGTTCTAGGCCTGGCAAGACAGTGTGTGCACTGCTGATTTAGATTGCTTCCAACAGGGATCACCTCATACTGTTTGGAAGGGGGCGTAAGGGAGATCTTAACAGCAGCTTGGTTTCTAGGAACAGAAACAAAATGATAAGGAAACACTTAACTGTATCAAACTGGGCTTCTTCTCAGCTGAAGGAAAAAGCAAAGAAAATTTTCACACACTCCGTGATTTCCCTGCTTGCCAACTCCCTGGTCACATTGGCTAGACCCAAATGTCAGAAATTAGACATCCTTTACACAGGTGTGAAAGGACTTCCCATAGTTGAGAAGCGGTCGCTAACCTATTTCAGCTTTTGCTGTGTCAAAGGTGACTAGTCCAAGATACTTACCATTCTTAAGCATATCAACACTTCCACTTTTCTCCCAATATTTTCCTCCTATTTCATGATACTAAATCAAATTCCATTATGTGTTCATTTATAGAACAAGCTGTGTTCTCATGATATTTATGGATGGCTGCATCATGTGCTTTATGCAGGTCAAGAGACGTTGCAAACACAAAGGAACAAAAATGATTCCCAAGCACAACAACACACTCCTCCGCGTGTGGAGGACTGACTTGTAAGGGTGACATTCAGCCACTGCATGGACCCTGTAGAGAGTCTGTGGCGCTTAGAGACTCTTGGAGATGGAATGCAGGGCTAGGTGCATCTTTCCTATGTGTACAGTAGGGATGCAAGTACAGTGGGGAGGCAGGGAGGTCCCAGCCTGCTGCAGTATGTGTTAGTCTGTAGTAGTGGTGGGTAGGGACAGTACTGTAAAAGAGCTGCAAACAGTTGGTCACATGAAGGCACAGAGCTGACATTTATTTTGTAGCCCAGAGATGGAGTTGGCAAGGCTTTCTAGCCTTCTGTTTCTGGTCTGGGAAGGCAACAAGTTTCCTGGGCTCAGGAACATTCTGAAGTTAACCGGGTAAGGTTCACAATGTATCCCCTTGTGGGAGAACTGCATGCTCTTGAAAAAAGTATTATTAATCTGCCTTGCAACAACTTTTAAAGAGAGTAAATGAGGTAGACTCGTAAGCATTAGTTAGTGAGTTTGACATCAGTCCCAGGCAAAAATGTGAAACAGATGATACAGAGACTGAGCCAGAAAGAATTAAGAGATTGAATACAAATAATTTCAATTAACATGGGCTGGAGGAAAAACAGGTTTGAGGGAAGTATTTCATACATCTATCTTGCTGCATGAGAAGATGCTTGGCTTGGTTCTGCTTTGTACAACCGAAAATGATACAAAATCTACACAGTATGTATCAGATGGGTTCTTCTGTGCCTAAATGCCAGGTTTCAAAATACAAGTGTATTTTGGGAATTATTGTCACTCATCAGGTGTGATTCAGGAGGTATCCAGCAAGAACTGGTCCTTTGCTCCAGGCTGTATGGTGCTACTGGCACTGACTAGAAAGAAAATACAAAATGATATTTAAGCAAGAAACAAATGCATTCAGTATGGACCAAGAAAAGGCCATATAATCAGGGACAAGACTAATTAGATCATAGTTACAAATTGGGAGGCTCAGTGTTGAGAGGCAGCGGTTTTCAAAAATACTTGTGTAACGGCATTATGCTGGAAGCACTTGTTCAGCTGATGAGCTCTGTCTCAGAGATCTGAGACACCCATTACATGTGTTTGCAACACTGAAAGATGCTGTCTTGCTCTAGTTGGAGCACTGGAGTGACTGCTCCTGGGATAATAAATAATACTTGGTGTCCTATGTCTTCCTTGAAACACGAAAATCTGAGGATTCAGGAAGCCTTGCAACTATGCAGTCTGAGCTACTGTAAAAGAAAATTTTGTAATTCTGAATCTCCTTTGCACCTCACCCTAGATCCCTTTGCAGCTTTCTAACTATAATAATCCTACAAAGAAAGCTGTTCCATTGTTTCTTACTGGAAAATACTAATTTGGACCTCTTAGTTCCCATTTATGAATAAATATCGTGAAAATCTCTCTGCAGAGGTATATTGTTGGCAACCATAATACATGTCTACATTAACGTGTGTGTATATGTATTAGATTAAAATATTGGTAATGGGTGATGCTGAATATATTTCAGATTTGAAAAAGGAAGGTGACTATTAAGTAGCACCAGTGAAAAACAGTACTGCACAACTTACATCAGATAGAATGATAAGAATGCTGGAAATGAGGGGTCCCAAGTGTTAGAAAGCCTCCAGCAGGGTGCTTCCTAATCAACTTAGAATTTCTCCTTCCAGTTTTAATAAAGGCTTTGTTTCCACTGGATCTTGCTGCTTCTGCCTTAATTGCCACCTGTCGGACACAACAGAACGGCATCACTAGCACACAAAAGCCTTGGATACCCTGCCTTCTTCAAGCAGCAGAAAAGCTTGTTGAAATAATGCCCATTATATTTCTTTTCAGTGCACTGGTAGTTAAATGAAAGATGTTTAATTTTTTCTCATCACCCCAGAGTCAGCACCAGCCAGAGTTCCAGTACAAAGCATTAACTCACGTTTCTTTTAGGTGGCAAGTACTAGTGAGAGGGGCAGGTGGGGACAAGGCAGAACCAATTAAGTCATTTATATCCGCTCATGCCAGTGGAGGGGCAGATTTCTGGCATTATTCCAGCATCTCTGAAATCGGGCACCGTCCTCATTTCTTAGGGTTGCTGTCAGCCTGGCAGTGTAGCTGGAACTCTTACACAGCTGCAGGGAAGACCATGGTTAAACACTGCCTGGGTGTTACGCCCAGCAGGAAGGTTTTGCTGGCTAAACCTGGCTTTTAGGAGCCAAGTTACTGGTGCTGCTCTTCAAACTGTGAGGCAACACTTTCCAGTCTTACTACCATTGCTCTATGCAGGTGCTGTGGCTTTCTCCTGTGTACTCCAGAGCGAGATCATTTTCCTAAATGTTTTTTTTTTATTTTAAGTCAAGTCATTTAAATCATGTCCTTCAGTTTTTGATGTCATTCTTTGTGTGGTAGCTAAGAATTCTACACCACAGGGCACCCCTGCCAGAAGAGGCCTCCTGGGACAAAAGAGCTGGAAGCAGCAGAGTGGGTTGTGGTGAGGGTGAACGCTGTCTTTGGAACACGCAGACAGTGTCTGCAAACTCCAGTGATACAGTGCCTAAAATAACACGCAGTTCATTCGTCCTTAAACAGACTACATATATGATAATACAGCCTGCTGATGAGGGCCCTCATCTGTCCTTCTCTGCATCTATTTAAAATGACTGCAGAAGTACTTTGTTGTTGTTTTTTGGAAGGAGAACTAGAAACAAGAGCCCAGCCCTATGCCACTATGCTAACACTATTCTCCATGGAAAAACACCACCAGTGTTTCCCCCTAATCCCAGCTGGCAGGATAAAAGTCCTCAAATACTGTTACTATACCAGCAAAAAGATCAGGTTATTTTTGTCATTGGAAAGTCAGAGAAGCAGGAATTAATCCCTTCAGGCAGAAAACAAGATTGAGTCAAGAACCACCCCACAAACTGTTCTGCATCCTGCCCAAGCTATTGCATGGGTGGACAGAAAGGGTCTCTCCATCTAAATGTTGGTGTTGTGTGGGCTTTAGTCTGGAAATACAGCCCGTGTAACAGAGATGACAGGCGGACTCACTACCCAGCATTAGTGTATCTGAGCTCATCTCTTGGGAATGGGGACCCTAGGAGAGAGGATAAGCTTTTTCCCCAAACATGCCTTCTTTGGACAGCCCCAAGGCACTTGGAAAGGCTCCTCGACAAGCACAGTCTTCCGGACTCTCCAGGACTCTCCAAAAGGGACTGAGCACCACTTCTGCACCAGTGTGAGTGCTAGCAGGGCATTGCTGTCGTGCCGACAGCTCTGGTGGTACTTCCAGGGGGATGTTTAGTTACCAAGGATGAAAGCTCCAGTGTACAGGTCTTTCTGGTGCCTGTACGGCTGGGCAGCAATGAAGGAGGGGGTTGAGGACTGTGGAACTGAGAGTTTGTGGATCCAAGCAAATTTCAGTTAAAGGAAGAAATTTCTCACAGAGCTGTGCCTTTGTTATGCCTGTTGCAGATCTGTTGGCTGGGTACTGTGGGGTACTCAAATATTGCAATGAGGAGAAGCCTGAGGTTTGCTTTACGCCACAGCTGGTCGCCTCCCACTGAGCACACTGTTCCAGCAACTCCATGTTTTCAGGATAAATGTGCTCTTGCTGTACCTTCTTCTCCCCTGGGATGCAACAAATGGCAGAAAAGACTGACCGTGATGGAAATGGCCACCACACACAACATGTGCATTCTTCATAGCAAAGGGAATGGGAGTTGAGGAGTCAGTTCTGGGTGCAGGCTTTTCTTGTAACCTTTTGCTCACATTCACAAACAATGCCCTATTGTGTTGTTGTTTCCTGCAGATTATTCTAATAACCACTGAGCGGTGAAGCATGAGCATGTGTTCAGGTTTCTCAGATTGAATTCTAACGTAATAAAATGTGCCAGCTTTCTAAGGGTGGATAAAAATGCACAAGAAGGAGAATTTGATGAGATGGAGCACACAGAATTTTGTTGTAACTCTCAAAACTTGGAAACTTCCTGGAAGAATTGGATTTTATAGCTAAGGACACATGATGTTTGCTTTCTTTTCTGCTGTTTTATAACTTGTCAATTATATTGATATATCTCTTCGCTAAAAATGCATAGCCTGGTGTTGGTAGTAGAGCTTTTATAAAGGCTTGATTGCAATTATAATGGGGGTAGGGTTTTTTGTGTGTGTGAAAAATACACGGCCCGGGGCCTTGCATGGTATTTGAGCCAGTACCAGTGCTGACTGAGCGCCTTGCCAGGGAGAACAAGGAGTCCCAGAGCTCCTACGTGGCTGCTTCATTGCACACATGCTTAAGCATTTAGCGGTATTTACTGCACCAGCAAATTTGTAACGTATTAGGTATAAAACTTGTTGTCAGTGAAATACATTGTAGTGACCTGAGTGAAACAGCACCGAAGAGGAGCAGAATGATGGCTCGTTTTGGCAGTTCAGTACCAGGCTATGGGCAGCAGACTCGTGACACATGCACGGAAATGTTCTGTCTGTGGAGAAGGTCACCCTCCCCCATGTTCTGGGTTGTTTTTTGTCCTTTAGACTGACTCAGCTTTTAGCAGGCAATAACCTGAGAGCTACGTAATGTCATGTCACTTGGAACAACTTGCAGTCAGACAAATTATGTTCAGTGTAAATATTAACACACACACAAGCCTAAAATAACTTGAGAAAGTGTACGGATTTTTCTTAATAAGATGTTATGGTCCGTTAGTTAACCAATGTTGCTAGACAACTTATACAAACAAAAAATGCCTTGACTTGTGGATCCAGTTACCTCATATTAGTTAATTTGATGGGCTAATTTATTTCTAAAACCATCTAATATTTATCATATCATAAGGAAATGTCAGATTTGAATAAGTTGCCACACCATACTAGTTTAAGAACACTACTAGTGTTATTAAAGTGTTACATTTACTAGTTTAATAACAAAATACCTTAAGAAGCAGAAATCTTTTTTTTTCTGTTAGACTGGTAAAGAGACACCTTTGATACATCTTCCTTTCTGTAACTCTTACAGTCCATAGATTGGAACTGCAGGAGGTCTCGCTGCTGGAACTCCTATTCAGACTTCTAAAAATTTCATAGTATTAATAGGATGCTTTAATGCAAATGTCTATGCACAAAGAAAGTTTTCAGGGATCCTGACCACACGGGAAAATTTGTATGTTTTTACCTGGGTCAGCATGCAATGGACTTGCATCCGTTTCACATATCTATACATGGATATATGCATAATTCTAAACACATTCACTTTATGAATTACTTTACTTAAACACAACCTGCCATGTGAGGCCAGGAGTTAGTACTGAGTGCTGAGCAAGGGTTAAGCCTCCGTGCCTTTAAAAAAATTGACTTTTATTAGCTTGAGCTGCAACGATCTGACCCCTGCCAATGTAATGTTATTTTAACCACACTTTGTCTTGAATTGAATGGAAGTCTGCCTGGATCCAGATGTAATATCCCATGCTGGGACACTGGGCTTTTGTGAAATTCAGCTGCACAAAATGAAGGTGGCCCTATTTCATCCCTTAACCAAAAGGTGATGATCTCTATTAAGGGCTACTCTAGAAAGGAAGTATTTTCTCTGTATACATTATTAAAAAACCTAAAAAGTGCTCTGTGCTTTCCTCAAATGTTAATCCTTCATACTGCACTCTGATTTATGTTCAGCATGTCAGGATAATGGGGATGGAAAGCACAGGACACACTTCTTGGTTGCATAAATACATTGTAAAGCATTCTGAAAGTTCTCAGTCTGTCTCCAGCAATGGACCATTAAATAAGGGAATAAACATAGAAGGGACCATCGACCTGACCTCCACATAATTTACTTTATGACTGCCAGCTACATTCACAGATTTACAGGCACTGGGTTTTATCACTATGTGTGAGTCAAGGTTGTGGTTCATAATTACTGTGCAGTTCATGGGAAAACTCTAAAGACATCTTGTGTTGTATTTTAGTAGTTTAAGTGAGTGGGTTTAGTCTGTGCTTGAGGATGCTTAGGAGCACCCCTCGTCCTCCTCCATCACCTGTGGGTGAGACTTTATATAGACTTCTGCTTACTGATTTTGGGGGAAAACAACTATTTACTGTGGCACAGAGCTAACACACAAAGAAATGTCTCAGCTTTTCTGGAAAGGGTAACTGTTTAAAAAGAGAAATGGAGTGGGTGTGGGTGTCTTATGTAGAGTATCTTTTTTTTCACCAGCTAGCACAGTTCTCCGAGTGACTTTACAGAAAATACTGAAGCATAGTGGCAAGCTGGATTTTGTGGGTCATACCCCACAACCAAATGCATTTGCCTTCCATCCAGCGAGCCCAGTACAAGCTATTTGCAGTGCACATGAAGGTACTTCTGTGTGGCACGGGGCTGCACCTTGCACCCATATGAGGTTTTAGGGGGAGTTTGGCATTGCTGCCTGGCTCCCAGTGCTGCCGGGGACTGCAGAAGGGGCCACGAGGGCTCCCCGCGTAGGTCGTGTTTTCAGAAATGCATATTTTTTTCCTTTCACGAGGGGTCTTCTTGGGTTAATGTTTTCCGCAGTCAAATGCTTGAGAAAGATTGAGTCCTTTTTCTCCCAGTAGGTGACATACCAGTAAAGGTCTTATTACTGGCTCTCCCACGTCAGCTTTGCTGCTTCTATACTGGAATGTAATTCAATGAGCCACAGAACCATTAAAACATCTGTAGTACTATTCCTTTTAAATGGATTTTGCTTACAGGGAAGCTATCTTCCTGGGCATTTCTTCCGTCAGCCTAATTTAATTGGATTGTAGCTGAAAACAATAATATTACATTTACATTAGCTTTAAAAGTCTCTGCATTTTTGCCCCTGCAGCCCATCTGGCTCTAATGTTGCTGAATTTTAATTTAATGAAATTTTTTCATTTGAACTAACTAAATGTGCTGCATTAACAATCTGCTGTATTAAAAAAGTAGTGAGAAAAAATGTGTAATATTGATGTTTAGTCTTGGTAAAAGCACTTTTCCCAAGAACCACTCCTGCCTTATTTTATATCATTGTTTTAGTGTCCTTATGTGTGGGTTTGCAGCTGAATGAACCTGAGTTAAATGAGGACAAAAAAGACCCCCAGGACCAGGGTGGTTAAAGCATGCTGGTTCCCCTGGCCACCAGAAAGTCAAAGAATGACATACGAGGATTTAAACAGCAAAATGAGACTCACAGATTGACTCTTGATTTGTACAATCACCATGTAAAGACCAAATGCCGCACATACAGGAGGAGCTGGAGGCAAAGCTCACCAGGCTCTCTGCCTCGTTAAAGGCAGCCCTCAGCAGGGAGATGATAGCAGGTTACCAGATCAGAATTCTGCTACAGCATGCTGGCAAGGGTGCAAAACCCAACCCTTTTTAGCCCTCCCTATACGCAGCCACGCACACTTGGTTACATGGAAGTTAAAAAGGGATGATATGTTTCCCAGCATCAAGGATGGCTTTAGAAACAAGTGGTGTGGAAAACCTATTGCAAAGACAGCTACCTCCAATTACGACAATGAAAGCAGCTGATTCTGAAGGTTCAAAACAAAACCCCAAACAAGTTCTTGGGAGGGAAGAGAGGTGTGTGGTGTGCATGTTAGCATGAAACTGGATCTGATGGTATCCTGCAATCAGTCACACCTTTGTGACGTTGCCACTTAAAGCACAGGGCCCAGCCACCAAGGCCAACGCCCGCAGAACGCATTCCCGTTCCGGAGGTGTTATGAATCCCTTGCAGAGTGCGCTGCGAGCTTTGCCAGCCCTGCTTGCTTGCCTGTGGCTGCTCTTTGTGAACCCTGCAGATCCTCCCTGCAAAGAGCTTTGTGGGGAGTTGGGACCATACCAGGCAAACAAGAAGCAGCCTCAGTCAGTGCTCTGTTGGTGCTGGTGTGTCTCTGCAGCCGTCCAGACCATGACAGAGCCAGCAGGGAGGGGACATGGCTCTCCTGTTAAACCTCTGGGGAATACAGGTGGAAAGAGGGATGCTCCACCAGTCCCACTCCTGGGAAAAATGTCAGTTAGAGTTTGCATTTGTGGTGGTTGAGGCCAAATTCAGGGAAACGTCCAAAAGGAACGTCTCCTCAAAGGAAGGCAGGCCACAAACCACCCCTCCCCCCAACCGGGTTCGGGAAAAAACAAATTTTCCTCGGAGGAAAGTGAAGGAAAAAAGAAAAAAATTTTTATTTAACAAACACACAGGAAAATAATAATAATAATGCTAAATAATAAAATCTCTCGCTCTGGAGAGAAAACCTGAAAGATTTTAGAGTCCTTCTGTGGGTGCGGTCTCTCTCCTCCTCCTCGGAGCTGGGTCGGCGTGGGGNTCCTCTGTCTCTTGCAGCCAATTTTAAAGGCATAGAAAGGCTCAGAAATCATGTCTGGGCATAGAGCAGTGGTAGGGGATACAACAGCATAAAGTCACCCCAAGGCAGCATTTTACTGAGACGCAAGAACTGTGAGCAAAGGCCTCAAATCTGCAGAAAAGACAGTCTGCACAAAAGCATTTTACACTTTTGTTTTGGACACTTGTAACTGGTTGTGGGCTTTCTTACAGATCAGCAAAAATGTAGGCCAAGCACCACAGCTGTAGTCATGGTAGGTGTAAAAAGAATCATGGAATACTTGGGCTGGAAGGGACCTCTGAAAGGTTATCTAGTCCAACCCCCCTGCAATGAAGAGGGACATCTTCAGCTAGATCAGGTTGCTCAGAGCTCTGTCCAGCCTTAGATATTACCAGGGATGGGACATGTACCAGCTCTCTGGGCTACCTGTTCCAGTGTCTCACCACTCTTATAATGAAGGATTTCTTCCAGATGTGTAATCGAAACCTACTTCCTTTCAGACTCAAGCCATTCCCTCCTTGTCTCATCTCCACACGCCCTTGTAAAAAGTCCCTTTCAGCCCTTTTGTAGGCCCCCTTTACATACTGGAATCTATGAACCTTCTCCTTTCCAGGTTGAACAGCCCCAGCTCTCTCAGCCTGTCTTCACAGGAGAGGATCTCCATTCCTCTAATCATCTACATGGCCCTCCTCTGGACTTGCTCGAACAGGTCCATGTCTTTCATGTGCTGAGGACCCCAGAGTGAGTCACAGTAATCCAGGTGGGGTCTCACCAGAGCAGACTAAGGGGATTTTCCACAATAGAAAGCTGTCCAGGGCCAGGCCAGCTGCTTTGGAGAGACTGGAAGAAGCAGACCAAAGATAGCAGGAAGAGTGCCAACGAGGAGCGCAGCTGAGCAGGATGCCCTCACACCTTTTGTAGCAGACTCCCTCCTCCCATCACCCCAAATGAAACATGGAAATCGTACGTTGGGGATAGTAACACTTCCCTAGGACCAGTGAGAGGTGCTCACATGCTATAATAATAGATGCTATGTAAATGCTGCAGATGGAAAGTGGATATTGGCTCAATATTTGCAAAATGGGAATAACAAGCCCGGTCTTCCAGAAGACTGTTTGGCAAGTGTGGTGCAGGAAAGAACGTCCACCACCAGCTCTTTATGCTGTTACTCTGCAGCCACTGATGAATTAAGTGTACGGTGTCTTGCTGTGAAGAATAAGTGGAACAGATACAGGGAGATGTCTGACATATATTTTGAGGTGTATTTAATATTGTAGTGCTTCCGGATTCCACTAGCATGCTAGGGGTTTTGGCTTCAAACCAATGTTTGCATCAGTACCATGTGTCTCTGGAACAGCAGTGCTTACTTTAGAGCTGGCTATGAAAATAGTTTCCATTATAACCCCTTGTTTTCACATGCTTCTTTTATTTTATTTTGAAAATCCTCTTTTGAGTCAAAAATTTCCATCTGTATCTTTGCCAAAAGGTGAAGTTTTTCCCCCTTCTTTTTCTTCAGCTTGGAGGGAGAATCTTTCAGATGTTTTTGAGTCATGGGAGAGTGGAAAAAATGCATTTTCCCAGTAGGATAAAAAAAAAGTCCATATTTTCACAGTAGTAGAAACATACGGGGAAAGAAAACTGAAGGCTGAAAGTTGCATTTTGATCCAGATATTTCTGTAGTAAACCAGCTTCATGGGGAAGGACTTTGATTTGCCAAAGGCAGAGGTTATTCTGATTTTTGGCAGTTAATCAGGCGTGGGTCCAGGTTTGAAACTTTGCTGGCATTCGGAATATTGTTCAAGGTAGTGTCTTTACAGCTGGCCATTTAAAAAGGAAAGAGCCAGTCCCCGTGGACTTCTGCCCTTCAGAGCTAATTATAGTCCAGCAATACCTTTAAATTAATTCTGAAATCTAATTGAATGGAGAGGAACTAGAAGAACACTGGTGCCAAAACATTTTCAAAACTTCTTCTCAGTTCTCGTTCAATCCAGCAAGAGCAAATGGATTGTTGTTGAAGTCCTGGGCAGGCTCATGCACTTGAAAAGGGCCAAAGTGCACGACAAGGTATTTACACACGACTGGCTTGAGCAAATGAGAAACTTCATTCAGTACGCCTGCCAAATTTTTTGTTGGATGTCTTTTCCCCTTCACATAGGCTAGGAAGTATCAGTGCAAAACTCTGCTTTGCAATATGTATTTACACTGAGTCAGTTAATAAACAGAAAAGAAAAAAGGACAGGGGAAGGGAAATGGAAAGGAAAGAGGTAAGCATCTAACCATCATGCTGATGAGTGATCCTGCACTCCTGTGCTGCTTTCCATTACTGTTTTTTCCTGGTGAGAGCTGTAGTAGATACACTACTGGTAAGTCCCCTCCATGTGTTCCAGAAAATGCACAAGATCTGAATAATTTGGGGGCTAATGATACTGTTGTGACCCTCAGTTTCATGTTTTCTGGCTCTTTTGAAACTTTTAACTACGCAGTCTGCACATTTCATTAAACCTTTCACTTTCTATCGTTCAAAACCTGCTCCAAGTGTACATACATTTGGCAAAGGCATCCAAAATGATGTGTTTATTTTGCTTCGGTGCCAAAAAGCAGTGATTCATTAAGGAGCTTGGAAACATGGAGTAAAAGCCACAGCCAGCAACCACCACACGTGCCCTGAAGAGCAGAAAGCTGTGTTTTTCTAAGGAAAATGGTTAGTGCAGCTGGACCAGTATCATGGCTGTCTTCTCTGAAGCGAGAAGGCACTGCTGGGCAGGCTGGAGAGCATGGAAGTTCTCCTGGATAACTGGGCTTTGCTGCAGCAGCAGCAGCCAGAAGGCTGCCGTTAAGCCCAGACGGGAGAAAGAAAAAATGCCTAAGGGGAATTGGTCCAGCTGGTAGGAGCCTTTCCTTGAAATGATGAATTAGGGAACTCCAGTACCGTGCCACTGCTGTGGTGAACACAATGAAAGGTGGAACAGGCCCTGAGAGAAGAGGTGGAAGAGGAAAGGTGGTGACCTGCAGTAAGAATAGGCCTCCAGCTGCCTTTAGCTGCACTACTTCATTTTCTCTGCTGGGGACATGCCAGCTTGTATCAGTAAAGGGGCCTGTTCATTCTGTTTATCGGAGCTACTGATACGAACTTCAGTAGCAGCTAAAGCCTTTGAAAACCTGGCAGAAACCCGACTGTTGAGGAACTGTACACTCCAACATGTCATTGTTACGCCACTGTTTTCTTCTTCCCCAGTGGCTTGAACTAGGACAGGCAGAATGCTATTTATAATTTCTAATGTAGTCCTTTTTTGTCTTTCATCATAAATCTGGAACCCTGGACAAAATTGAAATCTGGTGACAAACACACTGTTGATTGGAAAATGTCTGATGGTTATTTTCTGCCTGGAAAGGAAATTCTGTCCCGTGCTGTCACAATGCTGCCACACAACAGGAGGTGCTGGGATCCAGGAGTCAGTATGAGGCACGAAGGAAATGATCATGTATGAAAAACATTAATATCAAGAGTTCTTGCAATTAGCAGTCATAAACATGTAGAAGAGTTTTTGAAAATTCAAGGTTTAAAATTTAAACCAGGACTGTGGCATTTAAATTATTAGGTATTAGGGTGTGACCTTACAGACTTGGGGTAATATGTCATGTCAGCTACTGGGGGGTTCTTCACCTGTTTTTCAGGAACATCTGATTTAGGCTTAGGGACATAATGTGATCCAGTATGCCAGTTCCCCTTGGTGCTTTAAACAAAGACAGAAGGTAGCTTTTTCCAGCATCAAATGAACACTACTTAGCTGTTCTTAAAAGAAGGCAAGAGTCTTATCCTGAAGAACACACATTTCTTGTAACACATTAGTTTTCAGTAAGTCAAATTTAAAAACTCCCACATTTAGTGTCAGATGGGTCTGATTAATTTCTCTTTTTTTTCACTTTCATGAGTGCACACAAGTAGTTCTCCAAAATCTGTATTACACCACTCGGCTACTCCGATCAGAAGTCTTTAGGCAGCTGATCATTTTTAAAACAATAGATGTGAAAGTAATAGTACTCCAAATAATTAGTGAAATTCTCTGAGTCTGTGAGAAAATGAAGCTTCCTGCATAGGTCAGGTTTGGAGAAGCAAAGCAAGGGAACTGACTCCAGATCATCACAAGCAAAGTAAACAAACATTAGCAACACCTGTGGGATGGAGGGAAAAGCCAAAAATCTCAGAGGGATATAAAGTTTTAGAATTTGCCTTTAAGGAACATAAGGGAAAGAAAACACCTTTGAAAGATACCACCTTTTTGTGGAACAGAGCTGGCTGGGGATGAAGCATGTAGAAACTGAAATGTAGGAAGAAAGCACAGTGGGGGTGTAGGGCAGTTTCTGAAGCTGAGGAATATGCGCGGGAGAGGAGTAGATCTGCTCCCCGTGACTCACAAAATATTTGTGTTGGGACCATTTTCTTTCGATTTTCTGCCTTTCAACCGCACACAGTATGTAAATTACTTTAAAAGTCCAGTGTCTACAGTACCACAGAAACTGCAAACTGTTATTAAAATGACAATGGAGATTTTTCAACATACTTGGAAATGTTCAAATCTGTAGAAGTTGTTCCTAGAACAACTTGCCAAGCAGTTACTTAATACAGGAAAGAGTAATGTTAAGTTAAAGGGTACAAGAAAAGAAAGCCACAGATCAGATGATAAAACCACACAAGTAGGTCCATAAGCATTCATTACTAACCATTTAAAACCATATTGATGTGCTTTTATGCAAGTTTCCTCTAGGTACAGGCAAAACCCCTGAGTCAGAGAGCACAAAGAGAGGCCCACAGCTAAGGGCACCTAGCACAGAGCCTGCGTAATAAATTATTGAACTCCTGTCGCCGTGAATTGTTCACCTGCTTCCCGGTGCTCAAAACTGACTTGCAAACTGTTATGGTGGATAATTTAGAGTAGCAAACAGGTTGGCAAGTGCAGAACCTATTTGCAGATAATTTGTGAGCAGAAAGAAAACCTGCCTGTGCCAAATCACCAGGAATGAGTTTGCCCAGCTGTGCTGCTTTTCTTGCCTGCGATGGCAAAGCGCTAGTAAGGATAAGTAAGAACAGACATTGAAACAGAAGTCAAGATCACCTGAATACTAAACAAGTCTGAGCCCCTCAGATCTTCCATAAAGGTAATGGCCTTGCTACCCCTCACCAGTGCAATCTTAATGTGAACAAACAAATTTCATCCAAGAAATTTCTGCTGTATGTTTTAATCGGAATAACCTTTATTTGCGTATTAACTCCTGTGATCCAAAGCTTTGAACCTCTAGCTTCCAAATTTAGAGACTGAACTACAGAAGCTCCCCTCAGTTCTGTATAATTGCCTTCCATTCTGCTATGTAGACAGAATATGCAATGGAGTTTTTTGTGGAAGGAAGACTGGTGAAGATCACTCACAAAAACAACAGCCTTTTTTTCAAGGGAGATTTCAAGTTCTTTTTTTTTTCCTTATACCCGTGCACTGAAAATGGGAGGTGACGCTGGTGAAGGTATAGCATTGCTAAGCCATTAAAAGTAAAGAAAGGACACATAGAAATATTTTTAAATATTTTCAAATGAGAGAATAATCCAGGGTTATTTAAAAAGTCCCTGGTTATTTAAAGGAAGTGGCCTAAATTCCCAATACAATGCCAATACAATCCATGTATTTGGCCTGTGATTTTATTTTGACAGTGCCTGTTTAAGAACTGCATTCAGTTTCACAGAAAACAGAACTAGCTTTTTGCTCAACCACAGCTGATTTTTCAGTCTCAAGCAAAGAGATTTTGGTGGTACCCTCCCCAAACTCTTCCCCTTAATGCCTGCAGATTCTCTACAGGGAGGTACAAATTCAATGTCATTGTTACAAACCTTACTGTGACCATTACTAAAAAATGACCTAACTTCTTGCTTGTGTTTGCTCATGCCATGACCTTTGCTTTGTTTGTTGTATCATACAGCTCTGCAGCCTGCCAGACACCGTGCTGCTCATCTTCCAGCAGTTCTGCACAGTTGCAGGAGTTGTGAGTGGGTGGAACACATAAGAAATTACCTGTTTGGATCATTTCTGCTCCGGACTCAGGGCCATCCTCTTGGTTTTTCTTAATAAGCACCTGGATAATAGTCTTTTCCTGTTACATGTTTGCCAGTCCTGCATTACGAATCCTGGGATTAAATGTGATAGCCCCTCCTTATACATTTAGGGCTATAAATTAATCTCGGTAACTGAGGGAATAGTAATACAATTTCACCTTTCTAAAACGCCTCTTTACATGAGGCTACAGAACTATAAAGACTGAGTAACAACATCCTACAAGTTGTAGGTCATCTATTGCCATCCATCATCCCAGTATAGTAAACACACTGAAATAGAATTGGCTTTGAAGCTTTATTGAGGGGAAGGAATTTGCCCTTTCATATGTGAGATAGATTATTGTGTGTATTATTTCATTCTGACTTTGGAAAAATTTGGAAGTTTTACATCATCTTCCATGAAGAGATCTCACATCAGCCATTTTAACAAGTGAGACATTCTAGTTTTACGAACATTTCTGAAGTTCATGAAGAAGCTACTTTTTTCCCTTTTGGTGGAATATTTCAGTTCTTGAGGGTCATCAGTGTCTCTTTAAGAGTACTCTCTATGGTACTCAACACGATAACTTTGGACAAGAAGAGAAGAGCTGTGTGTGTGTAGCACAAAGCAATCAGGTATTATTACTCACACTGAAATCTCAAATCCAACTGGGACACTGGGTCCAGGAACCCCATTGATGCTGCTGTGTCAGAATAGTCTGGCATGACTTACTGGCACCTCTTGTACCCATCAGCTGAACCGCTGCTTCCCCACCTGATAGAAGACACACATATTTTAGTGTATTTTTGCAGATTTTCCTTCAGTACAAGACTAGCCTTGGATAAAATGGTCACGGAAATTTTAATCCTGAAATTCTCACTTTAATCTCCCCCACCTATTTTTGCTTTGCTTGCAATTGTGGATTTCCAGAAAGCTCAGAAGACTACAATACTGCAAAATGCTGGGCACTCCGTTTGTGTGTCTTATCCTCTTAGTTGTTTAGATGCCAAGTGGAATATACAGCCTAAGATATCATAAAATCATCTACATCCTAAAATGTATTTTGTCTATGTAATTGCAATCTCAAGTGTCTGTTAGAATCACTTGTTATATCCTTAAACTTTTAACTGTTCTCCATGCCAACTAAGAACACGGCAAGAAACTTAATGCGCAGAGGAGAACACCTCTATCATACTGAGATATCATGCAGAATAAAAGCATTTTCTTTACCAAATACTAAATGTATGTATTTTGTGTGGATGCTCACATGTGAATGTCAGTAGGGTGTTAGAATCCCTCTGTGTGGAGGCAATTACATAAATATAGCCCCACATATGAGAAATGCAATATATCTTTCAGCAGCCCAGTTTCCCTTACAATTCATAGAAAAGAAAGTCACCACCATCAGTTAACTTAGGAAGAAAAAACCAGAAATAAACACAACAACTAAACCAAAAGAAACTGGTAACTACTTCAATTACATGAAGGATGTGGTAACTAAATTTCATTTATTTAGCTCACAAATTGACTTTGAGGACTTTATTACTTCACGTGAGCCATTGCAGACAGATGGTATACACTTTTGCATTGCAAACTGGGCTTTTACGCAAGAGGGGAACACAATTTCCTTTGATAAAATTAATGAGATTCACCAGAGGCAGACAGGAACACTTTTATGTTCCTGTTTACAAGTGACTCCAAAGAGGTAACTCGAGTTTCTCAAAACAAACTCTTTAAAAATAATTTTTTAAGGTAAGGAAAAAAAGTGCCAAATTGCATGCAAAAAAAAAAAATCTGGAGAAATTAATGACAGAAGTTGTCTGTTCCACAAGACAGACAACTAGGAGCCTTCTAGATGCCCTTCTAGAAGCCTTTCCTTGAGTTGACAAAGGGACCATGAGGCCATCTACCTTGCCCTTGGCTCCCACTACACACTTCAGCCTGGTTCTCTGTATAAGCCCCACTTGGTTGTCTTCAACACCATGCTTTGTATGGAACCTGAGTTTGGGGGTGTCAGACAAAGAGTCCTTCCTTCAGTGCTTGAACATCCAGGACTGTTGCAATGCTGTTCTTTCCTTGCAATGGCACTGTTAAGTTAAAATGCAACGCATCTGTCTTTCCCAAGTGCATTGGCTTTTTTCACACCTTTTGTTGGAGAGCATTTTCTGCAATTTCCATCTTATCTTGTGGATCTCTTTCCAGGTGTCTCACATCACACAGCATCTTTCTAAGGGACAGACAACAGTACTGGATATGGGACAGCACTTTTTGTCTGATAAAAAGCACAATGACGTAATAGGATTTCTACCTACCCTTTTCTACTTGCACATCTGTATGTACATATCGACCCCTTTTCCACCACCATGAGCTCATTAGGAGCTCATGTTGAATTTCTCCAAGCTCCCATACAGAGTGACTTTCTAAGATACCTTCTTTGGCCCTGTAGGTTGTGTTGTTCCATCCTGCAAATCTGACTTTTTTCTCTTTTTGACCCTATTAAAACTTACTTGTTTGAAAGACCTGAGTTTATTAAATAATACAGATAACTCTGTGACTGCCTTGTTCTCATTATCACTCTTTTAATAGTTACTCTGTCTACAGTTGTTGCTGGTGATGATTTATTTAGTCTTTCTAAAGCTGTTTGAAATAGAACTTCTCTAGATTCCTGATGAAAACTCTGAAGAGCCTCCCTGCAGCTCACCAACAGAAACATCCTCATTAAATGTTAGTGCTGCTCGGACAATTGATCTGCTTTTCATTTAGTTCTTCATCTGTTTGTGCTTTATTAATTCTGTGTTGTGCTCACTTTTTTTCCTCTTACTAAATCAAGTACCTAGCAGAAGTCTATTACACTCTAGCCTCTGGCAATTTAATGCTTAATCATATAAAACGAGGAAATAAAACATCTGTTTACCAGGACCTATTTTCTATAAAAAACCGTGAAGACCAGCATTAGTTGTATTCTCCTCTATTCACCATGTATTAGCTGACAACCACAATTCTTCTGCCTACCACTCAGGCAGCAGCTACTTCTTGAGCTCCTTTTGTGTCCTTGGTAGGGGCCCTACACCAACACACTTCCCCATCTCTTGAAACACCACCACAGTGCCACCACATGCAAAGATCAGCTGGCCAGACATCAACTCCTCTAGGATTTTCCTCTAGGATTTCCAGAGCATTGAGAAATAGTAATTTCACCATGTCTTGCTAATAGATGTTCTTTAGGTGAGCCTCAAGTGTCCTCCTGTGATATATATGCATCTCCCTGCTTATTTTTAGATACTGCGTAGTAATAGCTATTAGGTGCTCAAGTTTTGGGGGGTTTTCAATATTTTTCTTTTTTTTCTCTCTCTTTTTTTCTTTCACCACTGGTAACAGTTACTTGTTTGCTCAGCATTAAGCTTGAGATCCTTAGATGATGCTTAAGCTTTAAGGAACACTAATTAATCCTTTGTTCCTTTTGCCCTAGTGCTATATGCACAACCTCTATTTTCTCCCATCTTCCCCATAAGTTTATCCAATTGATTCTGTCCCTTCTTGTCACCTGTTACGGCGGACTGCTGCCTGGATACGTGAATCTTTGACTATCTTCTTTCTTCCAAAATTAAAAGTAGTCCTATCTTCGATTATGTACCTGTGAGTGTGGCGACGGTCGAGCACTTTCCCAGACCTCAGTCCCAGCCAAACGAGCCTGTTCAGGACCCCATGCCCTGCCCGGGCGCTCCTCTTCCGCTCGTGACGGCAGCGCAGCCCCGAAAACTGTTCCCAGCAGTGAAGCACCTCAAGCACGGCGATGGAATCGCTCCCTGCGGCTGCCTCAAGTTTCCTGTTCCCCTTTAGAGGGGATGAGAAGGGTTGGGAATAACTCCGCGTCTGGACTAACGTTTTGGAGCAGGGCGGGGGTGGGCAGGGACCGGGACGCCAGCAGCGCGGGAAGCCTCGCCAGTTGCGCACCGTCCTTCCCAAACTCCGTGTAGCTACTGGGTTTTTTTTCTTTCTTTGACTTTTT
>VXAZ01009969.1:6795-28997 GCA_013399875.1 Gymnorhina tibicen
CGGGGAGGGGATGGGGATTTGGGGGCCAGAACGGGGGGGGGATGGGGATTTGGGGACATTCCTCAAAGACAGGGACAGAAAGAGGCAGAAACGAGCCAAAGCTTCGAAAAAACGGGAAAAATCTCTCGTTGGAAAATCTCTGCTGCCCACAACAAGCTGGGCTTGAGGGAGCCGGGGCTGGGACACACCCGAGGGGGGGTTCAGCTCCTGCCCCACCCCGGACAAACACCGGAGTTCCCAAAAAAGGCCGGGAAGGGCCCAGCCTGTCCCTGTCCCTGTCCCCCACTCAGCAGCCCCTGGGGATCAGCCCCTCCTCATCCTCATTCCCAACAGATTTGGCTGCTCCAGGCTCATTTCCTTCTCCCAGGAGCTGGGAAGTTTGGGCTGCAAGAGCTCAGGGAAATGGGAATTTTCTCCAGATGGGACGTTCCCACTGAATCCACAGAGAAATTTGGGATCGAATTTAAACCGAAAACAAACCCAAACCTTCAAATCTTAATTTTCCAGAGGGTAAAGGAGAGGAGGATGGGGGAGGAAAATAAAGCTTCCTGCTCTGCTTACAGAAGGAAATCTCTGTGGGTTGGTGACACCAAGGTTTCAAAGCTCCCCGTGTGTGGGTGTTCCTCGGGAATCACAGCTCTGGATTGGGAAAGGGGGGATTTGATCTCCCCGTTTTCATCCCCAAGCAGCAGAGAGAACACTCAGAACCAGCCTGGGGGGTCCCCAAAATTCCCCCAACCCCTCCCCAAGCACGCAGGGAAAAAAGTTTTGTTACAGCCACAATTCCATTCTAAACAAAACCAGGCTTTTCCAGGAAAACTTGGGATTCTTCCCCGGCCGCCGTCGTGCCGAGTTCCCTTCTGAGTCCGACTCTGCACTTTTAATTTTCCTGTTGGAATTGAAGCAAGAGGGGAATCAAAATTGTTCTTCCAGCCCCCGAGGACAGCAGGGGATGGCCACGAGTTGGTTTTTTTGTTTTTTTTTTTTTCCCATGGAAAAAGCCAGCAGAGATTCCAAATCCAGGTTTTAAAAATTAAAAATTTTATATATATATATGTATATATATATATAAAAACACAAAACAAAAAAATCGTTCTGTTCCCTGCTTTTCCAGCTCTCCTCTTAACGAGTTTGTGATTTGGCAACGGGATCATCCCAGGGCAGGAATTTTTGTCTTTTAAGGAGACGGCGAGCGAGCGAACGTGGTGGAAACGCCAACAGTTCCTCAGCAATTCCCTGATCAAATCCAGGGATTCTCCTGCATCCAGCTCCAACACGAGGACAAGGAACTCAATCTCACACGTGATAAAATCCCACGGGCAGCGTGGAGAGGGTTTTATCCCAAAATAAACCCCCAAAAAACTTGTTGGGACATCATTTCGTGGCGGGAAAATCGGAAACCGTCGGCCGGAAAAACGGGATTCATCCCGAGGGAAAAGCTAGGCTGGGTGATATTTTTATGGCTCGTTAATTATCCCGGGGTAACGAAGGGGAGGGGGGGTCAAGGGTCACGCTGACTTCATTGCACAGTTCACAGGAGAGGGAAGATCCCGGACAAACGCGGGAATCTCCGCACGGAGCACCCCGGGCCGGTAAAAACCCTCCCAAAACCGGCCCCAAATTCCTCCAAAAAGGAGGGAAATGCCGGCTGAGGACACGGATTCTTACTCGAGCACCCTCCAGGATCGTGTTGACGGGGATAACGCTCGGAAGGGTTTCCTTGCAGTATTTAAAAACTCCAATGGTTTCGTGTTTTATAGAAAAAAAGTCACGGCAGAGAACGAAATAAAAACAGTCAAAGCCACCTTAAAAAAAGTTTGGAAGGGCTGCCCTGTGATGCAGACAGGAATCCCTCCCGGAGAAATCCGCTCTGGGAACACGGAGAGGGGGGGCTTTGGCCTCGTGGTGCTCAAGTCCTGAAGCTTCCAGAACAATCCCACGTGGAGGAGGTGTCCAAATCACCTCCTCCTCCTCCACGGCCATCCCTCCTCGGAGCTCCAGGAGGTGGGAAGTGTCCAGGCAGTTCCTGGAGGAAAAAGGCTCGGCTGTTTTTCCTTGAGGCGTGGGTGCTGCAGAGAGCTCGATGCTGGTTTGGTTTTTTTTTCCCCCCTAAGGCTCGTTTTATTCAGAAAAAGAAGGGAATATGTTCAGCTCCGGGAATTCTTCGTTGTTGTAGTTGGGCCCTTGGTCCCCCAGCATGGTCAGCATGTCCTGTGGGGATACAAGGAGAGGGTTAGGATCCAAGACTGGAATATCACGGATCCAACCGAGCTGTGCCAGGGGAGGTTTAGATGGGAAAGGAGGTTGGGCTCGATCTCCGAGGGTTTTCCAACCTCAGCAATTCCATGATTCCATGATCATGTTGGCCGTTTAGGCATGGGTGTGCTGGAATAGATCCCGTGGCCCAAACTGGTCCCTTTCCCAAGGGAACACAGGGTCTCTGTCCGAGGCAAATTCAAGCCATAATCACGATTACGGATTCTTAGGAATTATCTTAATTTCATTGGACTGTGCCCTTTTTTTTCTTTTTTTAAATTAATTAATTAGAACTAGAAGGGTTAATCCAACTGGAATTTCCCACTGATCCTGCAACAGGATCCCACAGGAATTTCCCCACTGATCCTGCCAGTCTTGCCCTCTCCAGGTTATCCAGGAGCTCAGGACCTCCCCGGTCGATTCGAACCAAAGGGACGAGCTCCGGGTGCTTCAAAACCAGATCCCACGGGGACTGGGAGGTTAAAAAGCCCCATCTTACTGGGAAGACCTCGGGCTGGCTGGGCTGGGGCTGCTGCACGTGCTGCTCCCCGGATCCCGGGCCGTGGTGCTGCCCTTGCCACTGCGGCCACATCCCCACGGCGTCGGCGGCGCGGGGCTGGAACGGGGCCGGGCTCTGCGCTGCCTCGGCGGCTGCTGGGCACAGAACACAGGCACAGTGAATCCTCCTTCCCTCGGGAATGGGGCTTCTCCAACTCTCCGAGGGGATTGGGAAGGGCGGTGCTCGACTCCTCCCTCCCTCAGGAATGGGGCTTCTCCAGCGCTCCGAGGGGATTGGGAAGGGTGGTGCTCTGAACACAGGCACAGTGAATCCTCCTTCCCTCGGGAATGGGGCTCTGAGGGGATTGGGAAGGGCGGTGCTCTGAACACAGGCACAGTGAATCCTCCCTCCCTCGGGAATGGGGCTCTGAGGGGACTGGGAAGGGCGGTGCCTTGAACACAGGCACAGTGAATCCTCCCTCCCCCCGGGAATGGGGCTTCTCCGGGGCTCTGAGGGGCTTGGGAAGGGCGGTGCTCTGAACACAGGCACAGTGAATCCTCCTTCCCTCGGGAATGGGGCTCTGAGGGGATTGGGAAGGGCGGTGCTCTGAACACAGGCACAGTGAACCCTCCCTCCCTCGGGAATGGGGCTTCTCCAACGCTCCCAGGGGATTGGGAAGGGCGGTGCCCTGTGCGGTGCCTGCTGGTGGCAGGGCAGGGTGGCCCTCCGGGGATTCCTGCCGCAGGGATTCAGGTGTTTCTCGCAGGATAGAACTCCCAGAGCGGGGGTTTGCTCATCCCAGGCAGCCTTAAAACGGTTCAAAATTCATCTCCTGGGACGACCCCGGATTATCCCGAGCTGGAAGGGATCCACAAGGACCACGCAGCCCCACAGTCGGAGGACGATCGAAGGCGATCAGTGTCGCTCAAAGCAGGGATTCAGCTCCGCTCCCCGCGTTTAGGCCCTCCCAAAAACCCACAAAAAACGATGGAGAGCGCATCCCACCACGGCTGGATGCTCCCAGCTTTCCCCCCAGGGGTTTTTTTGCCCCCTCCAAGCCGCACTCACCGAAGCCCGTGCCGCGGGTGGCCAGGGCCGGGTAGGGCGCCGTGGTGGGAGACGCCGTCGATCCCGGCGCTGCCATGGAGCCGAAGGAGTTCGGGGTGCCCTGGAATGTCCCCATGCCGAAGGAAGGCGGCCGGGTCTTCACCGTCTGGGATGCCACTTGCTGTAAGAGAGGAAGAACACGGGAGAGGAAGAGGAGGGATGGATTCGCCCTGAGCCTCGGCTCGGGAAGGAGTTGCCCCGGAGGGGGAAGCACACGGACACGCGGCGCCGGAGAGCGGGAGCAGGATGGTTCCCCACGGGGAGCAGGGTCTGGAAGGCAGCGGGGAGCCCGGGGGCCTGCAGCTGAGGGTTCGGGCTGTGCTACCTGGGGTGTGAACACCGGCCGTGTCCCTGGAGCCCAGGTGGTCCCGCTGACCTGAGCTGGGGTGGAGTGGCGGGAGATCTGGGATAAGATCCGGCCGGCGGGCGAGGGCTGCTGCTGGATGATGTTCACCGGAGGGACCATGCTGCTGCTCCTGGAAGAGAAGAGGGAGTCTGTGGCCACGGAATGGCACTCACAGGAGGAAGAGGCACCAAACCCATCTGCTCAAAGTTAGTGGTGGAGGGAAATGAGCCCAGCAATTGGGGTAACTCTGCCCATCTGGGAAGGGTGGGGTGGTCACCCCTGGAGTGTCCCAAAAACGCGTGGATGTGGCACCTGGGGACAGGGGTTAGCGGTGGACACGGGTTAACAGTCAGACTTGATGACCTTAGAGGGTCCTTCCAACCTCACTGATTCCACAATTCTTTACTGGGAAACAACTGAGAGGAGCTGCTGGGGTTGTGGGCACCCAGATCCCGGGCGTGTCCGAGGCACAGCAGAGGAAACAGAGGGCACGGGGGCAGGAGCTGGGCAGGAGGAGCCTCACCTGAAGTTCTCAGCGGGCCGTGCAGCAGTGAAGGTGTTTCCCTGGGCGAAGAGGGGCGGGTTGGCCGGCACGGTGCTGGCAGGGATGGCTTTGCTCTGGTCTGCAGAGAGAGCACGAGTCATTTTTGGGCTGGGACACGGCAGGGACAGAGAACCGGCTGGAAGAGACGTGTCCCGTGTGAAGGAAGCCTCCTTCGCTCCTTCTCCAGACACGGACTCCGGATGATTTTGGTTAAATCCTGTTTAATTGGATTTCCTCTCCTGTTTTCTGCTCGGCTCGCACGGAGCCTCTCCGGGCTCGGCGCGGGGAGCAGGGAGAAGCAGCAAGGACGCGAGCGGAGCGGGCAGGAGAGCAGACCCTGCCCTGCTGACCCACCTGTGCCGAGGCCGGGGAAGATCTCCCCGAAGCGAGGGTCCCGCTCCTGGCCGAAGAGGCTCTCGGCCTTCTCCAGGGGCTTGCTGTGCTCGGGGCCGGCGGCGCTCACGGGCTGGACGGGCACCTGGGAGCGGGGACACGGCGGAGCCGCTCGGGCCTCGGCACGGAGCGCAGAGAGGGCCCGGCTGCTCCCGGGGTGCTTTTTTTTGGGATGGAGGGGGCCTTTTGGGATGCCCCAGTCACATCCCTGCAAGCGTCCCAAGGCCAGGTTGGAGCAGCGTGGTCCAGAGGAAGGTGTCCCTGCCCACGGCAGGGGTAGGAACTGGATGGGCTCTAAGGTTCCTTCCCACCCAAATTATTCCACGATTCTATGATTCCACACGAGAAATACTGGAATCGAGGCAGAAACGCCTCCCCCTCAAACCCCACCTCAACCTGGTGCCACCACCTTTACACCCCCGGCAAAAAGGTGACTTAAAACAGAGCCCAAATCCCTCTGGGCTCACCTGTGAGTGCTCGTAGCCAGCCAAGCTCTCCCTTCCTGGGCCCACTTCCAGCTCTGCCTGGGGCGGCTGCTGCTGCCTAAAATAGAAAGTGTCTGTAACAGGAGAACACAGGAGAATTCCCGAGGGAACAGCTCTGCCTGGTGACACCAGGGATTCGTCAGCCCTGGGTTCCCGGCTGCAGAGAGGGGAATTTGGGGGTGAAGGGTGTGTGAGGGGAAGGCGGAAATGGGGAAAGGAAGCTGAGCTCCTCCTGACCTTGAGGGCAGCGGGGCCGTGCCCATGTCCAGGGGAAGGCTGACGCTCTGCCCCAGCTGAGGCCTTGGCATGGAGTTTGCCAGGGCAGGCCGGGACTCCTGGCTCGAGTTCCTTCAAAGCAAACACAGAAAAAAAAATAAAAAAAAGAGATTTTAAAAGTCCCAACTGGAAGCAAAGCCGGGTCCTGGGCGTGGCAGGGCGTGGCTGTCTGGGACAAGATGCAAAACCCCCTCGGAGGGAAGGATTTTCCTTGAAAGCCATGGAACAGGATGCTCCAGGTTGGGAGGGTCGTGCCTCCCTCCTCCGTGCTCAGTCCCCGAGCACCTCAAGCACGACCACACGGACGCTGCTGCCCTGCTCTGAACTTCCACAGGGATTTTGGGAGGTGGAGCGTGGATGCGAGAATGGCAACGAGGGAGTTCAAAGGGAGAGAGCTCTGACGTGGGGCAGGAAGTCAGTCAGGCCCGCAGCAGATTTCAGCTCTGCGGGGAAGAAGTGCTGCTTTGCCTCACGGCAAAAAAAAAAAAACCCTGGATTTCCTTTTCCCAGGCAATCCAGCCTTCTGCCTGCCTGCTGGAGCTGCCCCAGCCAGCAGATCACACACAGGCACGATTTCATGGTCCTTGCTGCTCTTGTGCAAGGGGAGTGGAGCTCCCTCATGGGAAGAGAGAGCAGCTCTGACTATTCCCAAAGATGAGACCCCTCTGGGCTGGCACAGGAATCCAAGAGCTACATCCTGAGGCGGATTTCACTCATTTCAGGCACTGCTGGAGCTGGATTTTGGCAGCTCGCTAAGCCACACAACGAGACAGCCGAAGTTACAATTCCTGTGTGGTGCCTGCTGGTGGCAGGGCAGGGTGGCCCTCCAGGGATTCCTGCCGCAGGGATTCAGGCGTTTGCCACGGGATAGAACGAAGGGACTCCCAGAGCGGGGGTTTGTTCCTCCCAGGCAGCCTTAAAATGGTTCAAAATTCATCTGCTGGGACGACCCCAGAAGTTACAGTTACAATTCCTGCACTTTGTAGTCCTGCAGTGCCTGGCACAGCCCAGCAGGGAACGGGAGCTGGAGGCACTCAGGAACTTCTCCAAGTTCTGGGTTACCCCGGACTAAGAGCCCTCCTGCTCTTACTCACTTGAACGGGAGCTGGAGGCACTCAGGAACTTCTCCAAGTTCCAACTGATGGGAAGCTCGTGATGGGAGAGGCTGAGGCTCCCCAGTTCTGGGTTACCCTGGACTAAGAGCCCCCCTGCAGGCACTCACTTGAACGGGAGCTGGAGGCACTCAGGAACTTCTCCAAGTTCCAATTGATGGGAAGCTCGTGATGGGAGAGGCCGAGGCTCCCCAGTTCTGGGTTACCCCGGACTAAGAGCCCTCCTGCTCTTACTCACTTGAACGGGAGCTGGAGGCACTCAGGAACTTCTCCAAGTTCCAATTGATGGGAAGCTCGTGATGGGAGAGGCTGAGGCTCCCCAGTTCTGGGTTACCCTGGACTAAGAGCCCTCCTGCAGGCACTCACTTGAACGGGAGCTGGAGGCACTCAGGAACTTCTCCAAGTTCCAACTGATGGGAAGCTCGTGATGGGAGAGGCTGAGGCTCCCCAGTTCTGGGTTACCCTGGACTAAGAGCCCTCCTGCAGGCACTCACTTGAACGGGAGCTGGAGGCACTCAGGAACTTCTCCAAGTTCCAACTGATGGGAAGCTCGTGATGGGAGAGGCTGAGGCTCCCCAGTTCTGGGTTACCCTGGACTAAGAGCCCTCCTGCAGGCACTCACTTGAACGGGAGCTGGAGGCACTCAGGAACTTCTCCAAGTTCCAATTGATGGGAAGCTCGTGATGGGAGAGGCTGAGGCTCCCCAGTTCTGGGTTACCCTGGACTAAGAGCCCGCCTGCACTCAGGAACTTCTCCAAGTTCCAACTGATGGGAAGCTCGTGATGGGAGAGGCTGATGCTCCCCAGTTCTGGGTTACCCTGGACTAAGAGCCCTCCTGCAGGCACTCACTTGAACGGGAGCTGGAGGCACTCAGGAACTTCTCCAAGTTCCAACTGATGGGAAGGTCGTGATGGGAGAGGCTGAGGCTCCCCAGTTCTGGGTTACCCCGGACTAAGAGCCCTCCTGCACTCAGGAACTTCTCCAAGTTCCAATTGATGGGAAGCTCGTGATGGGAGAGGCTGAGGCTCCCCAGTTCTGGGTTACCCCGGACTAAGAGCCCCCCTGCAGGCACTCACTTGACGTTGGTGTTGGTGCAGATGATGTACTCGATCTCGTCCGAGTAGGGGTTCTGGAAGGTGAACGAGCTGGTTCTCATCCACAGCCACTCCCGGTTTTTGGATCGGAAGCGGAACATGACCGACAGCACCTGGCCTTTTAACTTCACCACCTGAAAGAAAAAAACCAAACGGAATTCCATCCGGAGCACCCGGTCAAAGGTGGGGAAGAGCAACCTGAGCACGAGGTTTTCCCCACCCCTCCCCTGACCCCTGCGATGGCCCTTTGCCTCAAACCTGGACCACCACATCTCAGCCTTTCCCAAACTACATGGCACTATTCCCTTAGGACAAGCTCGATTCCTCAAGGATACAGAAAGGGGCATCTAAAATCCCCTTTTTTTTTTTTTTTTTTTTTGGCTTCACTCCTCTTATCTCTTTGCACTGGTGAGATGTATGGAAAAGCCTCCAAGAAATGGAACACATGCTGTCGCTTCCCATTCCAACGGTTTGGAGCAATGGATATGAGCAGCTGGTTTTTGGAGTCATGAAAGCACAGGGGCAGCCTTACCTGCCCTGCCACCAGTCCAAGGCCCTCAGAAATAACAGTAACGACAACAGGGCAAGAAAACCACCTCCACTGCGGGTTCTGCAGCACTGGGCTGGGCCCTAGAGATGAACCAGGGTTTCAGCCACGTCAAGCAGGCACTTGGGAGCCGCGTCCCTGGCCCTAAAAGCCGACTGGACCAGCAGCCAGAGCTGGAGTTAAGACTGGATTCAGGAGTTAAGACATCAGAAGCGTCCGTTTCATTTTGCATTTTAAGGACACGACTAAATCTGCAGCTGTTTGCGCAGGAGAATTACCTAAGCTTTGGTTTTTTCCTCTTGGGTTTTCCAGCCAATTTCGTTGCTTTGCAAGCACCAAGACATCCCAGTCTCGGGATGAGATCCGATCTGAATTCCACCCTGCATGCAAAGGGCAGCTACAATGTTTTTACCTGTTGGAAACTGTCCCGTAAAAGCTGCTGGTCTTCTGGATGGCAGAAATCCACAATGTCTTTCCCCAGAAGTTCCTGTTTTTCAAGGGATTGTGAGAGAGATCGAGTCAGTTCATCTGGCAGGCAGATTCCGTAATTAATCCCTCTTTGGACAGGTAGTTCCTGCTCCTTCCCCCCAAACCCCCGTTACACAACCCGAGCACGAGGGCTGGTGCGCTGGCTTTTCAAAGAAAAGCACACCAGCTGTTGATTAATGTTTGATCTTTAACTCAATTTGAGGCAAAAACGCCTTTAATTGACATTTGACATAATCCAGAGACACCCGGCCTTCCCACGATCAAAGGCCTCGGGAAAACACATGGAAAGGCAACCAGAGGAGAACAAACACGTCTGGGTTCAGCCCTGGGCACGGTTTCTCAGCTCTGCTGGACAAGCAGAGCCACGGTGCAAGGAGGAAAAGTGAGTTTAAAGAGCAGCTTTTTGCTTGAAAAGCCCCCTCCAGGCCCTCACCTGCGGCTGGTAACCGACGGTGGCCACGCACCGGTGGTCGATGAAGGTGAAAATCCCCTCGGTGTTGTGCCGGGAGATGAATTCCGTGGGCTGGCAGACGTTGTTCATGTCCGTGCAGTTGGGGGAGCTGGTCACCTGCCAGGAGCACAGGGGAGAGTCACCAAAACCTCGCCGAGCTGGGGTTTGTGGTTGTCGGGGAACGCTTTTCAGACGCAACGGTGGAAATCTGGGGGCTCCCAGGACAAGGTGATGTTGGGAAAGAGGAAAGGGGGCACTCACCTGGAGCCTGCCGATGGCCACCAGGCAGAACTTGCTGCCCTGGCCAGCGTCGGGGTCGTCGTCGGGCAGGGAGACACCTGAGAGGGGAGGGCCAAAAATTCCAGCAAGGTTAGTGCAGGGAAAACAACTTGTTTCAGAGGAAACGGACTTCAGGACATTTCTCTGCCCGGGTTTGTAACTCAAGGTTAGTACAGGGAAAACAACTCATTTCAGAGGAAATGGGCTTCAGGACATTTCTCTGCCTGGGTTTGTAACTCAAGGTTAGTACAGGGAAAACAACTCAATTCAGAGGAAATGGGCTTCAGGACATTTCTCTGCCTGGGTTTGTAACTCAAGGTTAGTACAGGGAAAACAACTCATTTCAGAGGAAATGGGCTTCAGGACATTTCTCTGCCTGGGTTTGTAACTCAAGGTTAGTACAGGGAAAACAACTCANAGGAAAAGTGAGTTTAAAGAGCAGCTTTTTGCTTGAAAAGCCCCCTCCAGGCCCTCACCTGCGGCTGGTAACCGACGGTGGCCACGCACCGGTGGTCGATGAAGGTGAAAATCCCCTCGGTGTTGTGCCGGGAGATGAATTCCGTGGGCTGGCAGACGTTGTTCATGTCCGTGCAGTTGGGGGAGCTGGTCACCTGCCAGGAGCACAGGGGAGAGTAACCAAAACCTCGACGAGCTGGGGTTTGTGGTTGTCGGGGAACGCTTTTCAGACGGAACGGTGGAAATCTGGGGGCTCCCAGGACAAGGTGATGTTGGGAAAGAGGAAAGGGGGCACTCACCTGGAGCCTGCCGATGGCCACCAGGCAGAACTTGCTGCCCTGGCCAGCGTCGGGGTCGTCGTCGGGCAGGGAGACACCTGAGAGGGGAGGGCCAAAAATTCCAGCAAGGTTAGTGCAGGGAAAACAACTCATTTCAGAGGAAATGGGCTTTAGGACGTTTCTCTGCCCGGGTCTGTAACTCAGTGTGCTTCCCCACGAAGGAATTTCGTCAATTAAGGCGCCTCCCCCTCCCTTTTTTCACCAGGAGGATTGAAAATCTCTGAATTTCAGCAACAGCTGCACATTACAGTTCAATCTTATTTTCATCCTCTACACACAGAGACCTCTGCTGCTGTACCTGCAAAAATTAGGTCAAGCTTAAAACAAAAGTCACAGATACGTTTGCAAAGCACTTCCTGGCACGTCGAGCTCTTGGAAGGGCAGCTTTGGACCACGTGCCCTCAAACCCAGCCCAGGTGAACACGAGGTGACTCCTCACCTGCTGGGGGCCAGGCTTTGATGTAGCCCGTGCAGTGCACCACGACGTAGTGAGGTTCTCCATCCTTAGCCGCACCTAAACCATTCCTTGGGGGGGAGAGAGAGAAACAGGTCGTGCTGCAGGCTGCAGTGGGGGAAGGCGAGGCAAGGTGCTCGGGTGTGTGATTTATTTAGGTGTTGTGGGTATTTATGCTGTTTTATGCATGGTTTACCTGCAGCGATTCCTCATGAAGCTGAGGCGGTTGACGGCGACCGGATCCACGGAGCTGTTGCCACACCTGCGCCGGGGTTAGAAAGGATTTGATCTTTCTTGGTCAACCTCAAAATAAATCTGGGTATCTTGAGTAAGAGGAATTTCCATCACACAAGCCCTTCATCCTACAGAACTCGAGGGAGTTGGGGCTAAAACTAATTGCTACTTTAAACTGGATCTTCTACAACAGCAGGGCAAACAAACATCTCAAGAACTTGACTGTAGGGTAAGCTCAGCCATGTTCTATCATGTCTACATCAAAATGAGCCCCCAAAAAAAAGCCGAAATAAAAGCATGCAGGGCCCAGGGTTAGGGAGCAAGTTCAGCTTCAGGCTCAGAGATTTCCCCAGGGAATTCCTTCCCACCTCATTCGGCAGATGAAAGATCTCCGGGAGCCCATGCACATCCTCATGGACTGCTGCCCTTCCTTCTTCACAGTGCCCGTCTTCAAGTCGAGGATACGCCCTAAAAAAAAGGAAATAAGGGAGAGAAAGGAGATGCTGCTGGATGTCCTCCCACCCGGACAGGCGTGGCACCAGGAAACGCAGCGGGAACTGGCAGGACACGAGTGTCACCGGTGGTACCTTTAGATGCATTCTCGGGGGGGGCTGCAGCATCCTTGGGAGAAAGGCACCAGGGCTTGGTTCCCTCTACAAAGGGAAGGGTTTAATCCGAGTCCTCCCCGTGGGCCCCCTCCCACCCGGCCCTCCCCGCGGGGCTGCCGTACCTGTGAGGGCGTTCTCGGAGGTGGAGAGCTGCTCCCGCAGCTTGCCCACGTCGTCGGGGTGCACCTGCTCGTACAAGGTGCTGCCGAACCACTCGGACTGCGGCTGGTTCAGCACCGGCGTCACCGAGTCGGACACGTAGACCACGCGGCCCGTCTCGCACGACACGATGAACAGGAAGCCGTCGGCCGCCTCCAGGATCAGGTGTTTGAGTTCCTGCGTGAACGCGCGGACACCTCTCAGCTCCGCGGCCAAAACGCGCCCCGAGTTTTGAGTATTCCCCCCACGCCCCCCACCACCCATCGTTTCTGGCTGCTGTCGCTGCCACGAAGGGCTTTTCGTGCGGGCAGAGACCTGGTCGGTGAGGAAGGAGGGTTTGTAGGTGCCGTCCGTGGAGGTGTTGCCGGTGCCGCGCAGGGACTTCATGTGGGACACGGCCATGCGCAGGATGGTCAGCTTGTCCGGCTTGCGCGCCAGGGCGCTGCACGTGGGCACCATGTCCGACAGCTCCGTGATGTAGGCCGTCATCTTGTTCCTCCTCCTGCGCTCGATCTCGCTGTGGTTCTCCCTGCGAGAGGCCGAGGGGGAGAAAAGGAGGGAGCTGAAGTTACGGAGGCTCCGGACGCGTCCCCCACGTCGGCGCTCGCGCGGCTGCGACACACGGAGATGCAGCGGGGCCGTCGGGATTGGGAGCCAGGCCTCGCATGCTGGGCGTGCACGGGGAACGTGGGCACGGGGGGCAAGGAGGAGAGGCTACACCTGGATCTTGCTCGAAGTCACGGCGGCTCCCCGGCGCCTGGTGACAGCGAGGAGCTGGGCCGACCTTCCCCATCCACCACACGACGCCGCAGGGAGGCCAAAGGAATTGCTCCTCTGCTCCCAAAGCGGGGTCACTTCACTGCAGGTGACCTCAACGCTGTCCATCCGAGGGTGGATGAGATGCCCTGCACCATCAGGCCCACCAGGTCTGCGGCTAAAACGTGGGCACCTGCTCTTCTGGGCAGCCTGGGCTAGTGGGAGGTGTGGGACTGGATGAGCTCCAAGGCTCCTTCCGACCCCCAGCCATTCCAGGAGTCCGAGTGACCTCAGTTAAGCTGGGCCTCACCTCGCAGAGCTCGGGGGAGCCACCTCCCAGTGACACCAGGAGCCCTTTACACTCGCAGGGAAAGCTTTGGAGCAGGTTACCCCTCATTTCTGCACAGGTCACCAAGGCCAACCAACCTGGGCACACCTGGGTGGTGGCACCAACCTCTGAAGAGGCACTGCAGCCATTGCTGCCGCTTAAAGAGGCTCCTGGCACCCCTTTGGGCACAGTCCCCATCAGCCCCACGGGCCAAAACTCGGCTCTTTTATCCAGGATACATAATTTAACTGGGTTCCTAAGGTGGGTTTTCCAACACAGAGCTCAAAAAGCCAGGTTTCCCATACAGGAGGATGGATCGGGTGCAAGGAAGCACGTGGTGGGAAGTGAAATGAGATGGAAGTGGTGGAAGGAGCAAGGACAGGCAGGTGAGCAAAGAGGATAAATCCAAGGATGGAGCATTTATCACTACGAGGTGTGGCCTCACCTCTGAGCCAGGCAGCTTCTCTAAACTCACACGCTCAGGTGTGAAAAGCAAAGATCCTTCAGCTACAAAAGCTACTGGGGAACCACCAGACGTTTCACTGCGCCCCGAGGAAAGGATGGGAGAACTGGGATTGTCCATCCTGGGACAGGAAATCCCAGGAATTTCCAGTGTATAAAGGGGCTCCGAGAGAGCTGGAGAGGGATTTGGGACAAGGGCCTGGAGGGACAGAACGAGGGGGAACGGCTTTGCACGGACACAGGGCAACGACACGGGATTTGGGGAAGGAATTGTTCCCTGTGAGGGTGGGGACGGGCTGCCCAGAGAAGCTGTGGCTGCACCATCCCTGGAAGTGTCCAAGGCTGGACTGGATGGGGCTTGGAGCAGCCTGGGGTAGGGGAGGTGTCCCTGCCGTGAACGAGACGAGCTCTAAGGTCCCTTCCAACCCAAACCACTCCGTGGTTCTGTGAAATGTTCTTCATGCAGGCTCCTGGGAACAAACCCTTGGAAGGCTTTGCTGTCCCCTGTGTTCCCAGGCCTCACCTCTGTGCCTTCCTTACCTCCTCAAACAATCCAGCACAGCTCAGTGCAGTCGGCAAAGGCAATTTGGGGGTCAGGTTTGGGCTTAAAGACAAAACTGCCCCGAACTGGGTTAAGTCTGCAAGGTGGAAAACTGCAGGAAGGGCAGGTGCCCAGGTGTTGAGGCTGCTGCAGGTGGGCACAGGTGACAAATCGCCTGCACAGGGGGTCCTCAGGGCCCCTTCCTGCATTCCTGGTGCAGCACCCCAGGTGACTGGGATGGTTTCAGTTCTGGTGGTTTCAGGCACAGCCTCTCATTAATTACCAACAGAAACTCGGGGGGGAGGAAAATTAAATCCTGTTTCCAGTGACACCAGCTCTCCTGGAAGGGAAACACCTGAGCTAACACACCTCTTCCTGCCTGTTCTGAGAGCCCAACAGCATTCCCAGGACACAAAACCTTCCCAGAGGGACAGCCTGGCACCTCGACCCACAGGAGCTGTGTTTAGCACAGGGTAGCAAAGCTACAGGTGAAAGCAGGAGCCCAACCCTGTGGCCTTTGGCAAACAAATCCTTTTGTGTATTCCCTAAAAATGCTCTTCTGAGGATGAGGTGTGCCTTTCCTCAACGCCTTTCCCCTCCTAATCCCAATTCCACAGCAATTTCCAGGAGTCTGTTAAATCCTCTGCAGCAGATGAGGGGAGGAAGGGGGGGAAGGAGAGGAAAAAAAAAAAAAAAAGGAGAAGGGATGCCTAGAGAAACATCAAGGAAAGGAAAAAACTCTGCTTGTCCATGCTTGAAATCTCCATTCTCCTACCTGGCAAGTCTCTCCTTATCCGCTGAACTCTGCTCATCATCAGACCTAAAAATAAAATTAGCCAGCTAAGCTAAAAACGGAAAAAAAGTTGAAAGAAATGGAAAAAAAAATAAAATTAAAAAAAAAAAAAAAAGGAAAGATGGGACTAGGAAACCCAGCCTAGGGACAGGTCTGTTTTGCAGAGGAGCAATGCCATAAAATAAAACAGTCGTTAGTTTGCAACATTCCATGTTAAATTGGTGCCTGATGTGTTGGAGTTTTAAGACATTTCCTGAGGCTGTGACCCAGTTCTAATTTGCCTATTTCTAATATGAGAAGTATTCTGATATTCCCTGACGTATTCCTGATTTGCTTGACTTCAGAACGACTCAAACCTCTTAAAAAGCTGGAGAATCCCAGCTTGGAATTCCCTTCGGCAGGTAACAGCAGGACAGTGACCCCCAAATCCTGGTTTGGGGCAGTTTTGGGCCCCTCCTGGCAAGAGGGACACTGAGGGAGCATGTCCAGAGAATGGAGCTTCAAACAGATGTAAAAATACCCCAGCACCCAGAGACACCAAAAAGTGACCAAAGTATTCCCTGTAATCTCCAAAAAAAAACCCCCAACATGTAGAGCTCCTCAAGAAACACACGAATCCCAATGTGGGCCCAGGAAAACCCCGCTCAAGGGAAACTTGCACTAAGCAGGAAACTCCTTCTCTGTGTTCCTTGAGCAGGAGAAAAGAAATGAGAGTCCAAGGCCGGAGCTGAAAGGAACGGTGAAAAAAGAGGAATGTCATCGTCACACTCAAGGAACCTGTCCAGGAAAACCATCAAGGAACACGTGTGGATCCCTTGGAGCACCTTCCAAGGGAGGCGGTCGAAGTGCTCGTGAGAAGGGAGCTGCAGGATCCCTCTCGTGTCGGGGTTTTTTTGGCACAAAAAAGCTTTAATTTCACCCGGTTCTTACCTGGCAAATCTCTCCTTGTCGTTCGGCATCGGGTCGTCGTCGCATCTAGGAGGAGGGGGAGAGGTTAAAAGGGTTTGCACTTCCTCCTTTCCCAAAAAAAAAACCAAAAACCCACTGAGAAAACAAGGTTTTGTAACTGCCACCCAAAAAAAAAAAAAGCCTGGGGTCATAAAGGCCAGCTTGGACAGTGCAGGACAATTCTCTGGTCACTCCAAACACTGCTGGCATCCCCTCCATGGGGTTTTCCGTGTCACATTCCCAGCAAGGATGGTGGGATCACGCTCAGTTTGATCCCACCCCAAGCCACAGATTGAACTGCACTGGGAAGATGAAGGTAGCCCAAATCAGGACCTTCACCCGAGGTAAATCCTACATTCATCATCCCAAAGCCATTCCTTAAAGCAGGGAATCCCAGTTTCACTGGAGTTATCCAACCCTAAACCGTGCGGCGAGGCACGGGATATTCCAACTCTTCTGCGTTCCATATGGATCCCGAGGAGATCCCTGCAGCCCCGCCAACTCCTCGGGAATAAGGATGGCTCTGGAACTGAAGCATCCTTACAACAGATGAGGATTAATTAACAAGGTCTGAGGCAGTTTAACAAAAGCCATGGAGATGGAGGAATGTTGCTGACTGGGAGAAAGGGAAAGAGTTTAAGGAACTGGAGCGATTCCCTCCGCTTCCAGAGAGGAAAAGCCACAGGAGCGGAAAGATCCTGCTCCAGGGAAAACACCCAGACACACCTAGACCGTGGGACAGAAACTTCTGGATGCCGTGTTCTCCCTCACCTGAGGAATTTACTGTTCCCTTCTCCATCATCATCAAAATCGAGCCTGAAAAACAGAAAAAAAGGTAATTATTAACCACGTGCTTTCTCCTTTAAATGACTTTTCTGTCTGTCCCCATGGATGCAGATGATTCCTGAAAGGAAAAATTAAGCAACCCCAATGCAATTAAGTGATCCCAATGTGAAACAACCCACAAAGTTTGGGAAGGGGCTTTTTTTAGGTGTCTATCAGGAACGGAGCGAAGAAAAACAGCTCCAAAGGAAGAAAACCCACTCGGGGCACCCACTGCATCCCAACCTTCTGTTCCAAAAGCCTGGATCTCCCAGGAGAACCAGGGACCATCAACAGCCTACAAACGGAGCATTCCAAGCTCAAAAGCCTGGATTGGGTGCACTTAAAATTAAAAAAAGAAGAGGAGGGTAAAACCTTCCTGGAGTTGAAGTTCAGTTTGTGCAGTGTCTGCTCACACAGGGCCAAAACCCCACGGAGGAAAGGCTTTTCCCTTTTCCTTCTGGGATGGAAAACCGTGGCTGCAGAGGAGCAGGCGGCGTGGGAAGAGCTGCAGGGGAGTGGGAGCAACAACAAACGGGGCTGAAGGAAAGAGTTTGAGTGACTGGGAGGGGCACGGGAACAGATTTCGGTTTGCCTGAAAATTACGAGGCAATTTCTGGTGCCAGAAATCTGGGAACAGCCGCTCGACTCCCCTTTTTTGAATTTGCAAAGGCATTTTTAGCAAACAAAAAGCCTCCCACAAGCACACTGTGGCTTCCCCCCCCATCCCTCCCAGGGACGGCACAGCTGCAAAGGTTGGAGTAAGGCCCCGAAATCCAGATTCTCTGCTCCCCCCAGGTCTTGCAGCAACTCCTGCCTCGCTCTCTATCCTCGGTGTGAATTCGCTCCTTCTACGAGGTGCAAAGCTTTTAGTGCCCTCTGAATAGGTCACTTAACGCCCTCTTTAAGGGCTGCAGCTGGCACAAACACACCACCACAAGGGGAAAGAACCGGACAGAACCCACCTGAAGGAACCAGGAAAACTTAGAAGCAGCCACAGTTCCCCCTTTTCCGAGGCTGAGGGCTCTTTCTGGAGAACAAAACTTCCTCAAAAAGGCCCTTTCCCACAGCTCCAGCACGCACTCACCCGGGCCGTCTCTTGCTGGGCCTCTGAGCGACGGCTCCTCCGGCCTGGGCTCCCGACCCGGAGTTCCCGGAGCCGACGGCTGCGCTCAGCGAGGAAACATCGGATGCCATTTCTAAACGGGAGTGGAAAAAATCAGGGAAATCAACCAGCAACACGTCCAAGCCCCTCCGGTTCAGTGGAACAGTCTCCTGTAGAAGCAGTTGTGTGGCAGCATCTGCTGGGGCTGGAGCTGGGGCAACGTGTGTTTGTGTCCTTTCATCTGCTGAGCCGAGGGGCCGTTCCCAGCGCGGAGAGCGCGCTGCTTCCTCAGCTGGAGAGCTGAGGCTGCCAAATTAAAAGATGTGGTCTCTTTTTTGGAGGGAGGAGGAGGAGCCTGGTGGGAGCAGGGAAGGGGCTGAGGCCGCACGATGAAGGAGGGAGGAGGAGCAGAGCTGCGAGTTTCCCTGATGACACCGACCCGCGGAGGGTTCGCTTCCCAACCTGAGACAAAGAGCGAACCCGAACGCTCGCAGAGCGCCCCAAAACCCATCGCTGCTCAGCTGGTCGCTTCTGCTCTTCGCCAGCACGGACCAGTGGGCACCCCTGGCACCGTCGCTGGCCTGCCTGTGCTCTGCCACACCTGCCTGGAGCACCCTGGGCGAGCACGAGGTGCCCCAGCCACGGTGATCCCTACGGTCCCTTCCACCCCAAACCCGCCTGTGATTCCAGGATTCCGTTTTCCTGTCTTTTCCCCCAATCCTGCTTGTCCAGGAGCACGGGTAACAGGGCCTGCAGCTAAAAGTGGAGCTGTGCAATCGCCTCCGTGGCGTGCCTGGACCTCGCAGCAAACACGCTCCCAAATTTCTGCTGTTTCTTCTCCAAAATTAAACATATTTTACCACATTAACGTTCCCGGCCTCTCTGCCTGCCTGGTTTGTTTTCTTCCAAGCAGCTGGCGTTGCTGAGGAAGCTTTTTCCTTGCCAATCCATAGTATTTCCCAGGGGTGACTACAGTATGGAATAAGCATCCAGCTCGAGGCTTGGCAGCCAAAGGAGCCAACAACAACAATCCCAACCAAAAGCGGGAGCGAGCACAGCCCATCCAACACCAGCTCCAGCAACCAAACACCGGGATCCTCCGGAATTCAAAAATACAACTGGAGAACAAAAAAACCAGAGGTGGAAGCCCCTCTCCATCTCCTTTCTGCTTGACTTTGGATCACTCGGACGCCGCTGTGCCCCATCCCTTATTCCCAAGTGAAGCCCCAAGGCGACATCCAAGGGTTTTGTTTAACAAAATGAAGTTTCAAGTGGGGATAAAGCAGGCCAGGAGGGTTCCTCCTTTTCCCCAGCCATATCTGAACGTGGCGGGAAGAGAAATGAAGTTTCTGGAGCGCAGTGGATAATCCCATTATTGAGGGGAAGGAATTTCCGCTCCGGGCAGGGGGAAGGAAGTGACACCGAGCCCTTCTCCGGACCCAACTCCGACACGGGGCTGAGGGGGACAGAGGGAATTGCTGCTTCTTTTCAAGCCTTTGAGGTTTCCCAGGAGCCCAAAGCAGGGATCAGCACCCCACGAGGAACCAGGCTTCAGCTTCCCACCGGGAAACACTTCCCTCTCACGGCTCAAGTGGGAGCCCAAGGGCCCCGAGGTTCGGCCCCAGGACTTGGGGACATCTCTGTGCTCTGCAGGGAACGTCGGGGCGGTCACGGCCTCTCCGCTACGCCCTCCCAAAACCAGGCACAACACGGGCAGGGAGATGGCACGGGAAGAGGTCTGGCTTTCTCACCCTCGGGAATCTCTGGGGAACGCACAGGAACGCGAAAATTCCTCCCGGATTTTGGTTTTCTCCCCAGCCCCAGACGCGAGCCCCGTAACGCTGAGGTGAGTGGGAATTCCTGGAGCTTGCGGTGGGGTTTTCACTCCTTAGAGCTCCCTGGAAGGAGGCTGGAGCCGGGTGGGGCAGAGGTGGAGTCACCACTCATGGAAGTGTCCAGTCAGGAGCTCCAAGAAGAAGTCCCAGGTGGGTTTCTGACATCCTGGCTGGGTCTGTGCCCCAGCCCTTCCCAGAACCAACCCCTGCTCCCCTACACCGTGTGTTGGAGCTAATTAAGGCCAGCAGAGACGAGCAGAGAAACGTTTGTACCCGAATGTAAATCCCAACCCACCCCCGCTGCTCCAGGCTCCCGGCCCAGCTCTCCTGGGAAAGGCTCTGCTGCAACCACTGGCATCTCAACGGGGTGGGGAAAAAAGGCTCCAAAATAAAATTGCAGCAAGTATTCCCAGCTGTGATTTACGAGAGGGGCTGCTGCAGCTTTTAAATACGTTTTCATTGGACAAAACGTTTCGCTGCAGAAGCTTTAGCGGGGGGTTATTTGCCAGGCTCACGCTCGGAGCTCAAATCTCACAAGATTTGCTTTAATTTTACCCATCTGTGAGCTCCCCAAAAAATTTGGAGCGGGTTTGGGGAGCAGATAAACCAGCCTTAAAACTACTTTGCATTTCACTCACAGCTGTAAGGCTTTGATATGCCTGCTTTTATGGCTTTTTATTTACAAAACATCTCAATTTCTGTGTCTGGGGTACATTAAATTGTTTTTTTTTAAAGTCCGTTTTTAGCTTGTTTGAGCTTCCCATGCAATGCCAGCTCAGCACTTTCATCCCCACGGGAACCTTCTCCAAGAAGAAATATAGAAATCATCTAGAAAACATAGAAAAGAACGTTCCTTCCATTGCTGAGGGGTTGAAATGAAGACATTCTGGGTGTTTTGGGACATTACCCAGCATTCACTGGAGCCCTGAAGTCTGGTTTTTAACATCAAGGAGAAGAAGACCCACGTTATTTGTGGGAATCCTCCAGGATTTATTTTCCAAATAATCCCCGTGTTTACTCTTTGTGGACCTCCCTCCCTCTGTGTAAAAGGGCTGAGCGAATATTGGCCACCCTGCCCACGATTACAAATATTAAACGCAGATGTTGGAAATTCTCTCTCTTTCCCTCCAGAATTTGTAACTTATTACGCAAAACCCTACGGGAATCTGAAGACTCCACTTCCACAAACGCTTGGAAGTAACAGTTCCAACCCTCGAGTCGCTTCCTTCCTCCTAAACTGGATTCTCTGAGCCCCCAGTGCGTTTTCTCGCCACTAAAAACCACGAAACCTTCCTGCAACATTAAAAATCAAACCCCGTAACCCTTCAGCAGTGCCACTCCTGCAGAAACCCGAGCGTTGTCGCCACAAACCCTCAAGCCACAACAGGAGCCACGGGGCACGAGCTAAGACTGAAAAAAAAAACAACCCCAAAAAAACACAGACAAGCTCAAATTCTGATCTCAGCCACTGCGCTGTAAATCCATTACCACTTCACAGACGCTGGGTTAATCTGGATACGAGCTCGCTTCGGAGCAGTTTAAGGCAGAAAATTGATAAAATCACGTATTTGGGGCTTTTTTTTTTTGGCAAGAATCTCGGGGATCAGCAGCTCCCGGCTCCCCGTGCACAGGGGGAGTTGTGGGCTCTGGGGACCAACCTGAGGAACCAAAGCTGAGGTTGTGCTCCAGGCCCTCCCCGCCTTCAGCAGAGCTCAGAGAGAGAGAGAGGGAGATTTGTGCAAAACCTTCAAACCGGCGCCGCAGTTTTTGGTGGGGGAATTAAGGAAACCTCGGTGGAACGCGGCTGGAAAAGGAGCTAAAACCGACAGAGGCCGTCGAGGAAAACAAACCCGAACGAGCGATGACGGAAACCCAGCCCAGGGACCCCAGATCCAGGGTCCCCCCCACGTCTCCTCGAACCAGCCTCGAACCAGGGACAACCAGCCCCAAAGAGCCCAAATCCAGGTATCACAGCCCTGACTCCTCCAGGATGCCCTCATCCCACTATTCCCATTTCCCTCCTCTGCAGGGCCCCCACCACGGCTGCCCCTCAACCCTTCAGGGGCCTCCTCACGCCCCTGTCAGGGCCCCTCAGGCCCCTCTCAGCCCCTCCAGGGTCCCTTCAGCCCCTCTCAGGGTCCTCCAGCCCTTCAGGGACCCCTAAGGGTCACTCTCAGAGCCCCACATGACGGCCCCCCGCCCCTGAGGGTCGCCCTCAGCCTTCCAGGGCCCCCTGAGGCCCCTTCGGCCCTCTCAGGCCTCCCTCAGCACCCCCCTCATCCCGCAGAGCCCCCCTCAGGCCCCCTCTGCTCGCCCTCACCCCTCAGCCCCCCTCACAGCCCCACGCAACCCCCTCAGCCCCCCGTGCCCTCCCTGAGCTCCCCCTGGCCCCTCAGCCCGCTCCTCAGCCCCGCCTGTGCCCCCGCGGCCGGGCTCACCCGCGCTGGCGGCGGGGGCGGCCCTGGCGGGGGGCCCGGGCCGCCCC
>VXAZ01009973.1:0-14303 GCA_013399875.1 Gymnorhina tibicen
AAAAAAGGAAAGAAAACAAAAGGAAAGGAAGGGGGAAAATAAAGGGAAGGAAAAAGAACCAGCAACTCCCTCCCCACCTGATAGTGCAGGGATTTTTTTGCAAGGACTGGGCAAGGCACTCAGCAGGAGCATCACTTCAGAGGAAGGATTTCCAACCAGAAAAAAAGGGCGGTCTTTTTCCCCAGACAAATAATTCATGGAAGTCCCAAAACCTCCTCCAGCCGCAGGAGCCCGGAATTTCCTGTCACCTTCCCACCAAATCAGCCTGCCCTGAGCCCAGGTACTTTAAAATTCAGAGAGGAACAAGAAATCCGGGCAGTAAAACGAGATGGTTCAACCCTCAGCGCTTCTGTCAGAGGCAATTCCCGATTCGCCAGAGGCGAAATCCTTGCGGATGGAGCAGCTCCAGCTTTTCAGCCCGAGCCGGAGCCGTGGGATCCCCACAGCCCACGAGGGGTCCCTGCCCTCACACCTGGGGCTTTGGGAAGCGAAAGCCACTTAGGGAAGGAGCAAAGAGCAGCCGGGCTCGGGATAAAGCTCCAGATTAACCAGGCCCGGAAACGCTGAGTGCTGCAGAAAAGAATTTGTGGGAAGAGGAGAGATTTGGGGTTTTAAGGCTCCCGTTCCCTCACCGGGGCTGCGAGGAGCTGCTGGCAGAGCCTTTGGTTTTCTGCGGCGCTGGCCGAGGGCTCCGTGGCCTGCGGGTTGAATTTGCGCGAAAATAGAGCCGCTCCCGAGGGGCTTCCACAGACGGGCGAGTTTTGGGGCAGAGAACTGAGATTTCCGAGCTGCCAGCTCCCTCAGGTGCGGGCAGGGAAAGCCGAATTTTCTCGCCCATGCGGAGGGGAGGGATCCTTCCAGCTCCGTGGGTGGAAGCTGCATTTCAAGGCCCTGATTATGCAGCGAACCAGCGGCTTCTCCCGGCTCGGATGGGAGATCTGCGTTCGGATCTGATTTCACCGGGAGCCGCGGTGTTACACAAGGGAACCTCGCGGGTTCCCGGCTCTTTCCCGCGGCGTGTCCCCGCGGGATGCGGCTGATCCCATCTCACGCCCCGCTCAGCCCCTGGCAGGGCCGGTCCTGCCGCTCGCGGGTCGCCCCTTGCTCAGGCCGGGGCGCGAGGGTCTTTTCGGGTCCCTCCCACCCCTCGGGGCTGGGAAATCACGGCCAAGTCGGAATCCTCGCAGATTCCCACAGGACAGAGCAGCACCCGGCGTTCCCGGGGGTTCAATCCCCCCCTTTTTCCCCGCGGGCTGAGCCGCGCCTCGCACGGAGCCACTTTCTCCCGCGGCCTGGGCTGAGTCAGGATTTTGGACAGCCCGGCGGAGCTCTGAGTGCCCCACACCGCGTGAAAGCCAACAGCAAACCCGGCCCGCACCCGGGGTGAGAGGAAGGGAAAAACCCTTCAGACTCGAGTGCGGTGTTTGCTTTGGCGGCCGCGTCCCCGCCCGCTCCTTCCCCCAGGAAGCCCGACCGCGGTCAAGTGGGCGAGAGGAGCTGCAGCCCCCAGGGAGGAGGGGGGCGAGACCCCTCCGGGCTGTCCCCGGCCCCGCTGAGCCCCCGCCTGCGGCACGGGGAGGGCAGAGCCGCAGCCTCCCGCACGCTGCGGGGGGAGCGGGGCCCGGCCGGGGCTGCACGGAGCCGGTTACCGGCTGCGGAGAGCCGGGCCCGCGGGATGCACCGGGCAGGGGCGGGGGGATGCGCCGGGGACGCGATGCTCGGAGCGGGGGATGCTCGGGGGTCCCGCTCCGGGGCACCGTGAGGATGCACCGGGCACGGGGTGGAGGGGGAGGCACCCGAGGGGGAGGCACCGGGGCCGGGCTGCGGGAAGCGGGGGGTGCTCAGAGACCGCCGAAACACGGCGGGGATGCACCGGGAACAGGGAGGGACGCACCGGCCGTGAGGGGGATGCAGCGGGGACGCCGAGGACGCACCGGGGACACGCTCGGGGGACCCCGCACGGTGCGGATGCCCCGGGGGGATCCTTACCAGCTTCCCGGAGCGCTCCCGGGCTTTCTTCACCTTCCCGTAGGTGCCTTTCCCCAGCGTTTCCAGGAACTCGTAGCGGTGCTTGAGGTTGTGCTTGTGGTGGTGCCGCTTCACCGCCTGCTTCTTCATCAGCGGCCGCGGCGACTTGATGAGCCCCTCGGCCAGCGAGGCGGCCAGCGCAGAACCGGAACCGGTGCCGGGCCCCGTCGCCGGCTCCATCCCGATCCCGGCTCCGGCTCCGCCGCCGCCCGGCGCGTCCCGGCCCGTCCCGGCCCATAAATGCGGCGGCCCCGGCGGCCGCGCCCCCCCGCGCCCATTGGCGGCTGCCGGAGGGCCCNGGGGTGGCTCCCGGCTGGAGGGGGATGAGGATTTTCCAGGGGATGATGCAGGGAGAGATTTTCACCCAAAGGCTGGGAAGGGGCACAGGCCCAGAGCGCTGGGAAGGGTCAGAGGGGCTTTGGAGAAGAGCCTGGAGCGCCAGGACACAGGGAATGGCTTCCCAGTGACAGAGGGCACGGTTAGACGGGATATCGGGATGAAATCCCTCCTGTGAGGGCGGGGAGGCCCTGGCACAGGGTGCCCAGAGCAGCTGTGGCTGCCCCTGGATCCCTGGCAGTGCCCAAGGCCAGGCTGGACGAGGCTTGGAGCAGCCTGGGACAGTGGGAGGTGTCCATGGCAGGGGTGGCACTGGATGATCTCTAACGTCCCTTCCAACCCAAACCATTCCATAATCCCATAACGCGGAGCGAATTCCATAACGTCTCACACCGGGGGTGGGGCAGAGGGACACGCACGGCCAGGCGTGATTGTCTGCGAGGAGCCCCAGTGCACCCAAACCCAGGGGAAAAACTGGCATTTAGGGCAAAATCAGGGAGAGGTGAGGCCCGGGTGGGTGCAGCCTGTCCACGCTCGCCACGGGGCCACGCTCTGCCCTCCTGGACACGCAGCCCGGGAGGGAGGAGCGGGAACGTTCTCCGGGCCCGGAGCCGGGGTGGGAGGGGGGGAAGCGGCGGCTGAGGCTCCCACGCGGAGGCTCCTCACGGCCATTCCCGGCTCCCTCAACTCCCTCACCTTCTCCCCGTGTGGTCTCCCTGCACCCTGCGGTAAATCTTTGTTTGGAGATATTAAAAGAATGCAATTATTTCCCAGAACAGCCCAAACAAAGGCGCTTGCCCAGCTCTGGCATGCGTGAGGACACCCCGCACCGCTGCCGGAGGGAGATAGCTGCGGGATTACTCATCCGGACCTGGATTTTCCCACCGCTCCCCGCAGCTCGGGCAGAGCAGGGGGTCCGGAACGCCCGCCAGGGATGATTTGATCCAGCGCCGGCTCCTCTCTGCGGGCTTCGGAGGTGACACGGAGGTGACACGGGATGGAGATCTCAGCACCTCGAGGCCGCGTCTCGGTGTCAGGAGGGACCCGGGCGGGTGGCACCCGTCCCCCTGGTTGGTTTTGTCACCGCGGTGAGGTTGTGGAGTGACCTGTCGAGGACAGCTGTCCCTCAGGGGACGTGAGGACAACAGGTCACGGACACGGCCTGGCACCAAACCGCTCCGCGCAGCTGCCACCCGTCCCAGCGCTGTCCCGCGCGCATTAAATGTCATTTTGATGCAATTAATGCACGCGGGTCTCTTCCCCTGCCGCTGTCACTGGTTTTTATTGCCGGTGGCCACGTGGCTCCCCCGTCTCTCACAGGGGCGAGCGGCTCCAGGCCGGTCCTGCCTGCCTCAAACCTCCCCCGGAGCCGAGCAACCCGGGGACAAATCTCTCTCCCCGTTTTAAAATCAGCCCGAAGACATCCGAAGACGATCCCGGGCTGCAGCAACTGCGATAATGAACGGCGATAACGAACGGCGATAACGAACGGCGATAATGAATTATTTACCGAGCAGCAACCGGAGCCGTTTCCATGGGGAAGATAAACAAGGCGGGGATGAGCCGAGCTGAACTAAACTGCCGTAATTCCAAAGTCGAAGCAAACAGCCGGGAATCCTGTCCGGGCACGGCCCAGGGACTGCGGCAGAGCCCGGGAAGGAAGGCACGAACCTCCCTGGCTGCGGTGAACAAAGGGATTGCCCCGGCCTGAGGGGAAAGTGTCGCTGTCGCTGTCGCTGTCGCTGTCGCTGTCGGTGTCTCCCGGAGCTGTCCCAGCTGTGGGATCGCTCCTGGCTCAGCCCAAAAAAGCACCCGAGCACACGCCGAACTTTAGGCATGCGTTTGATGTCCCTGTGGGTTTATCGGGATGCTTTTCCAGAGGCTTTCCCCGCGAGGCAAGGAAGCGCAGCCTCTCAGGGCTTCTCTTTCCATTTCCACCGGATAAATTCCTCTCGGCGAGGAATTGCGCCGTGGCTGGGAGGGCGGCTGGGGGATGCGTTTGCTCCAGACGGGCTCAGGACGCCGTTCCCATTTTCATGGAAACGCCGAGGGAAGCCGAGCTGAGCCCACTGGGATCCGCTGATGAGGATCCTCTGTCGTAGCAGCACCCGCGGCTCTTTCCGCTGGGGAAATCCACCGAAATTCCCCGGCTTCAGCCCTGGAAATCCCAAACGGGGCTCGTCCCGCGGCCCCAGTGCATGTCCACTCAAACCAACCTGAAATCCAGCCGGGAATTTGGCTCCGCGTCAGGGAAACCCGCTCCGAACGCAGCTTGGCGCTTGCTCGTAGCGGGAGCCCCGTCTGCTCGCAGGCTGCGGGATTTATGAATTAATGAATTTATTACACTGAAATAAATCCTACAGCGCCATCCCGGCGCTGAAAACTTCCACGTGCTGGCCAGAACCTGTGGATTCGGCGGCCACAGGCTCTGCTTGTGGATTGGGAGAGGAATAAACGTCAGGCAGAGGATTTTCCTGCGGCAGGGAGACCTCCCACGGGGAGAGGGAGAGCTCCCGGAGTCATTAAAATGCCAGAGACTACAAAAAGTTTAATGCTCGCCCCTCGTTAGTGGCCCCGGAGCCCCAGCATTCCTCACCTGCTGCCGGGGGATGCTCGGGCAGGTGTGAAACCCATTTTCCCTCTGAAAAATCCCGGAGGAAGCTGAGACTGCTCTGATCCTCCCCATCCATCAGCAGGAGAAGGGAAACTCATCAGCGGCAATGGGAGCCTTTGGAAAAGTCATTTATGGCCTTTCCCAGATGGTTGAGAGCAGCAGGGGCCTCCTCGCACCCCAGGAGGGCAGCTGGGGGTTCCATCCATCCATCCATCCATGGATCCATGGATCCATCCCTCCCTCCCTCCATCCATCCATCCCTCCGTCCATCCATCCATCCATCCATCCATCCATCCATCCATCCCTCCATCCATCCATGGATCCATGGATCCATCCCTCCCTCCCTCCATCCATCCCTCCATCCATCCATCCATCCATCCATCCATCCATCCATCCCTCCATCCATGGATCCATCCATCCATCCCTCCATCCATCCATTGATTCACCCATCTCTCCATCCACCCCTCCATCCCTCCATCCATCCATCCATCCATTGATTCACCCATCTCTCCATCCACCCCTCCATCCCTCCATCCATCCATCCATCCATCCATGGATCCATCCATCTCTCCATCTGTGGATCCATCCATCTCTCCATCCACCCCTCCATCCCTCCATCCATCCATCCATCCATCCATCCATCCATCCATCCATCCATCCATCCCTGGATCCCTCCCTCCCTCCTCTGGATAAGCCCAGGCTCACCTCAGACCTATCCAACGGGCAGAATTTGCATCCCACGATCACTCCCAAGGATCATCCTGCAAACCCCACCAGCCTGATTACGTTCCAGCCATGAATCCAGGCCCTCCCTAGGAGAAAGGAGATGGGGAATGTGCCGCGGCCGGGGATGGATCCCGGCCGGAGAGAGAACATTTCCGTGGGAAGATGAGCAGTGAAGCACATCGAGGAGAAGAGAAGAGCGGAGCAAAGCTCTAATGAGGGGTGGCCGGGTTGGAATCCTGCTCGTTCCGCGGCTGAACCAGCCACAGGAATTCCCAACCCAGCCTGGATCCGTGGCAGCGGGTCCCGGCGTCCAAGCTGGGATGAGCCCAGGAACCAGCCCCTCCAAAATCCAGGTTTATCTCCTTCGGACCTTTACTCTGTGTGTTACCAGGCGGTAACAAAGTCTTTGCCCAACACGTGCGGAATCTGAAAGTTTTTTGACTAAAATCCAACCCGAGCCCTGTTTCAAGCCCAACATTTGTCACCCGCCCCCAGCAAACCCCAACTGAGTGGCAGCAGGGGCCGAGCAGGCTCCAGACCCAACTTCCTCCTGGTTTTGTGAGTTTGGAGCAATCCCCTGGGAATTCTGCTCCCCTCTCCTTCACACCCCAGACCGCAACCACTCGCCCACACCAAGGAGATCAAATTTTATCGATATAATTCATGAAATGCATGATTATAGATACAGTTTTTCTATTGAACCACTCCCTCGAGGCTCCCTTAACTACAAATCCACCCCGCCAGGCTGTCCCTGCCACCCTCCCGGGCACTGGGGGGGTCACAGCGCGTGGGGCTGCGGAAACCCCGAGGCATTTAGAGGACAAATAAGCAAAATTCCCCTCCAGAAAAAAAAACGAAAGCTGGAGCTTTTCTTTTGAGAGCAGGAAGCGTCTGCGTCTCAGGATGGTGACTCCGCATCCGCCCCAGCGCCGGCGGATGTGGAGGGAACGGGAGCAGCCGGGGGTGACTCCGCTGCCGGTGGCCCCGCAGGGTTGGGGACATGGTGGGGATGGGGATGGCAGTGACAGAGGCGCTTCCCGGAGCTCTGTTCCCAGCTCTCCAGAGCGGAATTCCCGGCTGAAGCCGGAACAGCGCTTACACGACCCCACACCCGGGTTCCAGCTCGTTTTGGGAATTGTCAGCTGCAAAGGGAAGAGGTGGCCCCAAAAAGCAGCACTGACCCCAAAAAACACTGTCCCCAAACAGCCAGGACCAGCCCGGGCACGTGTTCAGGGCCCATGGCAAGGTGCAGGAATCATTTCTGCTCCGCCACCAGATCCTTTGGAGGTTGTTCCTTGAGGAAGTTTCCCGTTTGGGCAGACAAAGTCCGCTCGGGGACAATAAATGACGATTTTTGGCAGCAGCGCCAGCTCAGCCCTCGGCCTCTGTGTCGGAGCAGCCACCGGGGCCGGGGCTGAAAAGCCTCTCAGTAAACCCCGAGCCTGGGGAGTTCAGGCGAGGACACGGCCGGGGCCGCTCCGGGATTTTTTTTTGTCGCTGGAAAACTCCAAGGGCTCGGCTGGGCTGGGACAAAGGCGCGCAGGCAGCGGAGCGGGCACGGAGGGTGCGGGGCCCTGGGGGCAGCGGCACCAGCCCAGGGCTTTCTGCAGCCCCCCAGGGACAGGAGGGCCTGGTTTGTGACAGACCCGCGGCAGATCCCAGCATTTTTGCCGGGATAACCTCTGCAGCTCCCTCTTCCCGAGGGATTCACTGCAGAGCTCGGGGAGCTGCAGCAGGACCCAAACCCGGAGACATTTCCTGGGCTGGCGCTGGGCAGCAGCATCAGGGACTCTTTGGACCCAAATCCAGCTCTGGCACGGCTCCAGGGAGGTGTTTGGGTGTCTTTCCATGCGAATAAAACGCTGGAGGAGACGCGCAGCATCCTCTGCGCACCAAGTTATTTGCTGGATCTGGGAAATGGGATTTTAGAGCCACCCTGGTCCAGCACCGCCCGGCCAGGGCAGCCCAGGACAGCGGGAGGGCTGCCGGAGGTGCTGCTCCAGCCGCAGCTCAGCCCAGGGATGCCATCTGCTGTTCACAGCTCTGGGAACAGACCTGGAGCCGGCCCTGCGCCGCTCTTCCCAAAACAAACCACCCAAAACCGCTTGAACAACGCAAAACCGCCCCGCGCGCACCGCCGGGAGCGCCCGAGCCACCCGAACCTCGGCTCAGGGTCACATCTCCGTCACCCGCAGGGCGGGCACAGCCCTTTGGCCACAAAACCCAGGAGGCTGCGTCCTGCGGGATCCCATTTCCCAGCGGGAGCGTCCCAGGGAAGGGCAGGATTGAGGCGCAGCCGTGGGAAGCGCCAGGGGCGGGCGGTGAGTGCCGCCCTCTCCCTCTGGGTTCTGCACGGCTCCATCGTGGGGAAAATCCCCCCCTCCCCGAGCCAGGAGCACCCAGGGCGGGCACTCAGCAGCTCCAGGGATGTCCCAGGGATGGGAGCTCGGGATTCACCCAAAGGCAGAGACCTGGAGCTCCTTTTCCCTCCACAGGGGCTCGGAGCTGCTCCTTTCCCCCTCTCCGGGGACACCCCCAGCTCTGATTCTGTCACCCCCAGTCGCTGCCACCTCTCCATGGGGTCGCCCCGCGGGTTCATTCCCAGGACGCCGCTCTGCCCGTGCCTCTCTCCAGGATTTCTGGCGGCAGAAAGGGAAGGGTCAGGCTCCAGCTCTGCGGCAGCCACACAAAGGATCCCTCCTCCCCCTGCTCCGGCCGAACAAAGCACCGAGCCCCGAGCCTCGGCCCCGGCGCTGAGCAGGGCCCGGGAATCAGGGGGAAAAGAGCTGGGAAAGGTTCCTTAAGGACAAAGGAAAATTCCTCATTAACAGCCCGGCTCGGCGCAGAGGCGGCTCAAAGGGAGGTTCGCTGTGCCCGGGTTCGGGCTGGAGGGGAAGGTTCCTCTTTCCCTCCATTTCCCCTCCTCTTTCCCTCCTGCCTTTCCCTGTCATTCCAGCTGCGCAGCGCCCGGGATCGGGGGGATCCCACCTGGAATGACAGGGAGAAGGAGCCGGATCCCGGCCGCCGGTCCCTCCGTCCCCGCCGTGTCCGCGGCGGCCGCGCGGTGTCCTCGGAGCTCCGCACGGCGTCCTCGGAGCTCCGCATCGCGTCCTCGGAGCTCCGCGCGGCGTCCTCGGAGCTCCGCACGGCGTCCTCGGAGCTCCGCAGCGCCAGGAGCGGCCCCGCACGGAGCGGGGACACCGAGGGGACACCGCGGGGACACCGGGACCCCGCTCCCCGCAGCCCAGGGAGCGCGTTAAAGAGGGGGATGTGACACCTTGGAAGCGAACCAGCGATGGGGTCACATCCCTGGGAGCGTCCCAGGCCAGGCTGGACGGGGCTCGGAGCAGCCCGGGACAGGGAAAGGTGTCCCTGCCCACGGCAGGGGCGGGACTTTAAGGTCCCTTCCAACCTAAATCGTTCCATGATTCCGTGACCCCTCTCTCCCTTCCCAGTTCGTGTCCCACATTTTCACCCCATCCCACCCCCGACGCAGCCCGGGCTCCTCCGAGGGCTTTCCCAAAGACAGCTTTTAATGGGACAGCTGCTCCAAGCTGGAATTGCATCCCGACGGTTCGGACGGCCCTCCCAAAAACTGCCTGGGGAGAACGGAACCCGCGAGGAAGCAGCGGCCGGGGTCGCTTTTGTGTCACCAAAGCCACCACCCGTCCCTGGGGTGACGAACCGGAGGCACAGCTCCGTTCTCCCAGGGGAGATCCCAAATCTCCAAAGCAGCTAAAAAACACTGGAAAACCCCAGGCTGCGTCCGTCTCCACCTGAAACCCAGCAAAGGCAGCAGCTGTGCCAGTCCTGTGCCACCAGTGAGGAGCCAAAGCTGTCCCTTGGGAATTCATCCTCCGGGAGCCTCGGCAGCCCCCGGTTCTGCCGGAGTGCCCGGGAAGTGCCGTGGGATTGCAGGAAAAGCCTCGCTGCAAGGGCAAAGAATGATCCCCAGATCCGGCTGCAGGCCTGGAGCTTCCCTTGGGAGAAGGGGATTTGTAGGGGAGCACTCACAGATCCCAGGATGGAAGAGGACACCACCACTGCCCCCCCTGAGCCACCACTGACCCCCTGGAGGGTCCCAACGCCTCCCAAGCTGCGGCCAGGGTGGCTGCAGAGACGCAATTCCCATGCCGGGATCTCCGGGGTCCTTCCCGCGGGCGGGAGATGCGGAGAGCAGCTCCTCCAGCTGGGAGTCCCCATGGGGCTGGGACAGCACCTGGAGGGGACCCCCGGCCCATGTGGGGGTCCCTCACGGGGGTGCAAGAGCAGTGCCAGGGAGGGAGGGACCAGAACCCCTGGATGTGGTTCTGGAGGAGCTGCCGGGCTCCCAGAGCAGTCGGATGGTGCTGGGAGCTGCTGGAACTGTCCCCAACGCCACTGCTGGGGACAGCCAGGGGCAGGGACCTCTTCCAGGTGGGATCCTCTTCCAGGTAGCTCCAGTCAGGACTCAGAGAGGCACAGGGACCTCTTCCAGGTGGGATCCTCCTCCGGTCAGGAATCGGAGAGGCACAGGGACCTCTTCCAGGCGGGATCCTCCTCCGGTCAGGAATCGGAGAGGCACAGGGACCTGTTCCAGGTGGCATCCTCCTCCGGTCAGGAGTCGCAGAGGCACAGGGACCTCTTCCAGGTGGGATCCTCCTCCGGTCAGGAATCGGAGAGGCACAGGGACCTGTTCCAGGTGGGATCCTCCTCCGGTCACGACTCAGAGAGGCACAGGGACCTGTTCCAGGTGGGATCCTCCTCCGGTCAGGAATCGGAGAGGCACAGGGACCTCTTCCAGGCGGGATCCTTCTCCGGTCAGGAATCGGAGAGGCACAGGGCCTCCACGGCCGTGCTGAGCCCCTGGCTCACGCCGCCCACGGCCAGCAGGCAGTCCCGCAGTGCGATGCTGGAGCAGGCGCAGCGCGGGGTGGGCATGGGGGGGAGGCTCTCCCACTTGTTCTTCTCCGGGTGGAAGGCCTCTGCCGACTCCAGCACCGTCGGCTGGTTCCCTGGAAGTGCAAAAGGAGGCGCTGGATGACAAAAATCCATCTCCCCCCGCCAAAAAAACTCCACTCAAGGACCAGAATTTGCTGTGAACCCGCAAGGAAGTTGGGTTTGAGCCCCTGGAGCTTGGAGCTGCCCAGAGCATCTCTGTGCACCCCATCCCCTTATGGGCCCTGCTTTCCCTGCTCCCTCCCAAGCAGCCGGGACTGGGGTTTCTCCCTTTTCTGGGATGACAACAATTGGCACACGATGTTAAAGGGCTCCCACAGTCCCAGAGCCTCACCCAGGCCCCCGGCCACGACAACTCTGCCTTGCAGGTAGCCGGCCACGAAGTCTGCTCGCCTCTTCTTCAGGAAACAGGAGCGCTCCATCTTCATCCAGCCACCTGGGAAGGACGGGGCACGCTGGGGTTTACGGGATCATCCACTCCTGGAGAAAGCCCCTGCCCCTCTGACCCCCCCGGCTCGAGCAAGCGCAGCTTGGCTGCTGCACCTTGGGGTATAAAACCCCACGGAATGGGCCGGGTTTGTCCCCGGCACGCCAGGAGGGAGCTGCTGGATGCAGCTGCCTCGGGATCATGGTTTTCCCTTCTCACTTGTTAATCCCGGCTGGAAATCGTCCTCTGAGCTGAGCTCAAGGCAGCAGCAGGTGAGAACTCTGAGTTCTGCAAGGGCGGCAGAGCCCCAAACCCAACCCTGTGTGTCCCCAGGCCCCAAACCCAACTCTGTGTGGCCCCAGGCCCCAAACCCATCCCTGTGTGTCCCATCCTGCCCTTCTGGAAAGGACGGAGCTGGCACAGCCCCAAACCCAGCCCTGTGTGTCCCCTCCATGCCCCTTTGGACAGCACAGAGCTGGCACAGCCCCAAACCCAACCCTGTGTGTCCCCAGGCCCCAACCCCAGCTCTGTGGGGCCCCAGGCCCCAAACCCATCCCTGTGTGTCCCCAGGCCCCAACCCCAGCTCTGTGGGGCCCCAGGCCCCAAACCCATCCCTGTGTGTCCCCAGGCCCCAACCCCAGCTCTGTGGGGCCCCAGGCCCCAAACCCATCCCTGTGTGTCCCCAGGCCCCAACCCCAGCTCTGTGGGGCCCCAGGCCCCAAACCCATCCCCGTGTCCCCAGGCCCCTCTGGAAGGGCCGGGGTGGGCCCAGCCCCCACCTTGCTCCAGGTCGAACACGTCCACCGTCCTCATGAACTTGGGCTGCCGGTAGAGCCGGCCCTGGCGCAGCCCCCCCAGGCTGAAGAGCTTGTCCTCGGTGGGCACGAAGCTGGAGAAGGCCCTTTTGTTGGGAATGTTGGGGAACCTGGCCCACGACCGCGTGTCCGTGTCGAAAACCTCGAAGGCGTTGACGGCGTACTTGGATTGCCTTCCCCCTGGGAAGAGGAGAGGGAACCGCGGCTCAGGGGCCGGAGGGGCCTCGGATCTCCGGTCCCCCTGGGTGAAAGGGGATTTTTCTCCTCTCTGTGCTCCTTTTTCTCTGTTTGATGACGCAAAAAAGCCAAATTTCCCAACCTCTCCCCGCTCCCCGCGGCACTGGCTCAGGGAGGAGTTTGAAGCGCACCGGCTCGATCCAGAAAAATCCAGGGCAGAGCCGGGATTGGGCTCGGGGAGCCTTTGCAGCTCCGATGAGCTCGGATCCGGCAAGAGAGGAGAAGGATGAGGAGGAGAAGGAAGAAAAATAGAAGGAGAAGGAAGAGAAAGGGAGGAAAAGGATGAGAAAGGAAGGGAAAGGAAGGAGAAGGAAGAAAAGGGAAGAAAAAGGAAGAAAAAGGAAGAAAAAGGAAGAAAAAGGAAGGAAAAGGAAGAAAAAGGAAGGAGAAGGAAGAAAAGGGAAGAAAANGAGAAGGAGAAGGAGAAGGAGAAGGAGAAGAAGGAGGAGAAGAGAGGAGGAGAAGAGAGGAGGAGAAAGGAGGACAAAGAAGGACAAAGAAGGAGGAAGAAGAGAGGAGGAGAGAGAAGGAGAAGGACAGGGAGGCCAAGCAGGAGGAGGAGGAGGAGGAGGCAGGGCCGCTCCTTACCCAGCACGTAGATCTTGGTGCCCCTCAGGACGGACGTGGCCGCGTAGCGGGGCGTGGGCATGGCAGCCAGGGACACCCAGATGTCCTTGAGCACGTCGTAGTGCTGCAGGAAGTTGTGGGGCCGCAGGTCCGAGCCCATCCCCCCCGCTGCGTACACCCTGTAGTCTGGAGAGGGGGGAAAATAAAAAAAACCAACCCCAAAATCCCACAAAATTATCACGGGAAAGCAGCAGAAATCCAGAAATCCCCGCCCCTGAATAAAATCCCCACAAAACTGCTCTAGGAAAGCACCAGAAATCCCCCTCCCCTGCAAAAAACCCATCCACCCCTGCAAAAAAATCCACTCGAGGGCCAGAATTCGCTGCAAACCCGCGGGAAAGTTGGATCCGAGCCCCTGGAGCTCGGAGCTGTCCAAAACACCCCCGGGGAGCAGCAAGAGCCACCAGGGCTGGTGACAAACCCGGGGGTGGCTCCGTCTGCGCTTCCAAGCTCCTGAGGAGCATCTCGGGAGGGTGGGAGGTGACAAACACACGAGGCCCAACTCCTGGAAGCGCAGAGGACGTTTTGGAGACAAATGGAGCCGCCCTGGGCCGCCACCCGGAGACTTCTCGCGCCCGAGCACAAAGGTCGGGGAAAAAAACCCTCCGAGATCCCAGAGCCGAGCCTAAACCACCCGGATTTATCGACCGGATCCCAAAATCCCCGGCGGGTCCCTCCTTGCCTTTGGCCGTCACCGAGATGCCCATGGCCGCCTCCCGGAGCGAGCTGCGCTTCCTCCAGCGTCCCTCGTCCGTGTTGTACATCTCCACCACCTTCAGCGGCAGCTGGTTCGTGCCCACCCCGCCGATCACCATGATCCTCTTGCCCAGCGCCGTCACGGCCACGCCGGCCCTGGCCGTGGGCATGGGGGGCAGCGCTGCCCACTGGTCGGCCTCGGGCGAGTAGACCTCGAAGGAGTCCACGGGGACGCCGTTGTCGTCGCAGCCGCCCACGGCGAAGACCTGCCCGGCCGCCTCCACCAGCGTGGAGTACACCCTGCGGCTGGGCAGCGGAGCCAGCGATTTCCACTGGAAGTCTTTGGTGCTGGGCAGCTCCATGGTGGCCGCCGGGAGGGTTGTGCCCTCGGGAAGAGGCGGGGTTATGCTGGAAAAGAGAATTCCGGAGTCACCGAGGGTGGGAAAGGTCTGCGGGATCGGCCGGGCTGTGCCCGATCCCTGCCCGGAGCGCTGAGGGCCACGGTGGGGAATTCCTTGGGCACCTCCAAACCTCCCTGGGCAGCGCCTGCCAAAGCCTGACCGCCCTTTCCATGAGGAAATTCCTGCTGATGTCCAACCTGAGCCTCCCCTGAGGCCGTTCCCTCTCATCCCACCCCTTATTCCCCGGGATAAGATCCCAAATCCCCCCCGGCTGCCGCCTCCTGTCAGGGAGTTGTGCAGAGCCAGAAATTCCCCCGGAAATCCTCCTTTTCCCAGCCCCTTTCCCAGCTCCCTCAGGATCCTCCAGCCCCTTCCCCAGATCCCTTCCCAGCCCCAAAATGTCCCTCCCGAGCTGAGGGAAAGCGCCAGAGCGCAAACCCCACCCCGCCAGGAGCAGA
>VXAZ01009973.1:21506-45246 GCA_013399875.1 Gymnorhina tibicen
CCCCCACCCCGGCATGTCCCAGTGCTCCCGGAGCAGACTCGGATGTTTTTGGTTTTTGGTGCGAGGCTGGAGGAGGAGGGTGAGAACGGGACGTCGGTCCCGCAGGAATCCCAGCCGCGCTTCCCGGGGGGAACCGGAGCAAAGCCGGGGAAAAGGGGCCGGGGGAAAAGAGCGAGGGGGGAAAAAAAAAGAGGGAAAACACCACGGAAAGGGATCCAGCCCCGATATTTTCTCTGCTGCCACCCCAGGAGGGCCAAGGCTGGTTCTGCTTTGGGTCCGGAGGTGCCACGTGTCCCCGTGGGATGCGTCACCCCCACAAGGGATGTGCTCCATAAATCCCCAAAGTCCCCAAATCCATGGAATCCCGGACTGGTTTGCGTTGGGAGAAACCCTAAAGATCCCCCGGTTCCAGCCCTTTCCATGATCCCAGGTTGCTCCAACCTGGCCTGGGGCACTCCCAGGGATGGGGCAGCCACAGCTTCTCCGGGAATTCCATCCCAGCCCCTCCCTGCCCTCCCAGGGAAGAATTCCTTCCCAAAATCCCACCTAAACCTCCCCTCTTTTAGTTTCAAACCCTGGCTGCTCTTGGATAACCCCGTGCTGCTCCATCTCCTGCCGGACACCTCGAATTCCCAGGGAAAGGAGTCTGGGATGCAGGAATGACATCCCGGGGAGGGTTTTCCACGTGCTGCTGACTCCAGGTCAGGGCCCCTTCGGATCCCTGCATCCCTCGCGAGGAAAAAATCCCCCTTTTGGGATTTTCCAGCAGCAGCACGAGGGAGTCTCCCAGCGCTCCGTCCGTGAAAAACTGGGAAGAACGGGAGCGGTTTTTTTTCCACGAAGGGAGCTGGGAGCTGGAAGAGGCTCTGGAGGAGCCTGCGGAGCCCGGCCGGGATTTGCGCCGAGGTTTAAAACCCGCCCGGAGCTCATCCCTTGAAGCCGTGACCCCACAAACCTTGGGTTTCATCTCTCGCTTCCAGGCGCTCCCAAAACTTCCCGAGGTTTGGGAACGGGGTCGGGAAGCTCCATCCCGGGAAAGCTCTGGAGCATCCCCAGTGGGGAGGACAAACCCGACGGGGACGGGCTTTAAAATGGGAATAATTCCTGATTTCCAGCTTTTCCAGAGGATCAGCACCAAAAAAAATAAACCCCACGAGTTCAAGCTCCTGCGAAGCGGAGCGGGAGGAGGCGAGGGCCGCAGAAGGAGCTGTAATTAACTGATTGCCGCTAATTGCCGCGTTTGTCACGAGCGAACACAAAGAGCAGCAGTTGATATCAACTTGTAATTCCCTCATTCGGCGGAGCAGACATCAAATATTCATGTTGGAGCAGATTTCTGACTCCGGGGCAGCCCGAGGCGCGGGCTGCTGTCACTTTGAAGCCTTTTGTTTCAAAGGTTATCCCGGCTTTTGTCTGGGGGAGAAAAAAGGGGAGGAAAAAGTCCTAAAATGCAAGGAATTCGCCGGAAATTTCTCCGCCAGGCTGCAGAGCTTGATTTTTTTTTTTTTTTTTAAATAAAAACCCCGGTTCAGGCCACTTTTACAAGTTGGAATTGTTTCGTTCTCCTTCCGGAGCACCCTGGGACTGCAGGTGTGGGGTGGGGAAAGGATTGGTGCGGAAAGGATTTCCCAGCCCCCCCAAAAAAATCCCCTCAGGCAGGCACCTGAGAACCAAAATTCCAGAAAAACCCAAAGCATCCGAACCCATCCGAGCCCCGAAATTCGAGGGAAGAATTGGCGGGGAGCCCGTTCACCCGCTGGGGGATCCCATAAAATCACAGGGCCCCACACAGGAGAACCAATAAATAAATGTAAATGTAAATGTTGATGTAAAAGTAAATATAAATGTAAATGTAAATGTAAATGTAAATGTAAATGTAAATGTAAATGTAAATGTAAATGTAAATGTAAATGTAAATGTAAATGTAAATGTAAATGTAAATGTAAATGTAAATGTAAATGTAAATGTAAATGTAAATGTAAATGTAAATGTAAATGTAAATGTAAATGTAAATGTAAATGTAAATGTAAATGTAAATGTAAATGTAAATGTAAATGATAAATGTGAATAATAAATATCAATATAAATATAAATATAAGTGAAAATTGTGGTGGTTTAGGCCAAATTCAGGGAAACAAAATGTAAATATAAATGAAAATTAAATAAAAATATAGATAGAGGCATAAACATAAACATAAACGTATAACATTAAAATAAAAATATACAATAAATATGAAACAAATACACATTAAACACACATTTAAACACATAAATAAATAACCTTTTCCTTTCAATCCCCCCCTCCCCTCCCACCCCACAAAAGCAGCCGCGTTCGGAGCAGCCCTGCTTTTGTTGCGCCAGCTGCCGCGCTGTCAGATTAGGCCGGAGCACAGCTGTCGGCTCCGTGTTTTCCTCCCAAACGCTCCCAAACCGCTCGGGATTCGGGAACCCGAATTCCCCTCCGAGCAGCCCCCCCGGGAGCCCCCGCCCCGAGCGGATCCGACTCCAAACGCCGCCTCCGCACGGGAGAGCTGGGGGCGGAGCGGCTCCCCGAAACTCCCCGAAAGGCTTCCGGAGATTAAAAACCCGATGTTCTCGCTCGAGTCAAAAGAGTAAAAAAATTTAAAAAAAAATCCCTTTCAACCCCGATTTTTTTGTTGTTGTTGTTGTTTTCCCCGGGATGTTCCAAGACCTCTGCTCCGCTCCCCTTTATGGCGGCTCCTTCAGCTGCTCCCGCAGCGGGGTTTTATCCCCTTCCCGCCCAGCTCCCTTCCCCCGAGTTGGAATTTTCGGGGATTTCGACCCAAAAGGAGCAAATGTGGGTAATTGAGGGACAGCCCGTAACGCTCCCCCTCCCCCCCAATCCCAATCCCAATCCCAATCCCAATCCCAATCCCAAAGGCATCGCCGATGTTTCCTCGGCATCCCAAACCCAGGAAAAGCCGCGTCAAAACCCCCCCCCCCGAAAAACCCCGGCTCTGAGCACGAAGGGTCATTCCAGCGGCGCATTCCCGGGGATATTCCCGGCACGGGGAACACCGGGAATGTCGCGCCCGGCTGGATGCAGCAGCTGCCGCTCCCTGCCGAGCCGGGCTGGCGTTTGCCACCCCCACCGGGGGCAGGGGGGCAATAAAACATCCCCAAAACCATCCCCGGGCGGGTTTAAGGAGCGAACCCGCCTCGTCCAGCCCGTTTAATTCCCTTTCCCAGGGCTCGCAGCTGCTCTTCAAAGCCTTTCTGGAGCAGGAAAATCTTTCTTTACTCCGTGCCAGAAAGTCAAGGGATGGGGACGGGATGGAGCCAAACAAACTCGGGGACAATCCACGGGTTTTTTATTTCTGTTTCTGGGGCTCGGGACGGGTTCTCACAGGACCTCACAGGGCACCAAACCGCTGGAATCGCCGTGGAAAAGTGAAGTTTTAGATGAGCAGAGCCCCTGCGCCGCCAGCGCTCCCTTCATGGAGGCCTCGGTAAATATTCCCATGGAATTCCTCAGCGTTTCCTAATGGAATTCCCAAGGAAACCTCAGGAGGAGCTCAGGAAAAGCTGGCAGATCCCTCTGCTTCAGGGATCTCTCTTCATCAGTCCCCAAAACACGGGAGGAAGGATGGGAACGGATCCAGGAGATCCCTTCACAACCCACACATCACCCCCACACCAACACGGCTTTTTAACGTTTAATTTTCAACATTTGGGAATGTTGCTCTTTCGGGGGAACGCTCACGGGGCAAAAACACGACGCGAGCAGGGAAACGCGGAACCCCGGGATCTGCGTTCGCCCCAAAACCCCCGGGGGGGGGACCCCCCCAACCCCGAACCCTTGGAAAACCGCGGGGCGCGGTGAAAAAGGGAGCCCCGCAGGGCGGCCGTGACCCCGACGTGATTCGAACACGCACCCTTCTGATCTGGAGTCAGACGCGCTACCGTTGCGCCACGAGGTCTCGGCAGCGCCACCTCCGCCCTTCCTGCAAGAGCCTGCGCGCCGCCCCCCGCGCCGACTTCCGCCGCCGAGCTCCGCCCTGCCGGGAGCTCTCCGCGCACCGGGAGTTCTCCGCTTCTCCGCACACCGGGAGTTCTCCGCGCACCGGGAAGCTCCGGCTCCCGGGAAGCTCCGGTTTCTCCGGGACCGTCCCGGAGCAGCGGCCGCGCCTTCCCCTTCCCCCCCCGCCCTCCGCCCTGAGGGGGCTCCGAGCCCGCCGCGCTGGCCACGCCCCCTCCGCACCCCCCGTCCCCACACACGCGTGGGCCGTACCACCGTCCGCGGAGGGGTGGCGCGGCCCCTCCAGCTGCGCGCTCCGGTGGTGCGGAGGCGGATTCCCCCCCCTCCCGCCGGCCCGCGGTGGTGTGTCCCACCGCGGCGGATTTAAAGGGGCCGCGCAGGGAGAGCGGCCCGGGAGGTGCGATGAGTTGGGGGCGTTCTCAGCCGGGCCGAGCCCAGGGAGTGCGGGGCGTTATAATCTCCTGTTTCTGTTTATTTCCGTGTGTTTTTGTCAAACGGAAAAAGGTCTGCAGGCGCCCTGGAGAGGGACTTTTGATGTGGGCATGGAGTGATAGGATGAGGGGAGTTGCTTTATACTAAAAAAGGGGAGATTTAGGTGGGAAACTGGGAAGGAATTCTTCCCTGGGAGGGTGGGGAGAGCCTGGCAGAGAAATCGTGGCTGTTCCATCCCTGGAAATGTCCAAGAGACTCCACCTTTCCCTGTCTCCCTCCACAACTTCCCCCTCTGCTCCCACCCCACAGAATAAACCCCGACCTCCGAGCCGTCCCATAAATCCCATTTATTCCCGCAGCTCCACGTGCTGGCTGGGACGGGGAAAAGCTCGAAGGAGCTGCTCCCGGGGCCCTCGGGAATATTCACCGGGAGGAGAGGATCGATAGGGCAGTCTCGGAGCGAACGGCGGCCGTCCCGCGCATCCCTCATTTATGGGATCACCTCGTCAGTGGGGGCCATTCCCGCCGGGATCGGGGCGTCCACAGCTCCAGGAGACCTGGAAGCCCTAAAAGAGATCGGGATCCATCGTCTGAGGTTTCCTGATCCCTTCCCGTGGCGCTCCCGGGATGCTCCTGGACCCCTCCCTGATGTTCCTGAACCCCTCCCTGATGCTCCTGGACCCCTCCCTGATGCTCCTGGATCCCTCCCTGATGTCCCTGCATCCCTCCCTGATGTCCCTGGATCCGTCCCCGAGGAGGGCAGGGAGAGCTGGGAGATGCCCCAAATCCCGCCGGGAAGGGGGAACACCTCAGGAGAGGATGGATGTTGGAAGAAAATCCTCCAGGAAAACGCCGAATCCTGGCCAGCGATGCTCCTGAGGATGGAGCCCAATAATTACCCGAATAAATGGGGTTTTCTTTTCCCCATCTGACTTCCAAAGCCTCTGGCTGGGAGCTTTCCCGACATCCCAGGCATCGCTGTGGGGCCTTAACGACCCCCGTGCCCTTACCCGCACCCATCCCGTTCCCAAACACTGGGAGTTTCTGTTTCAGGGCTCTTTCGAAAGGAGCATTTTTGGGGTGATTTGAGGAACCAGCCGAGAAAAGGAGGGAGCAAAACCCCCTCGCCTCCAAACGGCCGTCAAACCCACGCTCCAAAAATTACCATAAATATGTAATGAATTTATTAATTTGTTTGTTTATTTATTTATCTATTCCTCTGGCATAGGAGTTCCTACAGGAAGCGCTCTGCTCTGTGCGTGGAAGATGCCTGTGCTTATTTACAAATATTTATTGTCATATTTAACGTTTATTCCCTCTTCTCCCCACCCCCCCCCAAAAAAAACCCCAAAAATAAATGTACAGTACGGATTCCTATGGCTCCAGGGGCCGGGAGATTCCCGAGGAACATCTCGGGAGTCCCTTCCCGATGAAATCCGGGCAGCGGGGGTAAAAAAAAAAACCACAACAAAAAAAAAGGACAATAAAAAGAGATTCAATGCTTTGATCTGTGTCAGGCAGCGCGAGGGAGTGGCTCGAGGATGGTTCTGTGCCTTTCCCTCTTTTCCAGGGATCGATGCAGGCTGGAATCAGGAAAATTGACGGGGTGGAGCAAAGTCCCGAAGCGAAGCCTCAGGTTTAAGCAGGGCTTTGTTGAGTCAGGACCTGCTGTGAGCCTGGCTTTGCTTTTTGCTGGTTTTTTTGTGTGTGTGTTTTTTGCATAGGAAAAACCTGGAAAAAACAGGAAAAAATCTGAGGGTCGGGAGCCAGTCCAAGCTCATTTCTTTGTAATTAATATTTTTCTACGTATCTCCGTGTCAGGCTGTCCCTCTGGATTTATCCTGGAATAAAACAAGGCTGGAATTCGACCCTTTTAAACTCCAGAGCGGGGACCGCTCCCGAATTGAGTCCTTAAATGCGTCGCTGGCGTGGCCACCACGAGTCCTTGTGCAAAAACAAAGTTACATTCAGGAAGCGCCCCGTGAGCTCCACGAGCTTCCTCGGATTCCTTTCGGCCCGGAGCTGATCCCGAAGGTCCGTGCTGGGCACGCCAAGGCGGAACTCGGGAGGCTCTGCTGATGTGCAAAAATAGGAACGGGACAAAGTCAGCGTTTTCCCAAAGCCACGGGAGATTCCCTGGGCGCACCTGGAGCTGCCTGGGCTTTGTCCTTGGGATAACATTCGGGAAAACGCCGAGTTTTGGGGCGGCCACAAATTATTTCGGACCGTAAGAAGACTGGGAATACCTGGAAGAAAATCCTGCCCGTGGCGGGGAAAGGACAGCTTTGACCAGGTGATTTCTGGGGAGAAAAATATTTCAAGAAGTAGGTTTTTTGGGGGTTTTTTTCTCTTGGCTGCCACCCGGGATGCAGGAATTGCCCCGCCTGGAGCAGGCAGAGCCCGCGGTGAGTGCAGTGCTCCAGGTGGAGCTGGCTGGAATTCCATCCTGCTGTGGAATGTCTGCCTCGGGATCTCCAGGGTGATTTTCAGCTCCTTTTCCCCATCTCCGGCAGAAGCTTTGGGAACGCGGTGCAGGATGAGGAGCTCAGGCTGCGGCTTTTCCTTGGCTTCCGTCCCGCAGCCGCTGCTCGGGGCCTTCCAGCTGAGTGCCCGAACATTCCCGCAGCTCCCACCGGGGCCTGGCAGGGTCCCTCCAGCGCCAGGATCCCTCCAGAGCCAGGATCCCTCATCCACCAGGATCTCTCCAGAGCCAGGACCCTTCCAGCACCAGGATCCCTCATCCACCAGGACAATTCCAGCACCAGGACCTGGGTGACATCCTCGGCGAGGTCATTCCCGGGCTTCGGCTCTTCCCTGGCCTTCCTGGGGAGAGGGAGGGGAGAGGGAATGAGAGAATCTGGGAGAAATGAGAGAATCTGGGAGAAACGAGAGAATTCTGCGGGATGAACGAGCAGATGAAGCAGCTCGCCCCGCGCTCCCCCAGCCCCTCATTGCTCAGCTCCCCTTCCCTGCCAAGCACCATCCCGGCCCCTTTGGATCAGCCCCTGAGCTCCCCAAAACACCCCCGGGCAGGGGTGACACCGCCGGGGAGGTGACGAGGAGGAGGCACCCGCGGTCCCCCCGGCAGTCCCGGCGTACCGAGGGGCAGGAAGGGGGTCCCGGCTTCTCCTCACACGGCCGTCTCCTGCCCCCCGCTGGCCTCTTCCTTCTTCCTCTTCATCTTGCAGAAGCCGTGGAGGCCACAGAAGCAGGCGAAGGTGAACTGGGGCATCCCCCCGAGCAGGAGAGGCTCGGGAGCGACCCCGGGAGACCTGGATGGGGACAGGGAGAGGAGTCAGGGCGGCGGCTGGGGGTGCACGGGCGGGAGGGAGGGTGGAGAGCAGAGCCCAAAATCCCAAAACTGGGACATAAAACTGGGACATCACCCTGGAGCGGGAGACATCTCATTCATCTTCCTTCCTTCCTTACTCTTTCCCTCTTCCTCCTTTCCTTTCCCCTTTCCCACCACTCTCTCCCAAATTCCTCACCCCGCCAAACCCGTGGCGATCCAAACTCGCCCCCAGCCCCTCTCTGGCCAGCAGGGAACAGAGGGATTGCAGCTCCCGGTGCCCCGCGGAGCTGGGGAGCCCCGGGATTGCAGCTCCCGGTGCCCCGCGGAGCTGGGGAGCCCCGGGATTGCAGCTCCCGGTGCCCCGCGGAGCTGGGGAGCCCCGGGATTGCAGCTCCCGGTGCCCCGCGGAGCTGGGGAGCCCCGGGATCTCCCCGGCGCAGGGGCAGCACCGGCGGTGCCGGCACAAAGAGGCTCCGCTGGGACCGAATTCCCTCTCTTTGTGCCCGTTTCGCAGCAGATAAAGTAATGCCCCAAAGCCCAGCCCACGCCAGCCCCAACAGCTGCAAAATGTAATTATGCAAATGCAGGGCTGGGGGGTTTTAAATAAATAACAAATCCTCGCAGAAATGCTGTCTGAAGGGAAAGCTTCACCCGCTCCCTGCTTGAATTCTGAGCTTTTCATCAAATCACGGATTCCCAGGCCGGTTTGGGTTGGGAGGGACCTTAAAGCCCATCCAGTGCCACCCCTGCCCTGGGCAGGGACACCTTCCACCGTCCCAGGGTGCTCCCAGCCCCGTCCAGCCTGGCCTCGGACACCTCCAGGGCTGGAAGCTTCCCTGGATAACCTCCTGTGCGGTTTGCAGGTGATTTCGCCCCAGAAGGGGCAGTACTGGTGCTCAGGACGAGTCTGGATTTGGGATCAGTTCCCATCAACCCAACACGGACAGGGAGCGCTCGGAGCCTCAGTTTACCCTCTGTGAACCGGGCACGAGGACCAAGGGGGGCTCGCGGGGTTTGGGGCACTGTTTGGGGCTCCCCATCCCACAACCCCGGCGGAGTTTGGAGCAGCCCTAACTCCCAGCGGCGCCAGCTGGGAGGAAATGAAGCAGCCAGAGCAGGTGGAGCCCCACCGGTGACAGCGGTGACAGTGCCGGGGGGGCGATGCCACATCCCTGCCTTCCCCTCCTCCCCCTTTCCGAGGGGCCCAGCTGCAGCACAAAGCCCGAAACTTCCCCTTTCATTCCCTCCTGCCGGCCGCGGCCATCTGGGTACCTGTCTGGGGGCTCCCAAATTCAATCAGGCCACCTCTGGCGCTCACAAATCCCCGCGGCCGCCCCTCTAATGAGCGCCGGGCTCTGAATGGCCCTCGCACCGCGGCGGGTCCCGGCCTCCCCTCTCTTTGTGCGGCCGCTTTTTGTGCTCGCCAGCGCTGGGATGGGAATTCGGAGGGAGCGGCTGGTGCCCCGAGGGGCCCGCGGGGGCCGGGGGGGGCCGCTCACCTCCCACCCCCCCGGCGGCCTCCCGGGAACGCGCGGCTCCAGCTGGAGCTGGGAAGGGGAGGTGGGAACAGGGAAAGCGGTGGGGGCTGCGGCAGCGCTGCCTCACCCCGGCGTGGCCGATCCTTTCCTTGCTCCAGGGGTGTTCAGCGCTGTCCAGAATAACCAAAAACACCCCCCCAGGACCTCCCAGGGTGGTCTCCAGGGGTGTGCCCTGTGCCACCCCCACCCCTCCTCCCCGTGCCCGTTCCCCCGCTCCTCGCAGGCACAAAACCACCCCGAGAGCCTGGGGGGTCTGGCCGGGACCCCATTAGGGACCTATTGAGATATTTGGAGGGGCTCGTAGCGCGCGGGCTTTTCAGGCTGACCCTCTGCCTCCCATTCAGGCAGGGGACAATGATGAATGAGCCCCGGAGAATGGAGGCAGCCCAGCTGAGGCTGACGCTCCTGTTCCTCTTGAAAAGGTGGAAAAAGGGATCCTGGAGGAGCAAGGAATAATTAAAAAAATTAAATGAACTGGCTCGGGCAGCGCTGACAGAAGCCGTGGCTGATTTGCAAGGGGCCGGGCAGGCTCCCCAGCCCCGCGCTGCCCTTTCCATTCAAGGGAGAAGATCCTCGGGATAAAACTCGGCTGCAGCCGAGAAAAATGCGTGGAGCATTAAGAATGTAAAGCTGGAGAATTCTCTTTAGTCAACTGCATCACCCCGGGCCGTGTTTGTCACTGTCACGGTGATGAATTGGGAGCTGTCTGCAATCAGCGCGCTCACTTTAATAATGTCACTTTCCCCGAGCCCGGAGAAATGTCTTTCTGAAGCAGCTGGGCCGAGTCTGTTCCTTAACCCAGCAATTCCCATTCCCCCGGGGCTTTGCCGCGCATCCGGGAAGCTCCTGGCACCAGGAGCAGGCTCAGGAGGGAAGGGGAGCGGGGATGGCTCAGCAGAGCCACGCTCCCGGGTGACACCAGCGGCCGCCAGCCCCAGGGTTGGGATGCTCAGGCACCGGGATCTTTCATTCCAGCTGATTTTCCTCCCTCTCCCTCGGCTTTCCTATTGAATTAACCTCGAATTAACTTTTTTAGCGAATCGGCTGGGAAAAAACCAACAAGTTTTGCGTTCGAACCCCCGGGTTTCAGAGCTGCCTTTTGCCGCCAGCGCACCGGGCGTTTTTCCTCGGGAGAGGAGATCATTTGCGGTGGAAATCGAGGCTGTGTTTTTCACAGGGAGCCGAGTGGAATTAAATTATTTGGGATGAAGTGGAGAACAAAAAAAATAACCTCGTTTCATCTGTGATAACCGGTCCATCCACAGCCACATCCACAGCCAGGCTTTTTAGGAAGCATGGATGATTTGGGGATCACCAGCCTGGTTTTTCTGAAACCCGCTGAGGAAAACGCCCTTGGAAGAGCCACAGCTGGGGCTTGCAGGGATTCCCTCCCGAATCCTGGGCCTTTCTGGGTGATGGGGATGCTCCACGCACGGAGCTTCGCCTGGGGTTTTTGTCCCTTTGGTTTTTCAGCATCCGAAGTTCAGCTCCTGCATCCCGGACCTCGCTGCTGGGCCGTCCTCTCCCTGTGTGGACACAACCCCTTTCCCACACTCCTCATCCTCCTCCTCCCAGCCCCAAAACCCATCCAATTTAGCATTTTTCCAGCCAAGCTTTCAAACTCATTATTTCCTAGCCTGGCTTTTTAAATTTTTTTTTTCTCCCCCCCCCCCAAAAAAACCCACAAACCCTTGGACATTTCGCTGCTTACAACCAGCCCCAAACCAAACCCCGCTTCAAAGCTGCTTCCCTAACGAGCAGCAGAGCTTTAAAAACCCAACAACAGAGAAGACAGAGGAGGGGGGGGGGATAAAACCGACCTGAAAAGCTGCACCATCCCTTTAAGGGGAGATAATGAAGGGAGAAGATGTTGCCCGGCGTGTTTGCAGAGAACCGCTAATTAAAACATCGCTTCTGTAAAGTCTGCTGATCCCATTGATTCTTCCCCCCACACAGTTAATTTGCTGCTAGGAAGGCAAAGTCGCCAGGGTCCTCATTATAAAAATTTCACTGGCTGCAGCTAATGGTTGTAATTAATAGGTGCAATAAATTTCAAATGGGTAGCCGGGGTGTTCATTAGCTCGGGGCTGACTCAGCACCGGTGGCCTCACCAGTTCCTAAATAACCATTCCCAGGCAGCCGCGAGGAGGAGGAGGAGGAGGGGGAGGAGGAAGAGGAAGGTGGCACAACTGGTGCAGCCGTAATTCCCCACCCAGGGCAGAGCTGGATAAACAATTCCCGGATTTGTGTCTTTTTTTGTGTCTCTTTTCTTTTCGTCCCGCCGGTGAATGGTTGGCGCAAACCTTCCTCCAGCTTTCCCCAAAAGCCTGGATTTGGGGTGGGATGGGCACGCGAGGAACCGAACCCTCTGAGGCGAAATATCCAACAACAACATCGCACACCCAGGCACGGATCAAACCCAGGCGTGGCTTGGGTCCAGGATTTGGGATTTAATGCGGATTTTAATGCCCTGGTTCTTCTACGGGCATCCTGAGCCAGGGCTGAGCTTCAAAACCCCCCCCAGGCTCCTGCTGAGCATCATTCCCTCCCTGCAAGATCCCATGTGAGCACCAACCCTCCCAGGGAGGGCGCTGGGTGTCCCACAGGGCCGGGTGCTGCCACAGCTTTGGTTAAAAACCTCAGCTTTTCGGTTCACTGTCATCTGGCTGTAATTAAAGTATTCATAATTGGCACGCTTCCGCCAAATTATCCCCTGGCACCGGCAGCCGCGGGGCTGGGTGACCCAGCAGGGAGGTGCTGCTGCTTCCCTGCACTCCCCATCCCAATCCCTGGCGGAATTCGGGAGCTGGTGCCTCGTGCCTGAACATTGCTGAGCCAGAATTTAGGCTGAATTCGGGAGTTGGTGCCCCTGTGCCTGAAAGTTCCTGACCCAAAATCTGGGCTGAATTCGGGAGCTGGTGCCCTGTGCCTGAACATCCCTGAGCCAAAATCTGGGCTGAATCCGGGAGCTGGTGCCCTGTGCCTGCTCATTCCTGAGCCGGAATTTGGGCTGCTGCCCCCAGGGATGCCCAGGGGCCGATGTGGCAGCTCAGGGCCTCCGTGCCGGGACACGAGGCCACAAATCCCGGCAGGACAAGCCCGTGCCTCACCCGGTTTTGGGATGCGGGAGCTCCGCACTCAGATCCCGGCGGGAGCCCGGCCGGGGGAGGCCTCCCTCACTCATTATCTGTAATTAGTGCTCGTCCTGCTCTCCACCGTCACTCCCGGGAGCTCAGGAAGGACCAGGGAGTGCTGGAAGGGTCCGGCTGCTCCAGAATTTGCCTTTGCTGCGTGTTTTTGGGGACAGAACCACCCGGGAATGCCTTGGAGTTCCTCCTCCTCCAGCTCCTCCCAGCCCAGCGCTGGGATGAACTGGGAGCTCGACGGGCGCCTGTTCAAAACCAGCCGAATCCGCGAAGATGCTTGGAAAATTCCCGCCCGATCCCGCTTTTCCCGTCCTGCCGTGAGCGTTTCATCAGCCGGGGCAGCCGCGGGGTTGGCCGAGCCCGGCCCCGGCCGCGGGCAGCGCTCGGAGCCGTGCGGATCGAGAGGTGCCCGGGAGGTGATGCCAGCCGGGCTGGGAGCTTCTCCCGGAGCAGGCATCTCCTCCTCGGAATGGTGGAGCTTTCCCGAGGGGCCCTGCCAAGGTTTTCTGCTCGGCAGGGCTTTCATGGGATCGCTCGGGGGGCGCTCGGGGGACCCGGCTGTGGGATGGGGTCTGCAGGAATGGGATCTGCAGGAATGGGGTCTGTGGGGTGGGGTCTGTGGGGTGGGATCAGCAGGAATGGAGTCTGCGTGGTGGGATCAGCAGGAATGGGGTCTGTGGGGTGGGGTCTGTGGAATGGGGTCTGTGGGGTGGGATCAGCAGGAATGGGGTCCGTGGGGTGGGATCTCCAGGAATGGGGGCTGTGGGGTGGGATCAGCAGGAATGGGGTCCGTGGCAGTGGGATCTGTGGGGTGGGGCTCCTGCGAGCCCTGGACTGAAAGCCCCGGGTGAAATCCCTCTAAACCTCTCTGTTAAAGCCCTGGGGGCACTGGGGCTGGCAAAAACAATGCCAGGAGATTCGGCACAAAGTCGCCAGGCCTGGCTGCTGACCACCAGCCACCCCCACCGCGTGCCCAGTCCGTCCCCTCCCCTCGCAGCTGCGGCACAACTGGCCGTGCTCCCTCCGCTCCTTCCCTGCCTCATTCCTGCCTCGCTGAAGGAAAAATCGATCCAATAAAAGGCAGCGAGAGCCATTCCCAGGGCTGGGGGATCCCAGGTTGCCCACATTCCTGCCCGGAGCTGCTCTGCCCGCAACAGACCCCGAAATATCCACAGGGGCCGGTGTTTGGGGCTGCCCCATCCCTGGAAGTGTCCAAGGCTGGGCTGGACGGGGCTTGGAGCACCCTGGGGCAGTGGGAGGTGTCCCTGCCCATGGAATGGGATGAGCTTTAAGGTTCCTTCGCACCCAAACCACTCCAGGGATCCTCGTGGTGACAGCGGGGACCATCCCGAGAGGATTTTCCTTCCCCACCGCAGTCGCTCCGGGTTGCAACAAAGCCAAATGGCAAAATAAGGGGAGGTTTTGGTTCCTCCCCGCCTCGGCACCCTCATCCCAGGCTCCCATTCCCGGTCTGGAGCAGCCCCGGGGTGGGGGCGGCGGGGCCAAGCCAAGCGTGTCCCCCCTGCCCGGCGTGAATGGCTCGGGGCAGGCATTGTCACGGGTGAATTTTCTGAATGAGCAAATCCTCATTAAAAAATAATTAAAACAGCCCGGCGAGATTGGCTTAATTCCTTTCATTTTGACGGATGGTGTTTGGTTTGGATGATTTATGTGCCAGCTCTCCCGCTTTCATTGTCGGAACTCATGGGATTTCATGATTTTCTTCCTTCCACACCTCCTTGAGTCATGGGATTACAGCTGAACCTCAGCTTTTTTCCCTTTTTTTTTAATTATTTTTTTTTTCCCAAGGACTATTATTTTTAAGGATGCATTCCAGGCGGGTGAAATAAACTCGAAAGGCTGACACCCAAATGAGTCAAAGCTCAGGAAGTGAGAGAAGAAAAACCAAAGGAGACAGAAATTGCTCGTTTCCTGCTTGGCGAGGGAGGGGGGTGGGGAGGGGGGAACCCCACAAGGTTTTTTGGGGTGGTCGTGGAGGTGGTGGGGGCTCCAGGAATGGGATGGGATCTGCGGGAATGGGGTCTGTGGGGTGGGATCTGCGGGAATGGGGTCTGTGGGGTGGGATCTGAGGCCATGGGACCTGCAGGAATGGGGTCTGTGGGGTGGGATCAGCAGGAATTGGGTCCACGGCAGTGGGATCTGCGGGAATGGGGTCTGTGGGGTGGGACCTGCAGCACCCCCCTCCTCTCCCACCCCGCGGCCCCAGCAGTCTTTGCCTTTGCACATTCGAAAAGTCCCAATTTGCCAAGCCCTGCCCCGTAATTAAACCCGGTCCTCCTCTCGTGCTCCTGGCCACCACCTCCCCTCATCCTCCTCGTGACACCGGCCAGGCCACGACCTCCTGGGAGCTGTGGGGACAGCCCCTGCCTGGCACAAACCGCGTGGCCCCGGCTCTGTGGTGGGGGAGACGGGGCTGGAGGTGTCCAAACTTCCCTGAACCCCCTTCTCCCCCTGCTCAGGGGAGCGCAGGGCTGCTGCCAGCACCTGGAAAACGCCATTCACCCTCGGAAATGCCCTTGGTAATGCCCTTGGCCTCTTCCCGGCGCTTTTGTCCCCCGGGATGCAGGTGGGGACGCTCTGAACCGTGCGGGAAAAGCTCCATCCCAAAGAAAAGCCGCTCCCTCGCCGCCGCTGAATGGGGTCGGCCCCACCACCCCCCGGCCCCTTTTGTCTCCCCATCCCTCTGGCTCAGGCCCTGCAAGGCTTCAATGCCCCCTTTCACTCAGCGTTTGGCCCCGGATAAATTCGAGTGGCCCAAGAAGGGGCTCGGGGAGTCCGTGCGGAGGCGCCTGGGAGGTGGAGTCCCTCCTCTGTGTAGCCCATGGCTTTTCGCCCTACATGAGTTAGGGAAAGCAATCACATAGGAATAAAAAGCCATAGACCACAGCAGAGGGCTTACCCAGGATAAGCCAGCAGCCTTCGGGAAAAGGGGAGGGAGGAGGGAAAGCAGAACGGGGTGGAAAAGTGACTCTCTGGGAAAAGGGAAGGGAAAAGGGAAAGGAAAAGGGAAGGGAAAATGGGGGGGAAAGTGACTCTTTAGGAAAAGGGGAGGGGAAAGGGAAAGGAAAATGGGGGGGAAAAGTGACTCTTTGGGAAAAGGGAAAAGGGAAAGGAAAATGGGGGGGAAAAGTGACTCTCTAGGCTAAGCTGTCCTCCCTCCCTGTGACCGGCTGGGAGTACAACCCCAAAAACAGCCCCGAAACCAGGGTGAGTTCCCACCCCAAACCCCGCTCAGCGCCACGGGGTGGCTTCTCCTGGGTTACCCACGGGCCGGGAAGGAGAGATCCCAGCCTGGAGCGTTCCCCTTTCTCAGCAGGGAGCTGACCCCCGAGGAGGACCCCGTGCCCCGGGAGGAGCTGGGACTGCAGGGACAGAGTAAAAGCCGCGGTGCCACGGCCGGAATTAAGGGCAGCGTGCCCCGGGAGCAGCCGCGGAAGGGTTGATTTCCCCTCTCCCGGCGTCCTGGCCACGGCCCCACCTCATCCCCGTCAGCACCTGGCGTCCTCTCATCTGCGCCGCTTCCCAGGATCCCGACAAGCCCGGAGTTATAACCCGGGCGGCCGCTCCGGCTGCAAATGGAGCAGCACAAATCCCCACCTGCACATCCAGCAGGTCCCTCTCCTGGTGAGGTGGAGCCGCTGGAGCCCGCGGGATAAATCCCATTTTTGGGGAGCAACACTCACCTTGGGGTGCAGCCGCAGCCTGCCCCGCAGCCCTTCTGGAAATCTGACCTTTAGGGCCACCAGGGAATCGCCCGGGGTGGCCGAGCAGGAGCGGGAGCCGAACCCCGCGGCGGCCCCGCTGCCCCCGGAGCTCACCTGGCTGCAGGGGCGGCGGGTGCTCGGCCAGGTTCATCCAACAGAGCCGCCTTTGTGGGCTCAGACAAAGGCCCAAAGAAAGGTCTGGCTGCCAACCCTCCTCCCGCTCGCTTCCCCCGCGGCCGCTTCCCCCCCGGGCCTTTTCGGGGGCGTTTCCGTCTCCGGACCCACAAAAGAGGCGCTCGGGACGAGGTGACGCGTTCCACGGGGCAGCAGCTCCACCGAGAGCTGGACACGGCCCTGATTCCTCGGGAAAAGCCTCTCGGCACCGGGGGGAGCTCCTTGGGTGGCACCAGAACTGCCCAGGTTGTCCCTGGGAATGCTCCGGCCTCTGCCCTTGCTCCCTCCCCCTGCCAGGACACGGCTCGTTCATCAGCGGCTGTTAATTGCCGGGAGCTGATGAGGTCAGGGAGACTCCCCAGAATCCTTGGGAACTCCAGGTTCCCAAACGCCCCGGCCGCCGGCAGGGGAGGCAGGGAGGGATTCTGCCGTGGTTTGCAGCAGCGAAGAACACGACTTTGACCTACAAACCGAACTCCTGGAGCGCAGGGCGGCTCTGATCTGGCGTTTTCCCAAGGTTTTCCCTCTTTTACCTCCCCGGAATGGTGAGGGGAAAGGGCCACCGTGTGCCCCGCCTGTGACACGGCCACGGTCCCCTCCGGCCCCTCCCCAGGACGGTGTCCCCTCGTGGTATCCCAAAACACGGGGCCATTCCGGAGCATCCCTTGGTCCCGAAATTCCATCCTTGGGAGCAGGTGCTGCACCGGGAAGATCTTTTGGGAAACCCCCCAGGTGCGAGGTGCACGCCAGGAGCCCCACGTGGGTCCCTGCCCTGCGTGTCCAGCACCCACCCACCCCTAATCCCTACGGATCAGCCCCAGTCCCTATGGATCAGCCCCAATCCATAAGGAACAGCCCCAATCCCTATGGAACAGCCCCATTCCCTATGGATCAGCCCCAATCCCTATGGATCAGCCCCAGTCCCATCGTGTAGAGGGCAAATCTGTCAGTTTGTCCTTCCCGGCTCTTTGGGACGTGGCCCTGTGGCACCCAAGGCCTTCCCACGGAGGTGGCACCCGGCAGGGCGCAGGCTGCTGTCCCCAGCGTGGCAGCACGAGGACGCGTGCCCGTCCCGGTGCCACCATCCCCTCTCCGCGCCTCAGGGACCCCAGGACTGCCCGGAGCCGCCGGCCGAGCGCACTGAGCTCACCTTTGGCAGCGTGGCACCGTCTCGGCGGGAAGGGCCCGGTGCCAGCGGGGACGGGGCTGGCATGGCGGGGACGGGGCTGGCATGGCGGGGACGGGGCTGGCATGGCAGCGCCCTCACCGTCCCCTCCCGCCCCGCTCCCCGCGGGGTGCCCAGCGCTGCTCGGGGCGGGGNCCCCGGGGGTTGCCCGGCGCGGCTCGGGGCGGGGGGGGGTCCCCCCGCTGCTCTGAGGCTCTTTTGGACCCCCCAACCTTTCTCTTGCTGCCACCCCAGCACCCCCGAGCTGCGCGGGCACGGGGCTGGGGTGGTTGTGCTGCGAGGGGCTGGGAGCNTCCCTGGCTCCGCAGGGCCGCTAACAAAGGCGCTATTGAACTGCAGCCGCTCTGGTCTGTGAAGCAGAAACCTCTTGTATCTGCTCCGGTGCTTTGATCTCGCTCCCCCGGTGGGACGGGCATTACTCATGTCCTGCTGCTCGGGCACCGCTGCCAGCGCGGCACGGGGAGGGGGGGGAACACGGACCCCCGCCCGTCACCTCGGCGTCGGGAAGTGTCCTCCCACCGGCATCCCCCGCCCGGCGCTCACCCCGCTCCCCGCTCTGCCTCTCCCCCGCATCCCCGAACCCCTCCGATCCTCGCGGGTCCCGAACTTTTTTTTTCGGGGGGTTCCGCGCGGTGCTCAGCCGAGCGTAGGGGCGGGAGGAGCCGCGCTCTGCGCCGCGCATTCCTCTCCTGTAATTAAAGCCGGTGCGCTGGGTGGAGGGGGGAATGTCCCAAAGGGTTTTACCGGCGTCTGGACAAGGGTCAGACAATGAGAACATTTGACAGGGTGCCCAAATCCGCTGTATCTTGGATACGCTCAAAGCCTCCCCCGTGCTCCTCGTCCCAGGCGCTGCTTTGGGGAGGGAGGTTGGGGGAGGTTTGGGCAGGTTCGGAGGTGGCGACGGCGCGGGGGGAGCTTGGGGACTCTCACAAAAACCCCGCAGCTCTCAACCCAGCCAGGCTGCCCCAAAAATGCCAGCGCTTGAGCAGCACAAGCCCTGGAAGCACATTCCCAGCGGGATGCGCCTGGAAATCCCGGGAAGAGGCATCGAACGCACCGTGGAGACGCTCAGCGCTCGGATCGATGGTTTCAAAAGTGCTTTGCTGCCTTCAGCAGGTCCCTGCCTTGCTCCCTGCGGATCCCGGGGCGCTGGGGGCTTATCCCGGTTTTGCCAGTCCCGCGGGATGCTCTGACAACCTGCCCGGAAACCATCCCAGCTTCCAAACCATTCCCAAAAGCTCTCGAGTGCCTTTGGAAATCTCCCTCCTGCCTTTCCAGCTCATTTGCAGAAATCCTGGCAGCTCCCGCAGCACCCGGAGGGGCTCGTGTGGGAATCGCCTCTGGAGCAGGGAGGCCCCCGGGGTGCCCGCACGGCAGCGCCCGAAAGGAGGGCACCCGAAACTGGAGCTCAGGAGGAATCCCCCGCGGAGCCAAGGGCTCCCAGCGCCGCTCCCGAGGCTCATTCCCGCTTTTCCCAGCTGCCTGCCCGTGTCCCAGGTGTGGGGAGAGCCCGGGACACGCGCAGAGCCTGTCCGGGGCTGCTGCTCCGTCCCCGCTGCGGGGTGGGCACAAATAAAACCCCCCGAGAACTGGGATGGACTGGACAGGTGGGCAGATGGACGGACAGATGGATGGACACTCCAGAGCAGAGCCTGGAACACCGTGTTTTCCACAGAGATCCACACCAGTTGCGTCCCAAGGAGGCGGAATCAGCCTCTTTTTTGGGGGATCGGCTGCAGCTCCCCCTCCCCAGCCCCAGACTGGCTCGTGCCCCACCAGGCCCCAGATCCTGGCAGATTTTTAAACATCAACCCTCAGAATTTGGGGAGTTCGGGAGTCAGAATTTGGGCAGCGATCCATTTTCGAGCTGTCTTGACAAGTGGCTCCAGCACGGCCAGATTAGATCTCCTAATCACATTTCCGAGGCGCCCGGGATCATGGATTGGGGATTTAGAGAATATTTGTCATTGTAACAATGTCATTTCCCGGCCTCTGCCTCGTTCTCCGAGTCATTATGCCCGGACTTTTTGGCTTCGTGGGAACATCTCCCACGGAAAAGGGAGGCTCCGGAATGTTTGTGGTGCAGCTGAAGGCGCACCGGGTGTCTGTCACCTGCACATCCCATGGACGGGGTGATTCCAGGGTTATTTATGGGTTTTGATCAGCTCTCTCATCACCACCTGATCCTCTACTGAGAGCTGCTTGAACAGAACCCAGATCTTTGCAGAATTCCCGATAAATCCTCCAGGAATAAAAAGGGGGAGGGAGGGAGGAGCAGGGAAGCTGAGGAACCCCCCAGACCCTGCAAAGCTCGGGAGAGCAGAGCTCCCCTTGCTTCCTTGCGGAGCTGAGGGTGAGACCACAGCGTCCCCGACACCTTTGCGGAGGCATTCCAGGGGAATGTGCTCCATAAATCCCTGTTTCCAGCCACAGCAGCCGCGGCAGCACCGCAGGCAGAGCTGCAGCACCGCAGGCAGAGCCCGGCTCCCTTCCCCGGGATGCAGCCACAGAAAATCCACTTTGGGGAGGGCCGAACCGCTCCTGGTTTTCCGGGTGCACACACAGCCATGAGCTCCGTCCAGGGCACGGAATCCGGCGTGGAGCTGCTCTGGTTTGGAGGGAAAAGAATTCTTTCACTCCTGGCTGCTTTTGCACTTCGCTTCATTCCCCTTGGGATGCCCCTGCCCACCCCTCTCCAGGAGTGCGGACGTTGCTCCCTGGCAGCCCAGGAGATGTTTCCCTTTTCCAGTGGGCATTCCAGGCTTCCCTAAATCAGGAATTTGAGTGTGAAAAGTGGGGCTGGAGGGGTGCTGGCGGGGACAGTGCTGTCCCCGCACCGGGCAGTCCCAGAGGAGTGGCTTTTCCGTGGGTGCCTGAGGTCCCAGGAATGTTCCCCCCGGGACAGTTTTGGGCCAGGAGGGATATTTTGCATCTCCAGTCCGTTTGTCCCACTCAGCTTCAGGCACAAAACCAGCCCGGAGGAGCTGCAACCTCTCCTTCCCACTTTTCCATCCGGAGCAGCACGCCACTTCCAGCCCTCCTTCCCTCTCCCCGCAAACGACTCATTTTAGGGAAATGCAGTGAAAGGTTTTTCTTTGTACCAAGCAAAATATCCTCCAACCCTAAACGATTTCGTTTCTCAGCTTGCTGGAAAAATTCAGGATAAATTCATTTCCGTTTGACCCCTCGGTGCTCTGCAAACCAACAAATCCCTCCTGAGCAGGGAACTGACCCTCGGAGAGGCCCCAGGATCCCAAAACCGTGACTTGTGCGCCCCAGGTCACAGCCCAAATCCCAAATCCCTCTGCTCAGCCCCGCCGCCCTTTGCAGAGCGCCAATTCCTCCGGGTTTGTTTCCAGGTGGAAGGATGGGAGAGGCAGAGAGGGAAGGGACGAGATAATGACCCAGATCTGCTCCTGCTCGCTCGCCATCCATTTTTCCATGGAGCCCATTAGGAGAGGGCAACAGCAGCTCGGGAATCCAGGTAAGGCCCTCGCTAACAAGATCCTCCCGGGCCTTTCACCACGTTCCTGGTCACAGATATTTCAGCTCCCGCAGCCCCAGCTGTAATTAAGTCTGGGCTGCGAGGCAGGAGACACCGCAGGAGCCGGGGGGGAATTCGTCTCGATTTGCTGGAGCAGCCACAGGGCTGGTGAGGGATGGTCTGGATCGGGCAGGGATGGGGGACTGATGGTCGGGATCTGGGTCTGGATCGGGCTCAGTGGTCTGGATCGGGCAGGGATGGGGGATTGATGGTCGGGATCTGGGTCTGGATCAGGCAGGGACGGGGGATAGATGGTCGGCATCTGGGTCTGGATCAGGCGGGGATTGGGGATTGATGGTTGGGATCTGGGTCTGGATCAGGCAGGGATGGGGGATTGATGGTCGGGATCTGGGTCTGGATCAGGCGGGGATGGGGGATTGATGGTTGGGATCTGGGTCTGGATCAGGCGGGGATGGGGGATTGATGGTTGGGATCTGGGTCTGGATCAGGCNTCAGGCTCAGTGATCTGGATTGGCCAGGGATGGGGGACCGATGGTTGGGTTCTGGGTCTGGATCAGGCAGGGATGGGGGATTGATGGCCTGGCTCTAACAGGGATGGGAAATCAATGGTTTGGCTCCAGAAGGGATTGGGGATTGATGGTCTGGTTCCATCAGGGACAGCGGATCTGTGGTCTGGATCAGGCGGGGATGGGGGATTGATGGTCGGGATCTGGGTCTGGATCAGGCGGGGATGGGGGATTGATGGTTGGGATCTGGGTCTGGATCAGGCGGGGATGGGGGATTGATGGTCAGGATCTGGGTCTGGATCAGGCAGGGATGGGGGGTTGCTGGTCTGGGTGGGGATCAGGCTCGGTGGTCTGGCCCTGGCAGGGAGGGGGGGTTGATGGTCTGGCCCTGGGCAATGCAGGGGCTGGTCCCTGGTGAGGAGGTCCCTGCTCCCCTCGGATCTCCAGGAACTCAGGCTTGGGACTGGAGGGAGATGGGCTGAAGGGGTTCAGCGGTCGGGAGTGACCAGAGCAGAGGGAACAGAGATGAAGGAATTAGAAGGGAGAGGCGAGGAAAGAGCCCCTTGGGGCTACGGGGACGCTTTGCCCAGGGGTGAAAGGTAAGGGCAGGGTGACCATCAGCTCCACAGGAGCCACTTCAGCTCCCCTGGGAAGACCCTTCCATGGCCTCGAGCCCTGCTCAGGTGATCCCAGTAACTCCAGGGACATCACTCTGGGCACAAACTTGGGAAGGAAAGAGATCAACCCATCTCCCACATCATCCTTCGGGGCTGAGTCCTCCAGCACGGCCAGGGGGAAGTTATTGGGGATTTGGAGAATATTTGCCATTGTAACAATGCCATTGCCCAGCCTTTACCCCATTCCCCAAATCGTGGCGCTCGGACTCCCTGCCTTTATGGGAACATCTCCCATGGAAAAGGGAGGCTCCAGAACATTTCTTGTGCTGGTGCCCTGGACAGCTGAAGCCTCATGCAGCTTTTCCTGCTCTCCCAGGGTTTAGGAGACCCTGTCTGGGCGCTGAGGGACCAAGTTTGCTCCGGGTTTGGGGTAGGAAGGACCCGACAGCCAAGCTCGGGCTGACCCCAGCTCTTGGGCAGCTCAGTGCAACAGGCAAGGGATGTGTGTAGGAAATGTGGGACTGGGATAAGAGGCAGCACGTGGGTTAGCCCTTGGAGAGGGAGCAGGGCCATCCTAGAGGCCGTTGCACAGCCGGAGTGCTGGGTGCACCCTCGGTGTGGGGTCCAAGGGGAGGCAGATGTGGGATATTTGTGCTCTGGCCACTGCCAGCCCCGTCGTTCACTGTTATTCCCTGCTATTCCCTGCTATTCCCTGCTATTTCCTGTTATTCCCTGTTGTTCCCCGTTGTTCCCTGTCCCCAGCAATTCGTCCTGTTCTGCTGACTCGTGACACAGCGTGGCACCTCCCAGCACGAGCAGGAATTCACCCGGAGCCCGTGTCCCTTTGCCACTCCGGAGCTGTTCCGTTCCCTGCTCGCCCCCCCGGGCAGGGCTCTGAGGGCCGGCTGTCCCCTCCCAAGGGACAGCCACACCTGCAGCGGGGGGCCCAGCCCCACGGGGACACCCAAAGGTGCAGCGTGAGGGTGTCCCAAACCTGTCCCCGAGCCTGCTGTCCCTGCCCGGAGCCATCCCAGCCCTGCTCCCACCCAGCCCTGCTGCTGCTGCTGCTGCAGGTCAGCCACGGCTCCCCGGGGACACACAAAACCCGGGAGGGGACATTGCCCGAGCCCCTCTGGGCACTCCCAGCCCGCTCAGCAGAGAGGGGCCCAGGGCTGGGCTCACCCTCCCCTCTCCTCGGTGTCACTGAAGCTTCCGGCAGGGAAAAATCCTCATTTTCCCGAGCGGGTCTCGCAGTCCGGACACGTGAGAGCACCAGGCACCGCCACACCACGCGCGCTGAGCCCCCACGCCAGCCCCCAAATCCCTGCACGAGCCACCGGGACCCATCGGGGCTGCCCGGCCCCCCTCAGGGCCCCCTCGTTTTCGGCACCGCCAACACACCTGAGTGAGCAGCAGCAATCAGGTGACGCCAAAATCGCGGCAATTCCTCTCTCCAAGTCCTTAATCTGCTTTCCCCTGGCTGACATCACCGCTCAGGTTGATACACGCGCCGCTTCCCTTATCTTTCCTTGGGATTACCTCATCGGAGAGGACCCGGAGAGCCTCCCTCTCCCTCTCCCTCTCCCTCTCCCTCCTCCGCCCCCCCCCGCCCACGGCTG
>VXAZ01009973.1:45266-59382 GCA_013399875.1 Gymnorhina tibicen
CTCCCTCTCCCTCTCCCTCTCCCTCTCCCAGCTCCGGGCTCGGAGCTGCAAGTTTGCAGCCGGAGGAAGGGATGGCTGGGATGCGGCTCCAGCAGCACACCCAGCCCGCCGGCCGCACCGCCACTTCCTCCCGCATCCCTCCAGGATCCAGGGATACCCAGCCGGGCGCAGGCAGCGGCAGCTCTGCTCTCTGCCCTTCAGAAGGCCCGGGAGGAGGCTCCGAGGGGTTTATTCCCGCTGCAAGCAATGCCAAAGTGTTCCCGCACACGCACAGAGCCCGGTCCCGCGACCACCCCGCCTCACCTGGGGGAGACAAAAAACTTAAAGCGTGAATTCGGGTGCGGGAAAACCCATTCCAGCCCCGGAATCCAACAGTTAACGAGCTCACGTGTAATTAACTGATAGCCGCGTTAACATGTGTTGCGTGTAATTCTCTGTCAACATAAATAATGGGAACATAACATGGATACACACACGCCCCTCACAAATGTTCGTACGGGGATGAATTTTGGCCAGTTCGGGATCATTCTCACCCAAAACAAAGCCAATTTAATTTTTTTTCCCAAGCTCACCAGCTACCTCCACGAGAACAGAGCCACAGCGAGCCACAGCCGCCCTCCAGCTACGCCGCCGAGAGAATTAAACCCATCTATCCCCCCATTCTCGGCACAGACTCAGGGCTCGGATCGCTCCGGGATGCTCCGGGCTGGCATCCCCGGGGATGCTGCCCGGGAAAGGCAGCCGGGAGCGGGGGGGATGGATGCAGGTGCCTGCGGGCGCTCCGCGTGTGCTCAGCGCCGATCCCACCGCGGGCTCAGCGTCCCCGCGGTGCCCCCGCTCGCCCTCACGCACGCAACTCCTGCAGGCAACGCTCCAGACAAAGAAAAGCGAGAGAAAAACGCCGTCTTACTTTTTTTTTTTTCCCCCTTTTTTTTTTTTTCCTCCTGCTTCTCTCTCCCCCTCCTCTCTCCTCCCCTCGCAGCCTCACCCGCGGGACTCCAGCGATTCTTTTGGGGGGCGGGGGGAGATCCTGCAAAAGCAACTTCAGGAGGCGCCGGGCGCTGCTCGGAGCCGAGCAGAGGCACCGGGGAGAGCTCGGCCGGCGGAGAAGAGAAGGAACAAAAGCCCCGGCGCTGCCCGAGCGGTGCTGAATAGGTGTCTTCCTAATTGTGAAGGGGATTGTGAGGCTGTGTGTGGCTGCGGGGCGGGAGGGGGCGGGTGAAGGGGCGATGGGGAGAGGCCTCCCTCCCTCCCACCCGGCTGGGGCCGGGCCGCCCGCAACCCCGAGCCGAGCTGGTGCATAAATTATCTCCTGGCTCTCCATCTCTCGCCGCCGGAGCCGCGCGTCGCCGGCGGTTTCCCATTCCCCGCACGGCGGATGCGGTACCCAGGGCACGGCCCCGGTTCTCCCCGCCCCGGGCAGCGATGCCGCCTCTCCCCGGCTCTCCCAGGCTCTCCCAGGCTCTCCCGGCTCTTCCAGCTCTTCCCGGCTCTCCTCTCTCCCGCTTTCCCCCTTCCTGCTTTGTCTCCGGCCCCGTCTCGCAGCCGAGCAGACACAAAAGAGCCTCTGACCTGGGAGGAGAAATCCCCTTTTCCAGGAAAAAAAAAAAAAAAAAGCCCACCCGAGGTCTCCGCTGCGCGCTTTGAGCAGGCAGAGGAATTAAAAATAGCTGGGCTAGCTCGGAGTCGGAGGCAGCATTCCTCCCCTAATGAGTGTAATTAGCGGGGTGAGGATGGAAGCGGCTTTCCCTGCGTCTTTCCCTGTCTGCGAGCCCTGCCCGCGCTCCTCCACAGCTTTTGGGGGAAAACGGCGTTTTCCCGCTTCCAGGAGCTGCTGGGGCAGGAGCTGTCCCCGGGTGCAGCTCTCGACCTGCGCCTCAGCTGCCTCAAGCACCTCCGTGTCCACCCAGCGGGGTTCAGACAGGATCGAACCCCAAACAAACCCCAGACACGCATCCCGAGTCCTCCGGGGCTTGGCAAAGCAAAGACAAGTCGGATTTGGGACCTTTTTTCTTTCCCTCTCCTTTCCCCGGCTCGTTGCTATCCCTCCACCTCAGCTCTCCCAAATCCCGGCTGTCAGGGGAACAACGGGGGATTCAGCGGGGATTTAGCGGGGCTCGGGAGCCAGATCCTCCTCCCGTGGCAGCGCCCGAGCCGACTGAGCCCGGCATTACCTCACCCCGAGCCGGGACAGCGGGTGCGGGGCTGCTCTGCCATGGGGGCGCGGGAGGTCCCTGGAGGCGGGCAAGGACCCCTCCCTGCTCTCTACCCTCTAAATAACTCCAAACCCCCGAATTTTAGCCATTAATTGTGGCTGCAGGGATGCGGGTGAGACGCGGGATGGGGTGGGGATGGAGCAGGGTCCGTCCCGCGCATCCTTCCCCAAACAGGGATGGGACAGCTGATGAATCCCCCTTGATGTGCCGGGCAGCTCATTAACCGATGGGCCTAATGAGCTGCTCGGGCTGTCCAACAAGCCAGGAGCGTTGGGATGGGGGCACTGTGCTGGATCTGGGCACGGGATTGCCGGAGCAGGAGGTCCAGGCAGGCCAGGAGCGGTCAGGGAGGGCTGAGCCGTCTCCCAGCATCTGCTCCGCTCTGACATTGTGCTCACTTGGGCTTTTTTTTTTTTTTTTTTTTTTTTAATTGTCTTGATGTCCCTCATTTGCATAATCCCCCATAATGCAGCGCAGCAGGACTTTTGCTCTGAGCTAATAAATAGACGACAAAAATAAATGTGTCATGTAAGATTTGCTTCCATTCCTTGCCTTTGTGAGGGAGCTTTCACCGAGGAATGACGCTGGCGGCGTTGATCTCACAGGAACTGTCAGCCCGGCCTGCCACGAGCAGCGACTTCCCCTCGCCCCTGGTGCCCGACTCCGCCAGATGTTTTCAGCCGCGCCCGGCAGCGAGCAGCAGGAAAAGGCGGCTGCGGAACGCCGGGATGCGCTCCCGGCCACCCGGGGGTCGCCCCCAAAGCTCTTCCGCCGAACCATCCCGGGCGCAAAAACATCCCCCAGCCGGCCAAAACGTTCGTCGTCGTGGTTTTGCGTCCCGCGATGGGCAGGCGGGTGCCTGCGGTGCCTCGCGTTTGGAGTGTTTAATTCAGAATTACGGGGTTTCCTCGCCTCCCCAGAGCCGTGCCCGGCTCCTCTCCCACGGCGGTGTTGAATTACTGATGAAATTCGGTCCCCGAGCTGAGGGAAAGGAGTAATTGCTGTGCCGTGAGCATCCGAGTGGGCTCACGAGGCTGGGGAAGCGGCGTGTGTTTGCTGCAGGAGGATTTCCCCCTTGCTTCGACAGGAATTTATCCGTCCCCTTCCAAGAACTTGGCGGGATGGAGCTCGGGATGTTGATGGGCATGGCAGAGATCCCACCCCAAAACAGCCTTAGCAGGCTCCGAGTGGTTTCAAAAGAAGTTTGCTGGGTGTTCTCCAAGGATGGAGCTCGGCTGGAAGTGCGGGAGCTGCTGGAGGATCCCTGGAATCCGGAGGATCCCTGGAATGCCAGGCCTGTGAAGAGATTTGGATCTGACGGAGGGATGAGACTCCTCAGATCCCTGGAGGTGTAGAAGGGATGTTTCCTTTGAAAATTCCTCGGAATTTCACGCCTCGTGCATTCCAGGAGTCGGGATTTTTCCTCTTTCTTCCCCCAGCCCCGTGATCCCGGAGGATTCTCAGCTCTGACCTAAGAACACTTCAGCATTTCCAACTCTTTCGTCTGCTGGGAAAAGCCTGAAAACGCCAATCCTAAAGGGTAAAAGCTACAAGAGAAATAAAAACCTGACAATAGGCGAGGTTGCTGATTTTTCTTTTAACCCCTGACCCATTTTAACCCATTTTTATGGCTGCCCGTCAGATGGCTCCGGAGCGGGAGGGCTTTCCGCGCCGCGAAAAGAAATTCCATCCGCAACGAGTCCTCCCCCAGCTCATCCCAGCGGTGAAATCTTCACCCCCATGGTCTGGGCCAGCCCCTGAGCGCCAGATCCGTGCGCTGGGATAAGAGAACGGAGCGCTGGGAGCTGGGAAGGCAGAGATCCACGAGGGTGGAAAGAAGGGAAAACCAGTGGGAACGAGATGAGGCGCGGGAGCGATGGATGGACGACCGTGGAGTCTCCCTCCAGGATGCAGCGAATAATTTCCCTTTTCCCCCACAGCACCAGGGTGAGAGGACGGGATCATCCGTCTTCATTACACGCCTGGAATAGGCTCTGTCAGGTTCCGCTGTAAAACCGATCAATATTCCCTTGGCCTGGCTGCCCGCAGCTCCCGCCAGGCCGGGAGGAGCTGCACAACCAGGGCGGGCACCGGGACACGCCAGGCGCCACTTTTGGGTCCCCACGGGGCTGGGGGGACACTGGGACACCCAATTATTGCCCCGGGCTGTCCACAGGCGCTTGGGTGTTTAAAGGAGTTCGTGCTTTTTCTCATCCGGCTCCCCCGGGGATTTTCCTTTCCCTTTGCCGTAAAATCTGCAGGCAACAGAACGGATCTCCTGCCGCAGAACCCCGCGGGAAGGAGTCGTTCAGGGAACAAAAATCACCCGGGAAAGCCTTCCTCGCCCAGCTGCAGTCACACAGCCCCTCTCAGATTGCAGAGGCAGCTCAAATCTGTGATTTAGAGCTCCCACACAGAGCTCCACGGGAGCTCCAGGGATCAGCCCTTCCCAGGCCGGCAGCATTCCCGCTGTCCAGTTGCTCCCGAGAGCCACCGGAGAGAGGACAGGCCCCGGGAGACCCTCAGGGCAGACGAGTCCCTGACCACCACACCTTTGGATTTGGAGTTTGGATTTTGGGTCTTTGGGTTTTACCGGGAGATGCTGGAAGCAGCCACAACCAGCAGCAGGCAGCCCTCAATCCGACCTCCGGCCTGGCATGACCCCTCCGTGCCCGCCCTCCAGGCCCTTCCCGGGGCAGGAACGGGGGTCTGGTGATCCCCCCTGCCGTGGGAAGCTCCCCCACGGCCGCTTCCACGCCTCACGCCGGGGCTCCTGCTGCAACAAAAGTCTCTCAGCAGGCGAGACAAGCCCCATCCATCTCGCTCCCAACGCGGCCACGCAACTAAAAATAAGCCAATAAAGGAGCAATCGCCTCGGAGCGGCAGCGGCAGCAGCGGCTCCTCTATGACAGCGCAGAGAGCTGCGGCAGCTGCGGCACCTGCGCCCGGCTCCGCGGCCAGCCAGGACCCCCAGAGCCCCCCTGCCCCTCTCTGCCGTGCTGTGCCAGTGGTGCCAGCGGTGCCAGCAGTGCCGGCACCTGCTGCTGCCCCACAGCCCCGGCTCTGCCTCGCTGGGCTTCCCCAGGGTGCTCCTGGTTGTCCCGGGGCACCTCTGAGGGTGCTGGCAGGGGGTGGCGGCAGCTCTGAGCTCCCCAGCACCGCTGGGAGCAGGAGAGGGGCTGTCCTGACAGAGGAGAGGTTTAGGGCGGGTGTAGGGAAGGAATTGTTCCCTGTGAGAGTGGCACGGGGTGCCCAGAGCAGCTGTGGCTGCCCCCGGATCCCTGGAAGTGTCCAAGGCCAGGTTGGATGGGGCTTGGAGCAGCCTGGGGTAGGGGAAGGTGTGGGAGGTGGAACCGGATGGGCTTTAAGGTCCCTTCCCACCCAAACCAGTCTGGGATGCCGTGATTATGGCAGGGTTTGGGTGACCACCCCAAACCCTTCCTGCCGACAGCAACAAACAACTCAAATACCCCACCCCTGTGCGTGGAGCAGCTTCTGCGGGGTGAGAACCTCAGTTTGGGACAACACTCCCACCCCTCCTCTCTGTCAGCGTTTAATGAACGATCTGTTCAAGTTCTGCTCCTCTCCACTGTCCCAGCAGCCGAACTGTGGCTCCAGGGCCCCCGATCCCGGTGGTGCCGTGTCCCTGTCCCTGCAGCTGCCGGCCCTGGGGCAGGGACGCGCCGGGCGTTTGCCTCCGTTCGCGCTCGTTTGTCACGGAGATCTCCCGGCATTTTTTAAAGTGGAGATGGATTTCGGGGGGCTCCGGGCTCCGATTTTCCCGGGGCAATGGCTCTGTCGGGCCGCGCACAGCGGAGCCGCGCTCCCGTCCTCCCGCTGCTCCTGATGGAATTTGATTCCGCGCTGCCAAATCCGCGGGGCTGCGAACACATTCCCGCTCCTGATTAATGTGAGTAATTTCTGCTTGAAAGAAGGTTTGAAATGAGCAGCCGAGGGGAAGCGAGCGCTGAGGGTTCCCCCCAGTCGCCCCCTCCCCCGGCGCTCGCTGCTGTTTGCATTTCCCAGCTCGGGGATGGGCGAGCAGCTGAACAGACTCGCTGGCCCCGTTTCAGCGCGGCAGAAGGTGCGGGAGGCGGGGGGGCTGNGGCGGGACACGGCGGGCACGTGGGGGCTGCGCCGGGGGCTGGGGGGCACCAGGGCACGTGGGTGGCCAGTGAGTCTAAAGGTGAGGGAAAAGGGGGGTCCCGCCTGGGGGTACCCCGGCTGCGGGCTCGGGGCTGTCGTGTCCCCCCCGTGAGTTCAGCCAGGGCTCAGCCCTCCTGTCCCCAGCCTGGAGCGACGCTCCGGGGGTGTCCCCATCCCTGTCCGTCCCTCCCGCCCCACCGCTGCAGCCCCAGGAATCGCGGGAGCTTTCCCCCGTCCCCTCCGTCTCTCCCTGAGGAGCAGCGGTGGCTCCGCATCTCCTTTTCAATTTATTTTTATAAGGAAGGAGAAGGAGAGAGAGGGAGAGGGAGTCACATCCTAATCTGGCAAAATGTCAGGGAGTGATTCAGAGAAGAGGCGAGCGGCAGAGAGAGGCAGCCCACACAGGAGACTTGTTTCTGATTTCCAAATGTCAGCATGTCCTTTAATTAAATGCTGATTAACAGGGGACGTGCTCCCCCGAGCCGGAGCCGGGGCTGCTGCTGCTGCAAACCGCGGCTCCGCGGAGAGCCCGGGCGCCGCTGCAGCTCTGCCAGCCCCGGGAGGAGCTCCTGGCGCTCCCGGAGAGCCGCGGGAGCAGAGCCGGGCTGTGCCCGAGTCCCCGCTCCTTGTCCTGTCCCCGAGCTGGGACCCAGCCCGTGGTTTTTGTCCCCTGCTCCGCACATCCCTCCCAGGGCCGCTGGAGGCCTTCTCTCCCTTTGTGTGTCACCTTGGGAGGTGTGAGATGGGGTGACAGGGGCTCTGGGTGTCCCCTGTCCCTGTTCCATGTGTGACAGGGGCTCTGGGTGTCCCCTGTCCCTGTTCCATGTGTGACAGGGGTCTGGGTGTCCCCTGTCCCCGTTCCCTGTGTCACAGGATCTCTGGGTGTCCCCGTTCCCGGTGTCACAGGGGCTCTGGGTGTCCCCTGTCCCCATTCCCTGTGTCACAGGGGTCTGGGTGTCCCCGTTCCCTTTTCCCGGTGCCACAGGATCTCTGGGTGTCCCCGTTCCCTGTGTCACAGGGGCTCTGGGTGTCCCCGTTCCCTTTTCCCTGTGTCACAGGATCTCTGGGTGTCCCCTGTCCCCGTTCCCGGTGCCACGTGCAGCTCACAGCAACAAGTGCTCCCTCTCCCAACTCCCGCGGCGACGCTGCCGATTCCCAAGCGCCACCTGATGGCGTCAGCCCCAGGGAGGATTTGTTGGACAACATTTGCACCGACACGGGCACGGGAATCAGCTCCGAGGGTGGAAATGGGGAATGGGGGCTCCGAGAGCAGCCCCGGCCCAGCACCCGCCCCGAGCCCGTCCGGAGCAAAGCCGGGTCCAGGGAATGCTCAGCCGGCTCCTCTCTTCTTCCCGAGAACACAAAAGTTCTTCCCAGCTCCCCAGGGGGAGGCAGATCCTGCTGTCCCTGGCTGGAGGAATCCCCACAACTCCCCTGTTTTTAATTCCTCTTGACCGGCCCGAGGAAACAGCTCCGGGAGAAGAAATGACACCGAAATCCCAGGAGCAGCGGGGAACACCAGGGAGCACCTCCCGCGGGGAAATGCGAGCGAAGCCACTTTCCTCTGCCGCCAGACACGGGGTTTGTCACACCAGCGTCACCTCCGCCTCCCTCTGGTGCCTCCCAGCTGCGTTGGGACCCTCGAAGCAGGAGGTTGGATACGCTCCAGCCGAAGGAGAGGATCTCCCCCAGCACAGCGAAGAGGAGCAGAGCCAGGCCTCTGCCTCCCCTGTCCCCAAACCACTGCAGGGCAGGGGACACAGGTGACATTAACCAGCGCTAGGTCAGGGTCCTCTTTGAGCGTAAAACCCTCGGAGAGGGGGGTTTAACTCCGCCGCGCCCCCGTTTCACCGCTGCCCCTCCCCGGGGAGTGCCAGACACTTGTCAGGGAGAAGCTCCCGTTTGGGAGAGCCCCTGGATCCGCCCGTGAGCTGAGCGGGGCTCCCCGGGGATGGATTTACCAGCCGGGATCCCTGGAATGAGCCAACCTGGCCGTGCCCCGGCTCCGGAGCCCACCCAGCCCGCGGGGACCACCCAGCCCTGCTGCTCTCGCCATTCCCGATTTTGCCACGCTCGGGGAGCACCAAGACCCCCCAAAACGAAGGCTCCCAGACGGAGAGACCGCAGCAAAGTGTCGGTGCTGGGAGGGACGGGGAGAGCACGCAGGGGGAGGGGAGGTGGCGGCGCTGGGGAAGGGGGGGGGAATGAATCATTCCGAGGGAGCCGGATTTCCATATTCCCCCTGCTGGAAAATTAAAAGTCTGCTCCGAGTTCGCATCCCAAACGTGATCTCTCCGGGCTCCCTGCCTCGGAGGGCACGTACCTGTCTCAGCAGCCGGCCCTGGCGGGCTCAGGGTCCATGCTGGCTACCTGGCAGCGGGCTCTGCCTTCTGTTCCCGCTGAGCAGCATCTCTGCTCTGCACGCCGAGGGAGTTAAAAGCTGCAACTTAAGGGCTCGAGGGGGGGTGGAGGTGGACGCACTCGCTGAGCACGAAAAGCAGCCATTGGCTCTGCCTCGCCGGCTGCTCTGCCGCTGGGCTGGGCTGAACGTGTGTCATCCTTCCCCTCGGCTCCCCTCGGCTCCCCGGCGCTGGCCGGGCCCGTTCGGGGCCGGGAAGGAGGGGAAGGAGGAGAGGGGTTGAGGGGAGTGAGCCTGGGGAAAGAAGCGCGGGGTGAGGGGGATAAATCCTGGGATGGGAGGGGCGGAGTTGAGGGGACAACCCTGGGGAAGGAGGCGTGGGGTTGATGGGGGATAAATCCCGGGAAGGAGAGGGGTTATTGAGGGGGATAACCCTGGGGAAGGAGTTGTTTTACCCCGGGGTGATGAACCCCAGGGAAAGGAGTCCTGTTATCCCGGGGGGATGAATCCCAGGGAAAAGAAGCGCGTTATCCTGGGGGATGAACCCCGGGAAAAGGAATCCCCTCATCCCGGGGCGATGAACTCCAGGGGAAGGACTCGCGTTATCCTGGGGTGATGAACCCCGGGGAAAGAAGTCGCGGCATTGATGGGGGGGGACGAACTCCACGGGAAGGACTCGCGTTATCCCGAGGGAATGAACTCCTCGGGAAGGACTCCCTTTATCCCGGGGCCTGAACTCCACGGGAACCGGTCCCTTTATCCCGGGGGCTGACCCCCCCCGCAGCCCGGAGCGCACCTGCCCCGGGCAGATGCGGACGCCGCTCCCGACGCTCCGCTCCCTCCCGGGGCCGCGCGGCATATGGTGCCTGAGTTTTAATTTCCTCGGCGCGGCGGCTCGTGTGGCGACTGGCAGGTTCCTCACGGCCTTTGGTTAACCCCCGGCAGGTCCCGGCGTGCCAAGTGTCCGTATGGGCTGAACAAAGCGCTTCCCGATCCCGCCGCTCCCGACTTCCTGCTCATTAACGGGGAGCGCTTCGCTTGAGCCCCGGCCAGGAGAGCGGGAGCTGAGCCCTGCCTGCCTCCAAAGCTGCCTCTTCCCACGCTGTGGCAGCTGAGATCCCGGGAAGAGGAGCCCGGCTATCCCTCTTTTTCAAACCCTGCCTGCCTGTTACCTGTCGGGGTTTGCCCAGTGAAAGGTTTCAACCAGCAGCGGCGGGAGAATCCAGGTTTCCCGCAGGGCTGCGCTCCCGGGCTCCCTGCGAACACGAGTGGAGCGGCCGGGTTTCGCTGGGAAAGCTTCCACTGCAGCCAAACCCACTTTCCCTGCGAAATTTGAGGTCCTTTATGCCATGAATAAATTAGCGCACCCCTCTGCCAGTTCCCTGCGGGGTTACGAGGAGCGTCCGGGGCACCACCGCTCCCGACACCACTCACTGCGCTCTCAGGGCTGCCCATCCTCCTGCGGCAATTCCCGATTCCTCACGGGAATTCCTTGCACTCCGCACGCTCCTCAAGCCGCGCGCGGCTGGCACCGAGCACGAACCGGGCACGGGCAGCCCGGTGGTGTCCTCTGGAGGGATTCTGACGTGGCCGTGACAGCGGGGATGCCACCTCAGCGCGGGAGCCTCGCGGGAGCCCCTCGGGTGGGCTGCGGTGGGCGGGAGGTTGTGGGGAAGCAGCTGCTCCTCGCGGAGGATGTGCGGGAGCTCCCCAGCTCGGATCCCGCTCTGCAGCATCCTCAGGGCGCTCTGCTCCTTCCCTGGGAGCAGAGGGAACAATCCCGGTGGGTTTCTGCCAATAAGGAGCCTGGCAAACGGGTTTGCCGTCTTCAGGGGCTTGGGGTTCTGACAGCAGCAAAAACTGCTGAAAATGTAATTGGTTCATGTGACAAAACAAAGCTGAGCCGTGCTCAGAGAACCCCACTCAGCTCCGCTTGGGCACAGAGGGGATCCTGGGGACAGCAGCTTCCCTCAGGGAACTCCTTCTGTTAATTTTGTGTGGCTGCCCCATCCCTGGAAGTGCCCAAGGCCAGGCTGGAGCGCCCTGGGACAGTGGGAGGTGTCCCTGCCCACGGCAGGGGTGGCACTGGATGGGCTCCAATGTCCCTTCCACCCCAAACCATCTTGGGATTCTGGGATTCCACGAAACCTCAGTGTCCCGCCGGACCCGTGTGAGAGCCGATGGTGTTTTCCTGGAGTACTGGAGATCAGGAATCTCCCCCAGTGGAGCAGAAGAGCCTTTGCAGCACTTCAGGAGTGCTGGTGGCAGCATCGGGACGGGGACCCCCGCGGGGCTGTGACCCCTCTCCCCGCAGCATTTCGGGTGAAGCCCTGAATGCCACGCGGTGCCTGGCGCTTCCCAAAGTGTGCCCGAGGCTTTTCCGCTCTGTCCCCGCCCCAGCTGGCCGCGCAGGCGGATTTTGGAGGGGCAGCGGAGGTCGCGGTGCTGTCCCCTGGCAGAGCGGGTCCGGCTGAGCTCTGCCAGCACTCGTGTGCTGGGAGGACTGGGAGGACTGGGAGGACTGGGTTTGGACTGACCACGGGCTCCTCCAGCTCCTCCTCAGCCCTGAGGACAGCCCGTGCTTATCCCGGGGGATGCGCCAGGGGATGGAGCAGCGCCCAGAGCCGAGAGGGGCACTGCGCACCCCTGGGTGACCAGGGAGGGTGGCACGGCCGCGGCGGTGCCCGGCTGGGTTTCCCGGGAGCAGCCCGGCCTTTCCCAGGCAGGCGCTTCTCCAGAGGGCCACGAGGTGGAAGCATTTTCCAAAAACTGCCGCGATCTCCGCGGGGCTGGGGACGAGCTGAGCGCGGCCGGAGCAGCGGACAGGGCAGGCGGGGAGCCGAGGGGTGGCCGTGGGTGGAGGAAAGAGCTGGGGAGGGACCGAGGAGGGACACAGAGGAAAAGCTCCTTCTCCAGGGAAAGGCTGCTGCAGCTCTCCATGACCTGAACTGCCCCATATCCAAGGAAAAATGTCCCGTGTCCCTCTCCTCGAGCACGGGGACAGTGCCACGCTCCGGACCCCCCGTGCCCCGTGTCATTTGTAGCTTCTGCACCCCAGACATCCTGGAGGGATCGCAGAACCGTGGGGTACCCTGAGCTGGACAGGACCCACAGGGAATCATTGATCCAGCTCCCAGCCCTGCACAGACACCCTGAAATCCCACCCTGTGCATCCCTGGGAGCGGTGCCCAAATGCTCACGGAGCTCTGGGGTTGTGCCCGTCCCCTGGGGAGCCTGCTCAGTGCCCCAGCACCTTCTGGGGGAAGAACTTTGAACCCTTTCCTGGTTATCCAGCCTGTCCCTCCCCCCTTCCTGACACAGCTCCACATGACTGAGTTCCCCTTTTCCTTCCCCTAAACAGAATTCCTGGACACTGGGATGTGGCAGCTCTGTGCAGCTTTCCCAGGAGGGCCAGCACAGGTAGGCGCTCCCCATGGATCTGTGATCCTGGCAGGACCCACCTGCGCCTGTTTGGGATCACCTGAGCTTCCCTGCGGGCTCAGGTACCACAGCCGGGGCAGGATTTGTCCCTTGGCACAGTGACACGCGCTCGGGGTGCTGAGTCACGGCCGATTGTCCCTTATCATTCCCAGACACCGCCGGGCAGGGGTGGATCCAGCTCCATCCAGCCTGGAGCGTGCCTGAGCTCACGGGAGATGCGAGCTCGGCCACGGCCACCCAGGCTCCGGCAGAAAGCAGGGTGGGGACAGAGATCCCATAAATGTCACCCCTCAGGGCCGTCAGGCTGCGTGAGGGTGCTCTGCTCTCCTGAGAAACCTCATTTCCCTGGAATATTTCGTGAGGAAGGCAGGGAGAGGATAAAGGAGTTGGCAGCAGAGAAAGAGAACCAAGATTCGCCTCTGTCGAAGGCTCCTGCCCAGCCCTCTGGGGACACAGTCCCGGTCCCTTCACCTCAGCTCTGCCCGTGACAACTGAATTGGACATTTCCTTCTTGGCCGCGGGTGCGGAGGGCTTAAAAATGTTAAAAAACAGGGAAAAAAGGATCTACGGCGGCAGCAAAATGGGGGCTGCGCCCCTGTGAGAGACGATCCCACAGCCAGGAGGCCGCCAGATGTTTGGAGAGGGGGTTAAAACATCACCAGCTTCCAGGCAGGACCGAATTCCTCGGCTGGCTCTGCTCCAGCCCCGGCTCCCAGCAGCTCCAGCATCCCCGTGTGCCACAGGGGACGCGTGCAGGCCCAGCTGGGAATGCAGGAACGCCCTGACATTCAGCCTCCCCTGCCCGCGCTCGGTGAGGAAACGGCTAAAAATAAGCTGGTGATACCCAAGGGGCTTCTGAGGAGCACTGGAGGCAGCGAGGGAAGGCTGGGTACAGAGCTGGTATTTTCCTCTCCATCCGAGTGGTTTTGTGGGCTTTATTCCTGACTGGAAGCAGCAGCAGCAGCAGGGCAGGATCAGGCTGAGGGCCGGGGTGGTGCCGGGCCTGTCCACAGAGCTCTCAGCACCTCTCGGGAGGAGCCCTGAGCCGGGAGAAGTCACTGGGAAGGTTTCTCTGAGCCTGGCAGGGAGGAAACGGGGTGTCAGGCTGCTGGGAGAGACTCAGCCTGCAATTAGAGCACTTTTTGGGTGGGAAATCACAGAGTTAATGAAATAATCGGTTCATTCAGCAAGGAAGAGGCTCCTCTGGGGCTTCTGTCCAGACAGGGAGCAGGACACTGCCGGTTCCCCCGGGCAGCTGCCTCAGCACCACTTAAAACAAATTCTGACCACCCTAAGAGCCCATTTTCTCCTCCCTGCCCGGCCCGAGCAGCATCTGAGCCTTGTGCTGTGCCTGGGATGCCGAGGCTTTTCCCTGGGGTGCCGCCAGCCCTGCCAGGCTGTGCCAGCTCCAGCCTCCAGGAATTCCTGTGCCCTTTGCTGCTGTCACACCGTGTTTGCTCACGGGGAAGGAGGGGGCAAGGTCCTCGTCTGCCCTGCCTGCTCCAGCCGGTGTTGTTTGTGGTTTTTTGGGGGGTGGAGAGCAGCCTGTGGGGGTTCTCTGGGCAGGGAAAAGGCTGGAGCAGCGTTTAGGGTCCCCTAAATCCCGCTGGGACGAAGCCGGGAGCTGACCCCGAGGCGCACGGACCCCCAGGAGCTCGGGGAACAGGAACCGTGAGGTCCCGGCGGTGCCACTGGTGCTTTGACCACACTCCCCGTGTTTCTGTCACCTTCCCCCGCGCCCAGCCCCCCAGCCGGGAGTGTTTTGGGGCCGTCGTCGCCGCACCCGGCCCCGGCAGCGTCCCCAGCGCTCCCCGGAGCTGTCACTCCCCGGGGGAAGGACACAGCGGCAGCTGCGGGAGAGGTTTTCCCTCTTCCCAGCCGACTCCGCCGCCATCTGCTCCAGTTCCCTGATTATCCCAGCAGAGGTGGGGGATGTCAGACGGGACGGGAGGCG
>VXAZ01009973.1:59403-84488 GCA_013399875.1 Gymnorhina tibicen
GGGGGGGGGGGGGGGAACAGCAGCTCCGGCAGCTTCGACAGCCCCGCGGGGGCTGCGGGAGCTCGCAGCCGCCACAGCTCGGCTGGCACGGGAGCGAAGGTGGGACCGCGCCCACTCCGCTCCCAGCTCGGCCGAGCGCTTTTCCCGGGTCCATCCCTGCCGTTCCTGCCCTCTCCGGGGCTTTTCCTCGGCGCTGCACCGCTCCTGTGTCCAGCCCTGCAGCTCAAGCCCGTCCTTGGCTCTCTTTTTGGGAAACGTTCTCACATTCATCATCCCTCTAATGCCCGCTGAAGTTTATGCCTGCACCGATGTTTTGGGAAGCCAGAGCTGGGCTGGATTCCTCGTTTGGGCTGAAAATAGCTGAGCAGGCTGTGAGTCAAGCAGCAAATCCTGGCTGAGCATCCTGAGGCTGTGCGAGCCAGCACTGAGGGAGTCCCTTCCTGGTGCCACCCAAGCTGTTCTGGCTGCACAGTGCCAGCTGCTGCCACTGCTCCTCCTGCTCCATCCACCCACCCTTCCACGCACCCCAAAGCCTCGGGAAAGTCCTAATTGTCCTCCAGCCAGACCTCCTACACCACAGGACTGCCTCCTGCTAACAGGGTCTTGCCGATTTGGGCCGGAAAACCCCTGTTTGATGTCTGTTCTGGGCGTCGCTGGTCCCAGTCCAAGCAGGGACTCCCGGTTTGTGCCAGCAGGAAAGCACCAGGCCCTTCGCCGGTGTGTTTGGTGCACCCCGGCAGGGAGAAGGATCTGCCGGCTTTGCTCAGACGCGTTTCCCCGCAGAACTTTACCCCCGGTGCCCGTTGCTCCCACGAGGAAGCAGCTCGGAGCCCCGGGCGCGCTCCCTCAGCCCTTCCCCGCGGGGAGCACGGAGCGTTCAGCCTCCAGCTCACCCCGTGACCCGCCGGGGAAGGGGAAGCTTGTCAGTGACTCAGTGGGAGAGATGGATTGTTCCCTGAAAAAACAGCTTATCTCCTCCCCGCGCCTCGCTCGGGGTGAGCGGGGACAAGGGTCGCCCGCAGGAGCAAACTCTGGTTCTTTCCAAACTGCAGCGCTGGCAGCGGGGCTGAGGGGGTTTAACCCCTGGGAAACAGCTGCTCAAAACACCTGGAAACACCCAGGCAAAGCAGTTCCTGCGGGTCCCAGGGCTGGGTGACACTCAGGGCTCTCGGGGTGACAGCTCAGGGTCTGTGTGCGCTGAACTTCCCCTCTTTGGGAGGGGAACCAGCGGTGAAACGCCAAAAACAGGGGCCAAACCCTGCGGTGGCACCACAAGGGCAAGGGAGGCTCCGGCACCTTCTGGGGCAGAACTTTTGGGATCCGTGGTGCTCCGCGCGTTTTCCCAGCGTTGCCCACGGCGGCTCTGCACACCCGCAGCAGGACCGTGGAGGAAAGGCTTCGCGCAGGAGGGTTTTTTTTGGGTTGTTTTTTTTTTTTTTTTACTTTGTTTTGCAGTTTGGCAGCTCCTGGTTGCTAAGGGCCTGGATGTCTGGTGTGGATTGGTGGAGCTGTTGTTATGGTGATGCTCCACAGGCAAAATTCAGAGGAGATGCTGCTGGATTCACCGGCTTGCAGTCGGCCTCGTGGTTGCCACGGTCAGCAGGGCTGGGCGCTCTGGGGACAGGGATTTTGTGTCCCACAGCACTGGGAATTTTGACTCACTCCGTGATTTCCGCTGGGTTTAGGTTCAGGGTGACTGGGATCCACAGAGAGCCGGTTCCAGGGTGGGACGAGAGCAGCCTGCAGCGATCTGGGCTCGGAGATTCGCGGGGAGAGCCTGAGGAGCTCCCCCAGCTCTGGGACACGCACAGGGATACCTGAACTCGTCCCCGTTTCTCCTGTTCCTCGGCTCACCCCCCTGTAAAACGGGAATCACAATATTCCTTCTGTCCCGTGACAGGACGAGGAGAATGGGTTCAGGCTGAAAGAGGGGAAATTTAGGTTTTTATGGAAAAAATCCTTCCCTGTGAGGGTGGGGAGGCCCTGGCACAGGGTGCCCAGAGCAGCTGTGGCTGCCCCTGGATCCCTGGCTGTGCCCAAGGCCGGGCTGGAGGGAGCTTGGAGCAGCCTGGAACCCAAACCATTTCACGACTGACGTTTCCCGAGCCCGTGAGTCCACCAGGGGTGTAACTGGGGGGGGGGGTTGTTGTTAAATCAGGGTGTCCCACCCCTCGCGAGCCCCGGGCTGGGGTGCGACACCGCCCTCCCGGTGACACCACCGGGCGCTTTTGCCCTCTCCAGCGCTGGAGCCCGGCCCCGCTTCCCGGTTCTCCTCGATTTAGCAGCCAGCTCTCGCCCCAGCCCTGGGATCGCTGCCGAAACGCAGCGCTGCTCCGCGGGCAATGATTTCCACATGCCTGCGTGTGCACCGGGGGGAGCGGCCGGGCCGGGGCAGCGGCGGCAGCGGCAGGAGGAGGCATTGAACACATTTTTCTTTCCATGACTCGCTGCCCCGCGCTCCCATCGAGTGGCGGGGCGGCGGGGAAGGGATGCAGTGACTGTGAAATGTTCCCCGCCGAGCTCCGGGGCCGCCGGCTCTCCTCGGGAGCGGCACACGTGCGAGGCCGCGTGAGCCGAGCGCTGGGGGAAACGTGCCCGGCAGCCGCCGAGGGCTCAGCAGGGCTCCGCATCCTCGGCAGGAAAACAGGTGAATGTGAACCCCCCCGGAGCTGACCTGAGCCTCCCGCAGGAGTCAGGCACGTTCCCGTTGCTGTTTCTCCGCAGCTCCAGTCTGAGCTGTCAGGTTTAATCGACTCTCTGCCTCTGCTGGCGTTGGCCAGGGCTCTTCTGGGCTGCAGATCGCAGCTCTGGAGCTCTCCCCAGGGACACGGCGGTGCCTGCTGGGTAGAGCTCGGCTTGGAGGCCGGATCTGTCCTAACTGGTTCTTACTGGGCCTGGTGTGTCGTGGCTGGGTGGGTTTGATCTTCCCTGCAGCCTGGGGATGGGGCAGGCGAGCTCCTGCCTCTCTGAGCGTGCTGTGGGACAGGTGGCAGGGCTGCCCCCCGCTCTGGGGACAGGTATCCCACGGGGGCCAGCAGCTGGCAGCCGAAATTAGGTGTTTTCACACCAAAAATTCGGTGTTTTTACAGCAAAGGACGCTCGGCAGGGCTGCAGCGGGGCTGCCCCTTCCCACTGTGACACACCGGGACACTGCTGTCACCTCCCCGCTCCCCAGGCTGCCCCGGGCTCTGTCCCCCTCCCCTCCGTCCCAAACCCAGCACCCGGCGCTGGCTGCGGTGTCCCCAGCGGGGCCTCACCATGTGAGGGAGAAGCGGAGGATTTAATGTGCCTGGCCGGGAGCCACGCAGGGAGCGGGAGCGTGCCTGGGGCAGGCACAGTTTCGCAGGGCAGGAGCTGCCGGGGCTCCAGCTCCGTGTCAGCCGCTCGGAATTCCCAAATCCCGGCCCTCAGACAGCTCGGGACAGGGACGAGGGGACGCACAGCGACGTGAGACCGGGGCTGGGATTGCTGTGCTGGTTCCTCACCTTCCCTCCGTCCCTCTCGCATCCCTGCAGTGGCGTTTGCTGGCGGGGAAGGTTCTCGAGAGGCGAAGCCCTGGGAGAGCCCTCGGGGTGTGTTTGGGATGCTGCTCAGGACGCTGCAGCGGTCCCTGGTGCTCCCGACAGCCTCTCCCACCCGCAGCCTGTGGAGCACGGGAGCCGCTTTTCCCTGGGTTTGGGAAGGAGCCGGGCAGCTCCCGGCGGGTGTCTGGGGGTGTTTTCCCAGGTGAGTGAAGTCCTGGTGCGGAGCAGAAACGGGATTGCTCCTTCGGATCACACAGAAGGGAGAAAACAACCCCAGAACGCAAATTTACTGTAGAAAAATCTCACACAAAACCGCAGCCCTTTTGTCTGCCCTCTGCCCAGCCGTTCCGCTGGCATGTTTGGAAAATGCCCCGAGGCTCTGCCTTGCAAATTCACAGCGGGGGAGCAGAGGCGTCTCAGGTGGGTGCCGAGTTCAGCCCCGGCGAGCTCAGAGCACACGAGAGGTGCCGAGGGACGCCTTGCTTTGGGCTCTGACGGGTGGCGCGGCCCCAGCCCCATTAACAGCCTCGTTATCCCCGCTCGGACGCGCCCCGCTCCGGCCCCCCGTGCCGGGATCATCCATCACCCCCCCGATCCCTCCCCTCCTCTCCCCTCTTCCGACACTCCCGGCCGGGGATCCCTGCTGGCTGCAGCAGCTGGGTGCTTTCCCTCCGCACATCCTCCTCCGGAGCCGTCCCCGGCAGATTTCTCAGCAATCCCCGGCACGCTGGTGGCTGCGATTTACGTTCGTGAGGAATGTTCTGCACCGACGAGCAGCTGCTGTGACACAAGCGCCGAGCTCGCGGCTCTGCCCCCTAATTGCTGCGACATTCCTGCCCTTTGCACGCCGCTTTCTCTTCACGGTTTCTCTGAAGCTCCGGTTTGGGGCCTTCACCTTAATTTGCCAGAGCTTTCCCCGGGAATCTCTTTTCCTTTCTGTTTCGAGCTGGATTTGCAGCGCCAGGTGGTCTCGGAGCTGTGGCGCGGGGGGTGTGGCAGCAGTTGTTGGCGCTGCACTGAGCCGGGAATGACACAGAAATGCTCGAGACATCTCCCCCCCGGGTGACATCTCCCCTCTAAACAGAGGAGACGGGTGAATATGGAAGTCAGAGCCATGCCAGAGCCTAGGATGTGGAAAAAAAAAACCCCAAAGCTGCCCATTTCTGCAGCCAGCAGCAGGAGGGGAGCGTGATGGGCACTCACGGGGAGCTGAGTGTGCAGCCCGCATGACCAGGTACTCATTGACCAGGGGTGAGGGGAGGGCAGGCGTCCACAGGAGCCAGGAGCCAGCTTGGATGTCACACCAGAGCCCTGGACATCACACCACGGCCCTGGACATCACACCAGAGCCCTGGATATCACACTACTGCCCTGGACATCACACCACGGCCCTGGACATCACACCACAGCCCTGGATATCACACCATAGCCCTGGACATCACCCCCTGCCCATCACATCACCCCCGGCTCCCCCACTTTGCTGCTCCCCCCCTACCCCGAGCAAAGGATGCAAATCCCCACCGGATGCAGGTGACAAACGAGCCGCTCGCTCGCGCTGTGGCACCAAGGATGGCGTCTCGCCCTCGGCTGCTGCGAAGCCGCCACGTCCCCACTGGGTCGCTGTGCCTCAATCCTGAACCCCCCACCTGCGCCTGGAGGGGCAGTTCCAGCGCAGAGCCCGCCGGTTCAGCTCCTGTTCTCACCGAGGAGCCGCTGTTGGAGCTTTTACCCCGCTCCCAGAGCACTCAAACATCGCTGAGGGCCTCAGGGCTGTTGCCCTGGGACAGGCTAAAGTGACCGGAGGAGATGGATCCTGCTGGAACATCCCTTTCCTCCACTCGGGGCTCGGCTTTGGCGCTTCTGCCGACCCATCTGGGAAGCAGTTCCCTGCTCCTCGAGGTGTCTCCCCGCCGGCCTGGTGGTTCTAAGATAAGAAATGAGGGTCAGCAAGTCCAGCGAGACTCCCACGTTCGAAAGGGAAAAGGGGAGAAGGAGTTCTGGCAGCAGCAGAACCGAGGAAGCCCAAATTTGCGTCTCCTGGACAGTTTTCTTGTGGAATCTCCGTGTCTGGAAAGAAGACCCTAAATGCTTCCCCCAGTAGGATTTTCTCCCAAAGAATTTGTGTCCCCTTCCCTCCTCCTCACCAGCCCCGCCGCGTCCTCCGTGTTCCCGCTCTCCACGCTCTCTGGAGATGGATTTTGTGCCTTCCCTGCCCAGGTTTCCCCCTGCCCTTCCCCAACACCTCAAACCCCCCGCACATTCCCCAGATTTCAGCGTGATACCCGCTAATTACAAAAACTCTGCTGACAGACAGGGCGGTGTGTGGAGGGAAGGCGAGGATTAATATAGCTGAGGATATAAGAAATTAATTACTTTCAGGCAGACAATGTTGGCACCTCCAGTCAGCCTGATTTATTTCCACGGCTGCTCTATTTTTGGCGAGCCCGGAATGTTTGACTAAATATAAAACAACAAGTAGCTGGAATGGGTGGCGGAGCCGCTGCTAAATCCACAACCCCGAGAGGCTGAAATCCGCACGGCTGCCGGTCCCGGTGTCAGGGCTGCCCCGGCTCTCACGCATCTGCCGAGAGCCCCAAGGACGAGCAGGAAGAGCCGCAGGAGGAACTCCCGTGACTCGCGTGCGTGGCCGGGATCGCTGTGCGTGTGTTTGTCCGTGTGTTTGCGCGTCCTCCGTGCGCGGCTCCCGCCCGGGGCAGCGGGGCCGAGCGGGCTCCTTATCCCGGGGCTGCGGCGGGGAGGAGCCAGCGCCGCACGGAGCCGNCTGGACATCACACCACAGCCCTGGATATCACACCATAGCCCTGGACATCACCCCCTGCCCATCACATCACCCCCGGCTCCCCCACTTTGCTGCTCCCCCCCTACCCCGAGCAAAGGATGCAAATCCCCACCGGATGCAGGTGACAAACGAGCCGCTCGCTCGCGCTGTGGCACCAAGGATGGCGTCTCGCCCTCGGCTGCTGCGAAGCCGCCACGTCCCCACTGGGTCGCTGTGCCTCAATCCTGAACCCCCCACCTGCGCCTGGAGGGGCAGTTCCAGCGCAGAGCCCGCCGGTTCAGCTCCTGTTCTCACCGAGGAGCCGCTGTTGGAGCTTTTACCCCGCTCCCAGAGCACTCAAACATCGCTGAGGGCCTCAGGGCTGTTGCCCTGGGACAGGCTAAAGTGACCGGAGGAGATGGATCCTGCTGGAACATCCCTTTCCTCCACTCGGGGCTCGGCTTTGGCGCTTCTGCCGACCCATCTGGGAAGCAGTTCCCTGCTCCTCGAGGTGTCTCCCCGCCGGCCTGGTGGTTCTAAGATAAGAAATGAGGGTCAGCAAGTCCAGCGAGACTCCCACGTTCGAAAGGGAAAAGGGGAGAAGGAGTTCTGGCAGCAGCAGAACCGAGGAAGCCCAAATTTGCGTCTCCTGGACAGTTTTCTTGTGGAATCTCCGTGTCTGGAAAGAAGACCCTAAATGCTTCCCCCAGTAGGATTTTCTCCCAAAGAATTTGTGTCCCCTTCCCTCCTCCTCACCAGCCCCGCCGCGTCCTCCGTGTTCCCGCTCTCCACGCTCTCTGGAGATGGATTTTGTGCCTTCCCTGCCCAGGTTTCCCCCTGCCCTTCCCCAACACCTCAAACCCCCCGCACATTCCCCAGATTTCAGCGTGATACCCGCTAATTACAAAAACTCTGCTGACAGACAGGGCGGTGTGTGGAGGGAAGGCGAGGATTAATATAGCTGAGGATATAAGAAATTAATTACTTTCAGGCAGACAATGTTGGCACCTCCAGTCAGCCTGATTTATTTCCACGGCTGCTCTATTTTTGGCGAGCCCGGAATGTTTGACTAAATATAAAACAACAAGTAGCTGGAATGGGTGGCGGAGCCGCTGCTAAATCCACAACCCCGAGAGGCTGAAATCCGCACGGCTGCCGGTCCCGGTGTCAGGGCTGCCCCGGCTCTCACGCATCTGCCGAGAGCCCCAAGGACGAGCAGGAAGAGCCGCAGGAGGAACTCCCGTGACTCGCGTGCGTGGCCGGGATCGCTGTGCGTGTGTTTGTCCGTGTGTTTGCGCGTCCTCCGTGCGCGGCTCCCGCCCGGGGCAGCGGGGCCGAGCGGGCTCCTTATCCCGGGGCTGCGGCGGGGAGGAGCCAGCGCCGCACGGAGCCGAGCGCCGGCAGCGCTCCCGCACCGCGCCGGGTCCCGCACCGCGCCCGCACCGCCCCCGGCTGCGCTCCGACCGCTCCTGCTCCGGCACTGGCACCGGCACCGGCACCGCTCCGACTGCCCCCGCTCCGGTACCGGCACCGGCTCCGCTCCGACTGCCCCCGCTCCGGCACCGGCACCGGCTCCGCTCCAACTCCCCCGGCTCCGCTCCGACTCCCCCGGCACCGGCGCCGGCACCGGCACCGGCACCTTTCCAACCCTCTCCTGTTCCGGCACCGGCCCCGCTCCACCCCTCTCCTGCTCCGGCACCGGCTCCACCATCGGCCCCGCTCGGGCGCCGGTACCGCTCCAGCCGCTCTCCGGTACCGGCCCCGCTCCGCTCCGCTCGCAGCCCGGCCCCGTTCCCGGAGCGGCCCCGCGGTCCCGCAGCACCGCCCCTGCTCTGCCCCGCAGCCGGCAGGAAGGAGGAAGGGACACGGCAGAAGGGAGAGCGACCTGCTCGGCGGCCGGTGAGTGCCGGGGGGACCCCGCCGAGGCCCGGGGGCCCTGCCCGCCCCCCCAGCCCCTCGGGGGGCCACGGTCGCTGCCTTTGGGACTGGCGGGGCAGAAAGTCCGAGGGGAGGGGAGAGCTGAAGTTGGAGGGACAGGGAGGGACGGTTCAGCTCGCTGCGAATTTCTACCTTGGTGCTCCCTGGTGCGGGAGATTCCTGCGCGCGTTTGGTCCTAAACCCGCTTTAGGGAGCCCAGGTCAGCCCCAGTATTGGACTTGGACAGGCACCCCTGGCGTGGGTCCCGCTATGAAGGGCCCGGAGGGACCCTTCCAGTGTGGAAGTCGCCGGGGGTGACACCCAGGGTCTGTCCGGTGGGTCCCTGGCTCGGGAGGGAGCCCTGCCCCAGGCCGGCAGCTCGGCATGCCCCTGGCGCTGCAGTTTTCGGTGGCCGTCACAATCAGCTGCATCTCTGCAGCGCTGCCTGTTGCTGTGACAAGTTCCCGGGGGGTGTGCCCCAGAAAGTGTCCCCCTCCTTGTCCCCAGACAGCCCGCTGGGAGCTGCCCTCCCTGCCGTGCCAGCCTGAAAAGCTTTAATAGCCTCATCTCTCCGTGAAAACAACCTGGACCGAGCGTGCTGGCACAATGGTGGCATCGGCTCTGAAAGGAGGAGAGAATCAGGGTCAGGCCTGGGGCTGCTGGCGCTGGGTTTTGTGCCGCGCATCAAGGAAACGAGCAGTGCAATGTGATGTGCGCTGCGTGTGCCGGGCTTGAGGAAGGTGCCTGAAGGGGGAAAAGCTCTGAACGAGCACCAGGCAGGAAGTTGGAGCCCCTGGACGAGGTTTGTGAAAGGGCAGGAGCCATCAGACAGGGCCCTGCGAGGAACCAGGGTTAATTAATTCCCTCCTCGGTGGCGTGGGGCAGAGCTGGGGTGTGGTTCTGGGGTGCACCAACACATNCAGGAAGGAGGAAGGGACACGGCAGAAGGGAGAGCGACCTGCTCGGCGGCCGGTGAGTGCCGGGGGGACCCCGCCGAGGCCCGGGGGCCCTGCCCGCCCCCCCAGCCCCTCGGGGGGCCACGGTCGCTGCCTTTGGGACTGGCGGGGCAGAAAGTCCGAGGGGAGGGGAGAGCTGAAGTTGGAGGGACAGGGAGGGACGGTTCAGCTCGCTGCGAATTTCTACCTTGGTGCTCCCTGGTGCGGGAGATTCCTGCGCGCGTTTGGTCCTAAACCCGCTTTAGGGAGCCCAGGTCAGCCCCAGTATTGGACTTGGACAGGCACCCCTGGCGTGGGTCCCGCTATGAAGGGCCCGGAGGGACCCTTCCAGTGTGGAAGTCGCCGGGGGTGACACCCAGGGTCTGTCCGGTGGGTCCCTGGCTCGGGAGGGAGCCCTGCCCCAGGCCGGCAGCTCGGCATGCCCCTGGCGCTGCAGTTTTCGGTGGCCGTCACAATCAGCTGCATCTCTGCAGCGCTGCCTGTTGCTGTGACAAGTTCCCGGGGGGTGTGCCCCAGAAAGTGTCCCCCTCCTTGTCCCCAGACAGCCCGCTGGGAGCTGCCCTCCCTGCCGTGCCAGCCTGAAAAGCTTTAATAGCCTCATCTCTCCGTGAAAACAACCTGGACCGAGCGTGCTGGCACAATGGTGGCATCGGCTCTGAAAGGAGGAGAGAATCAGGGTCAGGCCTGGGGCTGCTGGCGCTGGGTTTTGTGCCGCGCATCAAGGAAACGAGCAGTGCAATGTGATGTGCGCTGCGTGTGCCGGGCTTGAGGAAGGTGCCTGAAGGGGGAAAAGCTCTGAACGAGCACCAGGCAGGAAGTTGGAGCCCCTGGACGAGGTTTGTGAAAGGGCAGGAGCCATCAGACAGGGCCCTGCGAGGAACCAGGGTTAATTAATTCCCTCCTCGGTGGCGTGGGGCAGAGCTGGGGTGTGGTTCTGGGGTGCACCAACACATGGGGCTGAAACGTGGTGAGTGCAAGCAGAGTCCTGTTTTCCAGCCTCGCGAGGCTCTGACAGGGCCTGTGGGTCGGGGGAGAGGTCGTGAAAAGAGGGTCCCATGATCCCGAAGAGATTCCCTTCAGGAACCTGGCCGTTAGGGAATGGTCAGTTCATGTCAGCGGGCACACAGCAGGCTGGCACGGAGATCCCAGAGCGCATTTGTGGTGTGGAGCATCCTCTTCTCCCTAGAAGAAGGTGGGAGGTGATGTCCAAGAGTCCCAGGAGGAAGAGGAGGGAGTGGGAGAGCACCTGGCTCACCCCATCCACGGAACTCCCTCAGCGTGTGAGGCACCCAGCTCGGGGTTTGCTGATTTCCAGGCTCTCTGTCACGCCGGAAGATTTCTGAGCAAGTTTTGGTGTCCGTGCTCCAGGCAGGACCATTCCGAGGGCAGGGCCTGCAGATTTGTTCCCAAGTTCCCAGGCTTACTCACTCGCGCTGGAAAACACCGGTACCACGTCCAAATGGGAGCAGTTAACAAATGAGTAGTGGAACAACCTCGCCAGCAATCCTGGGAGTTCCTCCTCTCTCATCCTGCTGGGATGGAGAGAAAGAGAGAAAAAATTACAACTAATCAGGGCTCTGGAGATCTCCCCGTCCGTGGCCTTGCCGCGGATTCTGCCCGGCCTTGGCCACGTCACCGCCGTGTCCCCACGTCCGAGTTCCCCCATCTGTTAACTCCCGACCTTGCTTCGCTCTCCGGGCTTTGCTCCCTGAGCTCCGCAGAGCTTTGGGGTGCTGGCAGGGGTGGGAAGCGCTGAAATGCTCGTCTCCGTGCCGTGAAGGCGCCTTTCACTGGAGCCGTGCCCTGAACGGACCCTTCAGAGGGGCTGCGCCGGTGACGGAGCACGGAGGGGAGTGACGGCGTCACACGTTCGTGGTTACAGGCGGCCGAGGTGCAGTTGGCTGCCTTTTATTGGCTTCCAAACGAGCTGCTTCGAGTCTTGAGCTGCTGCCTCTCGTGTGCGCTCCTTGCCAGTGTCACTCGTCCCTCGGGGACAGGCTGGGGCACAGAGGGTGCCGCAGGGGACAGTTTTTGCTGTCCCTCGCTGGCGCTGGATCCAGAGCAGGCAGATGAGAGCCAGCTGTGTTTTGCACGGGGTAGAGTACAGAGGCTGAGTTTTGATGTCCCAAATCCACGAGGATCCCTCCGTCCTCCCTGTCCTGCCACCTGGCCAGGCAGAACCCTGGGTGTCCGCTCTCCACGTGCATTAAAATATCCACGTTGCACTTTCCGCTGGGTCCATCCCCTCGGTCCGGCCTTCTGGAGAGAAACCAATGTTTGGTCAGTCCCTGTAAACCCTGGGACATTCCTCTGGCTTCCACGCAGACCTGAGGTTTGGGCCAGGAGGGCTGAGAATCTCCAGAAAAGCCGGGATCTGTGTGTTTGGAGCCACGTCCAAGAAGAGTAAGAGTTTCCAAGAGGGCTTGCGCTCGGTAGGAGCCTCCCAAATTCTCCTTCCATCCTCAGGGAAATTGAGGCAGCTTCTCCAGGCAGCAGGACAGGGCGGCTTGGCTCAGCTCAGAGGAGATCCCAGGCCTGGCGCGAGCTGTGCTCTGTGTAATTCGTGTGCTGACACCCGCAAAGCTCAGCTCTGCTGGGCTGCGTTTGACTCCGTGCAGGCAGCAGGGCAGTGAGAGGGCTCTGTTTGGAAAGGGCCCTGTGCTGCCAGTGAACCCCGTCCGGGCAGAGTTCTGCCCCGCTGGGTTTGCTCTCCTCCTAAATCCACTGGCTCCTGCTGTTTGTCCGGGGAAGCCTGACGGCAGGAAGCAGCCTGTTGATGGATGTGGCCCAGATCCCAATCTGGTGAACAATTAACTTCGCGGAGCCGCTCTGTAATCAGCCGGAGCATCTTTTGCCCTCTCCTCCCTCTCCCAATCTCCCAGCCGAGGGTTCTTTCCAAGGCAGCGTTTCGCCCGCAGCCAGTGCTGCTCATCTGCTGCTTGTTTGCTCAGTCGCTCCCAATCTCTGGCTCCTATCTCCTGTCTGGCTGGAGAAGAAGCTGCTGTGGGATTATTTTCGAGCCGCGGAGCAGCGCGCGAAGCCCTGGGAGAGGGCCGGGGTTCGTCCGCGCCGCTGCCGCCGCTGCCACCTCTCATCTGTCTGCTCGTCCCTCGCCTCCCTCCCTCCTCACAGCTCCTTCCAGCCCCAGCCTGAGACCCGTGCTCCCTTTCCTCCTGGCTTTTCCTGCTGGTTTAGGGACGAGCTCCAAGCCACCGCAGCTTGGGCTGGATTTTCGCAGCCGCGTTCCCCGCCGGGAATTGTCCGCATCTCTTCCTGCCCGCTGGGCCGATCCCTGCTGGAAACCTGGGCATTCCTTCCCGCACCTGAGCAGCAGCTGGGCTCTCGCTGGAGCTCTGAATGCAGAGTGCAGCTCCAAGTGGAGGCAGGACCCGTGGGAATGCAGCTCGGGAAGCGGAAGGATGCTCCGGGCTGTGGGGCGCTCGCTCCAGCGGGTTGGATCCCGCTGCCAGCACCAGCACTTCTGGCTTCGGCTGTGGCTTTTCCTCCCGTTTTCTGCCGCCTGGGAGTAGAGATAACTTGGGAAGTGTTCAGAGAGGGGTGTCTGAGCTGCCGTTTTCAAGGATTGCTGCTCTTTGGGATCCAGGAGCAGCTCGGGTGGGGCATTTTGGGGATCTCAGCTGGGTTTGCTTCCCTTTGCTCTCCGTTTGTGGGTTTAAACCAGAGACAGTTCCTCATTTCTCACCATCCCCGGGGCCTGCAGGCACTGCCACAACAAAAATCAGAAACTTGAGTGGCAAATTCCTGATCCAGAGCTGCCAGAGCCTGGTCCCTGTGACCTCTGCCAGCGCTGCAGGGACACCTGGGGCACCCGAGCTGCTGCTGTCACCCAGAGAGGGGGAAAAAGGACAGAGTGGGGTTGGATCCACTGCCCTTTCCTGAGTGCCTGGGAAGGGAGAGCTCCTGTGGGCACCTGGAAGGACACTGCTGATGAAGGCACTCCAATTAATGGCATCTTCAGTTAATTATTTTGTTATATGGCCATTTTTGTTTTATTTTGTTCCTTATTAATTTCATTAATGACACCCAAACGTTCCACCCTGGCACCGCCCTTATCATCTCCATTTACCAGCTGGGAAACTGAGGCACGGGGTTTATTCCTGGCCTTAGGACAACCCCATCCCTGGCGGCTCTGGATCTCAAACCTGAGGCCTAAAACTCCCTCCAGGACGTGCTGATCTGAACCCGACAGCTCCTGTCTCGCTGTGCTCTGGGTTTTTACGAATTTAATTCATCTTTTGGGCGCCCTTTCAGTGTTTGCTCATGTTTTTTATTGTTGAACCCTCTCCATGAACCCCCTCCCTCGCTTTCTTCCCCAACCCCTGAATGCCTCGGCCATTTCCTTTAAAACAACCCAAATTTTCCCAGCTGGAGCGGGGCAGGGCGCTGGGTTTGGCCAGTTCCGTGCGGCGATTTCGCCTTGAATCCCTCCATTTAAAAGGAGAGGCTGCCAAAGCCACCCGTAAACACCGAAACCTCCGAAGAAATCAGAAATGTGCCTTTTTTTGGGAAGCAGGGAAGCATTCCCAGCGTTCCATCTATTTCTGCTCTTTCTCCATTCCCACTTTAATGGTTTCTTTCCTATTTAATTACTTGGGCAGCGTTAACGTGCCGGGCACTCGGGGGTTGGGATTCCTGATCCCGGGGGGATTTATCCTCAAAGCACCCCCCAAGCTTTTCCCTCTCTCCAGTTGCTCCCAGCACTTCCCACTCTCGGAGCCGTGGCTTTTTTTAGTTGCTAAATCTGACGAGGTTTGTGAACAGGAGCCTCGATTCCGCGCTCGGGAACACGCACAGGAATAGAAATTCAGCGCTTTGGGGGTTTTCTTCCTGCATTCCAGCACGGAGAGCATCACCTGGAGCTTGGACTTACGCCGTCCAGGACTGGAATTATTGGGTGGAAAACCTCTTAGGTTGGCAGTTTATGGGCCAAGCCTGTGCTGGAGCAAATGTAGATCCACAGGGATCTTCAGGAGATCTCAGAAATTGAGGATCCAGTCCTGATCCAGTAGATCCACGAGCAACAGAGCCAAGGAAATGGTGCTGCAGCAGTGGTTTGGAGGGAGGATCCAGGGTTTGAGGGGTGGGATCCAGGGTCTGAGGGATAGGAACAAGGGTTTGGAGGGAGGATCCAGGGTTTGAGGGGTGGGATCCAGGGTCTGAGGGATAGGAACAAGGGTTTGGAGGGAGAATCCAGGGTTTGAGGGGTGGGATCCAGGGTCTGAGGGATAGGAACAAGGGTTTGGAGGGAGAATCCAGGGTTTGAGGGAATCCCCATCCCTGCCCCATCCCTGCCCCATCTCTGCCCATCCCTGCCCCATCCCTCCCGTGGGTGCCCCGTCCCCGCAGAGCCTGGCTGGGGCGTGCAGAGGTGCCCATGGCAGTGCAGGATCCCCCCCAAATTCCGGCTGCAGCCCCAGAGGGCCGGGCAGAGCCCTTTCCCCCCAAGGGAAAAGGCCCGGCTGGGGGGGTTTTAACGCCAGGGAAACCCGGCAGAGCACCCGAGCGGGAAGGAGCGTTTTCATAAATGACCATTAGCAGCACATGTGCTGTTTAAGGACTTAATCCCTCCCAATCCCCCCTGATTAACGAGTAATTGTGCCGCTAATTGCGCTATCATAGCGAGGCAGGCCCGGCCCGGCTGCAGTGGGCGCGGGCGGCCGCACCAGCGCCGAACCGGATCACAACTGGGAGCACCGGGGGACAGGGCGGGCGCTGCTGTGTGAGCCCGGGCCAAATCCCTCATCTCTTCGGGCCTCAGGACCGTAATCCCGCCTTATCTCCGGCGTTTCCTTATCAGCCGCGAGGCAGGAGAGGAGGATTGGATGCACTCGGAGCAGCCCTGCTCGGTGCCGTCCCTGTTCTAGAGCGGATTTTCCTCGACTCCTGCGAGCACCGCGCGGAAATTCCTCTGCGTTTCGGCTGGGAGGAGGGGGAAAAGCACAATATTTGAATTTATCCCCGTTGTTTTACGCTTCTGACGCCTCTTTCACGCACAGCGGGCCGGCACCTCTCTCTTCCCGACGGTGTCCGAGGCCTGGAGGGCCCGGCCATGAGTTTTCCCGGGGGAGATCCCTCTCCCTCGAGCTCTTTCCTTCTGTTTATCTCGCTCTGGGCTCTGTTATCTCTCCAAGGCTTGTGCAGGAACCAGTCTGGCTTGTCAAGGACGCCGGGGCCTCCCCCGGCGAGGCTTTTAGAGCGCGGGGAGGAGGTGGGTTTGGGGTGAGGCGGAAAAGACCTTTTCAAAAATAATTTAAGAGGGATCAATGGATGATTTTGAACCCCACCGACGCATTTGCTTCGTGTGCCGGGGCCGCGAGCGGCACCACGGCTTTGAGGGTGCGGGGCCGGGGCTTGGCAGGGTGGCACAGATGGCATTTACAGCTCAACGAGGAACAAGGTTTATCCAAACACTCCGAGCTCGCCCGGCTCCCAGACAGGCCCGAAACGTTTCCCCCCACCGGGGAAGGGAGCAGAGCTTGGCAGGCACCGGGGCAGGAATAATCTGTTTATTGCACCTGGGAGCTCCCTATTCCCCATCCAGGCCCGGCTGTGTTGGGGTTAGCGGGAAAACGCCATGGGTGTGGTGGTGCTGGGGATGGATTTAGGGTGGATTTTGGGGAGGGAGGCGCAAGGATGGCTGAGGGATGGGGGAATTCCTGGAAGGCAGCAGCTCGCCGGGTTTGGGATCCTGGAGGGTTTGTGGCATCGCATCCCTGGGCAGTCCTTGTGCGTCCCTGTGCTCGAGGAAAGGGGTTCAAGGAAAAGGAAGAACAGAGCCATCCCTGGAGCGTGAGGCGAGGATGTCCCAAAGCCTGGAATTTCGGCACTAACAGGGATCCCGTGCCAAGTTTGCCACCCCAAAACAGCGCTTTTGTCACCTTGGGACCCCTGGCAGCCCTGGCTTGGCTTTTCAACCTCCTGCCTTCCTCCAGCAGCTCGGTGGGACAGGAATCCCTGATCCCAGCTGGAGCAAGGACTGGGGCGATCCCTCCCCTCATCTGGGAAGCAGAGCCAGGCCGGGAGGATCCCACGGATCCCACACCTCCCCTGGCTGGGTCTCTGAGGTGATCAGGATGAGGAAGGGATAAAAGGTGCTGGCAGGATTTCCCTTTGTAGGAGAGAGGGATCCAAAGGTAATCGCTGATCCCAGCTCCTGCTGTGCCTGGAAACCCCCTGGTTCCTCCTCGCCTCGCTCCCTGCGGCTGCTGTTCCCTCCCATCCGAGGGGGAAATGCCCCCACACGTGCACAGGGCCCTGCAGGGATGGCTGCAGGACTGGTTTAAGATCAAATCCCAGCTTAGCGCAATCCTTGGCAGGGCAGGGTTTGCTCCCTCCCTTCCCAGCCGTGTGACCCTGGCAGGGCTTTAAATAAAACGGATTTGAAACCCTTCAGCCCCAGGGGTTTTTGTGCCTCTAACGCCGAACTGCGGCTCCGCAGCTCCGGAGCTGCGGCCCGGGGGGAAGCCCCGGAGCGGGGACAGGGGGTGGGAGCAGTGCCCGGAGCCCGCGGGTGACTTTCATTCGGTCACAGCAACTCCGAGAGTCGGGAAGGGCGCTCTGCGTCCGAGGGGAAAAGTCCTGCCGGGAGTTTTCCTGAGACTTCCCGCTGCCGGCCCTGGCGGAGCCAGCCAGCAGCGCAGGGAATCTGCCGATCCGGAGGCTGCGGATCCCCGGCTCCAGGCTGCCCTGGGGATGCTGGACGTACCAGGGGAGCGCTGACACCACCCCCGGCGGGGCAGGGACAATGCGAGCTCTGGGGTGGCCAAACTGGCCGGCAGTGGCCCCATTGTTGTTGCAGCTGAACACTGGACACTTCTCCCAGGTTAGGGAATAAGTGCCCAGTGTTCCGGGGCCGCTGGAATAATGACTGGCACTGGGAGGCCGTGCTCAGGGCTGCCCTGAGCTCACCAGGAGCCGAGGGGGAGCTGAGGGCACGGAGAGAGGGAAAATATCCCGGGGCAGAACAAAGGGCCTTTGTGCGCTCCCGTTACTGGGCTCCTTGTCAGCTCCAAGCGGGAGTGGGAATGTGCGTCCAGGGAGTGGGAATGTGCATCCAGGGAGTGGAAATGTGCTCCAGGGAGTGGGAATGTGCATCCAGGGAGTGAGAATGTGCGTCCAGGGAGTGGAAATGTGCTTCCAGCCAAGGATCCCTCCCATCCCTGCACCGAGCACAGGTTGGAATCCCATCCCTGGAAGTGTCCAAGGCCAGCTTGGAGTAACCTGGGATGGTGGAAGGTGTCCCTGCCCGTGGAATGGGATGAGCTGTGAGTTCCCATCCCGACCCAATCCATTCTGTGATCCTGTGAGTCTGTAAAGGAACTGGCAGGAAGTTTTCCGTGGATCCGCCTTTCCCAGGCTATCACCGTGTTTTCCTGGCTCTCAGAACGTGGCTTTGCCTGGGTCATTGCCTCTTAACAACAAATTCCTGACTGGAATTCTGCAGAGGAGGGATGGGAGCGCCGCTGTGCTGGGTGCTGGGCACCCCCAGCCCGGGGTCTCGCATCCCAAGGGAATGCAAACCAGCTGGGAGGGAGGGAGGGAGTGAGGGAAGATGCGTTGCCATCATTCCTGATTTATCCCTGTGGCATTCCAAGAGAGCCTGAGCATTTCCTGGGAGATCATTTGTCCTCCCAGCTCCAAAGGGAGGACGGAGGTGTCCTGGCTGCCACGGTCGCGTTCCTGCATTTGCTGTGATCGTGGAAGGCAGCAGCACAGGAGGGCAGAAATTGCGTGGTGAGGATGGCCTGGCTCCCTGGGGATCCCAGGCTCCTTTCCCAGTCATTCCCAGGATGATGGTCCTGCCCTGTGCTCCGGGGATGCTGGAGATTAACCGGGATGGATGGAGCTCCCTTCCCTGCGGGATCTTGGCAGGGAAGGGGGGAATGTCAGACCCTGAACGGCAGCGCCAAGGGCAGGAGGAGGGAGAGGTGGCCCCGCTCTGTCCCCTCATCCCTCCCTTTGGGGTGTGTAATTCCTTGTCTGGGAATCCTTCCCGAGCAGGATCCGGGCCCAGCTCTGCAGGTCCTCCCCGTGGGATTGATCCACTGGGGCTGTGCCCCACGGCATCCTCCTGGGCAGGGAGTTTGTTCTCCCGGGGAGGATTTATCCCTGCGGGGAGATGTTCATTCGGTGGTCAGGGCTGGTCCCTGGCAGCATTCCCAGCTGCCACAGAAAATTCAGCCTCGCCCCCCGTGTGATTTTGAGTAATTTCCCCCCCCCCCCGAGTCCCCAGAGCAGCCCGGAATCACCGGGATCACTCCCCATCCACACCTTTCTGAGGACCTCGGCGTGGCCCTGCAAAGGAAATCCGGAGCGGGGGAGGAATTTGGGGAGTGCTGAGCTCCTGTTCGCCCGGGAACGTGCAGCGCGGAGGGGCCGGGATCTCTCCCGTCTCAGGCAGCTTCTCCCTGCTCCTCCTCCGTGCTGGAGCTCGGGAGAACCTGGGCCGGCCCAGAGGGACCTGCCCGGCCCCGGGGCTGCGCTGGGGAGCTTCTGCTGCCCCTGGCTCCGCGTCCGTCCGGGCCTTGCCGTGTGAGGAGGGGCACGTCTGGCCCGGGCTGCTTGTTTGTTCAGCCCCGTAGCCACACGCAGCGTCGCAGGATCGCCGTGTTTGCTGAGCAAATAAAGGCTCCGCAGAATCCCCCATTTCTCCGGGCCTTGCGGGAGGGGAATCGATGCCACCTAATAGGCAGGAGCACGAAGTGCTGAATAGAGCTGTTCAGTTTGCCTTGTAAACACAACTGGTAATCTCTCCGGGGATTAAAATGTAAAAAAAAACCAAAAAAAAACCGGCTTAAAAGGAGCAAACTTTTCCCTCCAAGCCTTCCTCTCTTTCGGCTGGGAAGTGGGGGCAGGAGTCTGGTAAAATGGTTAAAAACATGAAAAACCAGAGGATTTATCGTTTTTGAGAGGCAGTCGTTAGCGCTGGAAAAGCTTTGCTCCCAAACCCTGCTGAAGGAGGGAGGGGACAGCTCCGTACTCTGGTGATGCCCAAAATACCTGGCTCAGGAATCCCAGAGCAGCGCAGCCATAGAAAGGCGGGGAAGATTCCATTCCCAGCCGGAATGCCTGCGGGAGCAGTTCACCGAGGAATGGCGAGGCTGATTTCCGGACACGGCCTTGAAGGGTTACGGGATCGTTACCTCCTCGTCCGGACCCCGCGAGGAGCTCTCCTGTCGGGATTCAGCTTTGGGGCTCCTTGAAGTGTTTTTGGTGGGTGTTTTGCTCTCTGGCCCCGCTCCAGCCAACGCAGATCGCTCGCCCTGCTGGCTCTAACCCTGGGCCTTGGCCGAGTTCCAGGCCGGGTGATTTCATTTTCGCCCGTCGATGCCTGAATTCCTCGTTGCCGTGTGAATCTGCTCCTTCCCTTCGTGTCCCGCCGTGCAACGTCGTGTTCCTGCCTGCTCCTAATTACCCAGCTCCCTCCCCGTCCCGGCAGCATCCAGGGATTGCTGCCATTCCCGCCGGGCTGTGAAACCGGAGCGACGCCGTCGCTTCGCTTAACGAGTGTCGCTTTCTCTCTCGGAAAGTCAATAAATGCCACCGCTTCCGTTAGGGCATTGGAAAAAAACCAAACAAAACCAAAAACAAAGCAAGGGGAGGTGGCCAGGAATTCTTCCTTCGAAACCCGTGCTGGCGGGAAGCAGCTGTAAAAGGGGATTTCTTTCTCCCGCAGGGAATGCGGGGTGGTGGCTGGAGGGTGGGTGAAGCTCCTCAGACCCCGGGGCGCTCTGGGGCATCCCACAGTACCCGGCCTGACCCTACATTGCCCCTGGAATGCGGACTGGGGATGCTTTGCTTCCAGGAACGCAGCAAACCCCAGCTTTGGGACACCCATATCCATATGGGACAAGGAGAATTCCCGTCGGGGAGGAGCCGAGGGCTGAGGACAAGGACAATCCCATAAATCCCAGCTGACCAACGCTTTAATGTGAACTCCCACCAGCGGATCCCGAGCAGGTCCAGGTCCAGCTGGAAAAATGAGCCCGGGGATGTGAGGACCATGAGCAGGGGGCAGCTCAGGCGTGGCAGGAGAGGCAGCAGCGATCCCGGGGCTATTTTTACCCCATTCCCAGTTCCTCTCCGAGGAGGTTTATATTTAGCAGCCTGGAGCTGCCGGCATTCCTGTAAGAAGGAAGTGGGGGAAGGATTTGGATTCGTGGAGCAGTTTTTTGTCAGTGAGAAGCTGATTCCCTGTAAACCATCCACGGCTTTTTGGGGAGGGGGAGGGAGATGGAGAGACCGCTTAAAGACCACCTCCCCTCATTTTCCTCGTTCACCTGAGCGTCCTTCCTGTTCCCTGCATCTCTCCTGATCCAGACTTGATCCTGATCCAAGGACTAAAGGAGGTTATGGATCGGCTTGGTGGGGGATTGTCAGAGCAGGAGTCGCTCAGCCGAGCACCTTCCCATGATCCCAGTGTCCTCCCTGCTGTGCTGGTTATCCCATTCCGGTCCCTGCCAGGCTGGGCCTTTGTCCCCAGTGCAGGACCAGGAGCTGGATTCACTTCTTTCATCCTTGGAACCCAGAGCATCCCTGGTGCCGCCTCTTGGTTGTGCCCAAGCACGTTCCTGCAGCGCTGGGACAACATCCCTGGGAATGTCCATGAATTCCCATGGCTGCAGGCTGGAGCGGAGGTGTCTAAAACCCTCCCACCCCCGGCAAACCCCCCTCCACCCCACCCCAGCCCCGATTCCACGCAGGGCCGAGCCTCCAGCCTCAGGAATTTGGCGGCGTCGGAGGTGGGAGCTGAGCGGGGGCGGCTGCTGCGTGTGGGAGTTCCCGGGATCCAGGTGAACGCCCGGGATTCGCAGGGGATTCACCCACTGCAGGGCGCCGTGCCTCACCGCAGAGCCTGGCAGGCGCCCAGGCCGAGTGTTTGCGCTGCTGACGGATAATCCCTTCAGCTTTCAGATGCAGGCGCGCCGGCCCGAGGGTTCCCGTTGTCCTGGCGACGGGATGCGCCGGCTCCCGGATGCGGTGTCTGATCGCATCAGTCTGGAATGCTGCGATCGCCCTTCGGGGGTGCTGACAAGCCTGGGAGGGGGCTGGGGGGCTCTGGGGACAGCCAGGGAAGAGCTGGAGCGGGGACACCCGGGAGACGGGGCCGAGGTGCTCCAGGGGTGCGGGAGAGGGCGCGGGATGTGAGGGGAAGAGGGGGAAGGAACATCCCTGAGGAGTTCTTGGGGCCTGTTGGGTACCAAGGGGTGATTTCCCTTTTCAGATGGGGTTGGGGGTGGGAGCAGCGTTAAAGTCCAGGGGTGTTCGTGGAAAATCCCCGGGCAGGCAGGCTGGGGTGCCCAGAGGGTAAGGGATGCAGGACGAGCATCCCTACTCTCCTGGGATTGGGAAGAGGAGAGGGATGGACCCAAACCTCCTCAGGCCTGAGCCTGGAAGGTGCAGAGCTGTGGCTGGTTGGGGGTGAGACGCTGATATCCCATCCCTGGCAGCGTCCAAGGCCAGGCTGGACGGGGCCTGGAGCAAGCTGGGATAGGGGAAGGTGTCCCTGCCCGCTGCAGGGGGTGGGATGAGATGATTCCTGAGGTCCCTCCAACCCGAACCAGTCTGGGATTTGGGCATTGCACGTCCCAGGGAGCTCCGGCTGCGTGCTGGATCCGTGCTGGGTAGGAGGAATTGCAGCGGAGCAGCACTTCCAGCCCGATCCCACTCACGCTGAGCCTGGGAAGAGCCAAAGCAGGGAAGGCAAAGCCGTGCCCAGGGCGAGCTCCCCGCCCGCCCCCGCGGCTGCTCGGCCCCAGCCCGCCCCGCCCCGTGCCCCTGGAGGGTTTTCCTCCTTTAAGGGTTTTATTGCTTTAATCAGATCTGCGGCTCAGGCGATTCTGATGCCCCGCGGGAGGAGTCACGGGGAGCTTGGGGGCGAGCTCGGAGCATCTCCCGGGGCTGGGGTTTGGGGGATCCCCGCTCTGCCCGTGCTGCCTCCGCTCAGCACTTTGCTGCCGGCTCAGGAAGGCTTTGTTGCCAGGGCAGAGCAGAAGCCAAACTGCGGGGGGAGAGGTGTCTCCTGTCCGGGGAGGAGTGTGGAACTGAGGCTTTTCCATCGCTGTTTAGGCTTTTTCCTGATTTCCTTCTGATTTTGCCCCGTTTTTCCCCCCTTCCCAGGCATTCCTGGAGTTTCCAAGGATGCCGTAAGGCACAGCCCGTATCGGTTCTTGTGTTTGATTGTGCACAGCCCTGCCCTGGGTTCACAAAAAAATCGCCCTCCTTGCACCTCCTGACCAGAGCCAGCTCTTAAAACCACGAGGAACCCAATTTCCCTGGCAAAGACGTGGCTCCTCTTCTGCTGTGACCCGGAGAAGGGATGTCCCCAGGGACTCCTGGGAGGGCAAATTCACATTGGAACATTGCCCAGCCCCAAAGAGCAGCAGCTGTGGGGTGGAAATTGGGGTCGGGATGCTGCCAGCCCCAAAGAGAAGCAGCTGTGGGGTGGAAATTGGGGCCGGGATGCTGCCAGCCCCAAAAAGCAGCAGCTGTGGGGCTGAGGGCCCATCCCATGTGTTGCCCAGCCCTCTGAGCCCGCTGTCCCCTTCCCCGCAGGGCTCAGCCGTCCCTGGCAGCACGAGGGAAGATGAACAAGATGAAAAACTTCAAGAGGAGGTTCTCGCTCTCGGTGCCGCGCACGGAGACCATCGAGGAGTCGCTGACGGAGTTCACGGAGCAGTTCAACCAGCTCAACAACCAGAGGAACGAAGGTGAGGAGCCCCCGGGTCCCTGCCGTGGCTGCTCGGGACCATCTGGGGTGGGTGAGAGCCTCTCCAGCCCCCCAGCCGTTCCCTGGGGTGTGTGGAAAGTTCCTGCCCCTTGTTCCGAGCTGCTTTCCCCATTACCTGCCCGCGGGGGTGAATAACACCTCCTCATTAAACCTGATGAGAGATTTCTCCTCGCCTGAGGAAAGCCTGACGGGAGGGAAAGGAATTTGCACAGAACGGGGAGCAGCGACACAGCCTTGGTTAAGGTGGAGAGGGGGAAAGCGTGGGATCTCCTCCTGCCTCCCCAAAAGAAGGGGGTGACCCCTCCGGGGGCTCCAGGCTGCTGTTCCCCCGAGCCAAAGGGGCCGTTCTGTGTCCCGGGCAGCACCCGGGGGATCGCCGGCCCAACCTTTGCTCCTTCCTGCAGTTTGGTTTTGGACACCGCAGGGAGATTTGGGGTTAAACCCCTGCCGGAGCCACGCGGGGAGGGCACATCCCCTGTGCAAACAGCAGCCCCCGGAGCAGGCTGGGGCAGGCTCCGGGCACAGCCGGGGGTGCCGGAGGCGCTGGGAGCGGCCGCGCTCGGGCGAGCCGGGCAGAGCTCGGGCGAGCCGGGCAGAGCTCGGGGAGCCGGGCAGAGCCCGGGGTGAATCCCGGCCGTGGCGCGGTGCCCGCCGCCAGCTGTGCCACAGCCCGGCCCCTCGCCGTGCCCTCAGCTCCCGTTCGAGCTCTGTTTGCCCTCGCCCCGCTGGAGCTTCGGCTGCGAGCGGGGGCTGAGCCCTGATGTCACCGCCTGGCACCGGCGCTGCCCGGCGGGGAGGGCCCGGCCGTGCCAGCCCAGCTGCTCGAGGGTGCCGTAACCTCGCTTAGAGCCGCCCTCCCTTCTTCCTTCCCTGCCGCGGCTCCTCTTTATCTCTGCAGGCACCCGAGCAGCATCCCCGGCGGCTCCTGCCCCGCTCCCACACACCCCGCCAGGCAGCGAGGGCTGTAATTAGACCTGAGCCCTTAATTAGCCGTGCAGGAGCTGCGGGGATGAAACGGGGCAAGGCTGAGAAGTCCTGGGCGCTGACAGCTGCTCCTGCTGTTGTCTTGCTCTGCTCCGGGATCTCCTCCCGTTATCTCCTCCCTGCATGCCCCAGAGGTGATTTCCCCGTTATTCTGCTTTAATGAGACATCGGTCACGGGTCTTCCTTTGCCCTTGGGTGGTGAAAAGGGCGAGCAGCGTCTGCCAGCCCCTCCTGGGCTCTTGGGCTCCATCCCGAGGTAGCCAGGAGAGAACAGGAGCAAAGTCTGAGCCCGTGGCCAGCACCGAGGGTGGGCCCGTGATTTAGGGTGTGCACCAGCTGCTCTCCTGCAGGGTTTGTGGTCGGGTTCGGAGCTGAGTTTGGATCTCTCCGAGGGCTTGGTCCCCTTTTTCCAGGTGGAGAATCCAAGTGCGGAGGGGAAAAGTGGCTTTGCTCCAGCTGCGGGGAGCAGAGCCGAGCCCGCAGCCACTCCTGAGCTGCTCCTCTTCCCCGTAAAACAGCTCTGCCGCCGGTTTTACCTTCCTGGTCGGGATCTCTGGGGCTGTCCCTGGGCTCGCTGTGGCCCCGTGGCTCCGGAGCCCATCCTGGCTCTGCCGGTGGCAGCTCGGGCACCGCGATCCTCGCTGCAGGGACGGGCGCTGATCACGGCAGGGGTCAGCACCTCGCTTCTCCTTCCCTCACCTCGCTTCTCCTTCCCTCACCTCGTGTCGCTCCCAGGGAATTGCCTGGAGCTCGTGTTTTCCCTCCAGCCCCAGAAATCTCAGGTTAGCAGCATTCCCAGGCTGAATCCCATGCTTTGGTGGCTGTGGGTGCCTGTGCCCATCCTCGGGGAGCAGGAGGCCAGGCCAGGCCTCCTCGAGCATCGCGGAATCAGGGAATGGTTTGGGCTGGAAGGGACCCCAAAGCTCCTCCCGTTCCACCCCTGCCGTGGGCAGGGACACTTCCACTCTCCCAGGGCGCCCCAGAGCTGCTCTGGCTCCTGTAAGGGGACGAGCAGGGGACAAACCTGCCCCATGTGCCATGTTTGTGGTGGGAAATCCCCAGCTCCGTCCTCCCCGTCCCATCCTCCTCGTGGCTCCCGTCGTTCTCATGACCTCACCCCCACCGATGCTGATAAAAGGAGGAAAAACAGTCTTTTTTTTTTTTTTTTTTTTTTT
>VXAZ01009973.1:102710-119022 GCA_013399875.1 Gymnorhina tibicen
TTTTTTTTTTTTTTTTCCGCCTTAACCTCGGTTGTTTATCGCCAAAAATATTTTTGGAAGCGTGTTTTAATAACCTCGGCGTCGGAAACCGCGGTGGCAGTGCCGCGTTTTCCAGGAGTTCGGGCAAACACGTGGAGGGATGCGAGTGGTCCTCGTGGTCTGGGTGAGGCGGGGGGCGGGGGACAGCGGGCAGGGGCTCGGGGGGGTCAGCAGGGACCTTGAGGGGCCGCGGAGAGACCCAGACGGGGACTCGCACCGAGCCTCGTGTCCAGGATGTGTTGGAAATAAATAACCCACGCCGGCTCAAGGCTGAGGATTGCCAGGGAGGCGTTGGGTTTGAGGCTCGGTGACAGCTCCGGGGATCAGCTGATTATTTACGTTGTCACCGATCCTCGGGGCGGTGATGTAACGTGTCAGCTCCGCGCGTGTGAGATCCACGCACCGCGAGTGCGCCTGAGGTGGAGACGGGAGAATTTCCCACGAATCCGTCAAAAACCTCGTTTGAAACCGCTCGGCGTTAAACATTTGCGGATCGAGGCGGGGGGAGCTCTGGCTGACGGAGGAGGTGTTGGAGCACCTGGGAACGGCCACCGCGGGGCACGGAGCTGGCCCGGTCCCCCCGGGCTCCCTGGAGGGGCTCTCCGCGGGGCTGTGCCGGGGGAGGAGGGGGCAGGTGGGGCGCCGGGGAACGGGGACAGGGCGCGGGGACCTCGCTGCGGGTCCGCTGCTGCTCCGGCAGTGCTGGGTCAGCAGCAGAGCCCCTGCCAGCCCCCGGCTGCCTCGCATATGTTTGGAGGAGCAGGGAAGGAAAAGGCAGAATTGGTTCCTGCTGTCAGCTCCTTCCCGAAACCCCGGCCCCGTGGGTGCACAAAACCTAATTTGGGGTTTTGTGCTCGGAGACTCCCAAACTTTTAACTCTGCAGCTGCGCTCTGCGGGGGGAAAAGAGTGTGTTTGGGGCTGGTCGTGAACCAGGATGTGTTCGGGATCTTGGAGCAGGAGGGATTTGTGAGGTGCCTGCGAGCTCCACTGAGGACTGACAGCCCTGCCAGGCAGGCAGGAGTGAATATTTGGGATATTTGGAGCTGGTGAGCATTGTGGGGGGGGTACTCAGAGCTTCCAAATGTGTGGGAATAATAATCGTTCGGGCTCCTGGAGCTCCGGTACAGTCCCTTCTTCAGGGATGGATGGGCTGAACTGTCCTGCCAAGGGTTCATAAATCAAATTACGCCGGCCCTGGGGCCTCGGTGCCAGGCAGGGAGGAGCACTGGCCAGGTCATCTTTTCCAGTTAGGAGACGGAAAGCTGCTGCGGAGCATCCCGGGAGTTTGGCTGCGAGCTGGGTGTGATCCCCGGTGCCTGAGGGATGCAGACTCTGCTGCTTCCTTTGGCTTAAATCGGTCTGGGTGACGGACCCGTGAGGGACAGCAGCGCTGGGGTCCGGGGCAGGAATGGGCCCTGGGACCTAAATCCAGCTCCCTGTCCACAGAGAAGCTGCTGGGAGCTGCTCCTGGAGCCCCGGGAGGAGGGATTGCAGCGCTGGCACCTGTCCCTCCAGCACGGGCCGGCTCCACAATTCCCTCTCGTGCGAGATTCCAGGGAAGTGCAAAGTTTGGCACTGCCGGGTTCCCCCAGGGACGGAGGAACGATGCTGCTGCTCCGCCCTGGAGCCCTGGGATTGCTGCTGCTCCCTCCCCTGAGCTTCTGGGGGGTGCAGAGCCGGGGCGGGGGGAGCAGCCCCCATGAAATGCGGTTTGAGCTCCGGCTCAGGTTGGCTCCAGGCTGCTGCTCCCCGGTGCCGCCTCCCTGGGGTTCGCTGGGATGTGGGACCCGGCTCTGCCCCAGGAAATGCAGCTTTTCCCAGGGGTTTTGCATCACTGGGGTTGGGGTTTGAGCCCTCCCCGATCCCTGGTGGGGGCTGCAGGAGCACAGAGAGCCCTGGCAGGAGCTGAGCCCCCGGAAGGAGCCCTGAGCTCCTCTGTGGGAGCACCCTGAGGACTCTCCTTGCCTGGGCTCAGACACACGAGGGGGAGGTGAAATTTTGGGGAAATTCCCACCCCTGGCACCGGCAGCTCCAGGGGGGAGCTCTGTGCACCTGCATTTCCCTTTCCTTCCCCATTTTATTGGATTTCAGGCTTGAATTGTGAAGTTAGAATCCTGGACACGCTGGTGATGGAAGCACCAGAGTGCCCCAGTTTGGTGTGTGGGGTTTTTTTTAATCCAGAACCTGCGTTTTTGTGTCTTGTTGAAAATTTGCTTTTGCTCCCAGGGTTTGGGCCAGCCCCGGGCTGATCCCACCGATCCTGGGCTGATCCCCGTGGTGTGGGCAGGGATGGGGAGGGCACCGAGGGGTCTGGAGCTGTGCTGGACCCTGGGCAGGCTCCTCTCAGCGTGATCCGCCCCGTTCCTGCAGGGCTGGGGAGATGGGACCCTTTTATCCTCCTTTCACAGCTCACAGGGATCACCCTGATCTCTCCCTGCCCTCCGGATCCCATCTCCCGGAGGTTTCTGCAGCTCCCAGGACACTTCACTCATCACTGCCGAGAGAGGAGCGCAGGATGAGCTCCCTGGGGACGCAGAACTCCCCGAGCCTGGCCCTGCTTCCTGCAGGAGAGGCAGGGGGACCTGGAGGCTGCTGCGGGATCATCCCCACCTCCTCCCGCGTCCTCACCTCGTCCCCTCGGGGCTTTGGGTTTTTAATGATCAGTTTTGCAAGTCTGAGCTGGCCTGATTAGCATTTTTCTTCTTGATGTGAGGAACTTGGAAAACGCTCCCTGAGGTGGGGAAAAAAAGCCTGTGCTTGCAGCTGAAGAGATCCTGCTGCAGCGGGAACACCGGGGCGAGGGATCCTAAATCCGTGTGGGAGGGAGAGCGGAAGCTCCGCTGGCTGGGACTGCAGGGCCGGCTATGGAATTGCCCGTCCTGATCCCGCGGAGGTCAGCCCAAACCTCTCATGGGCAGCCGCCGGCTTGTGAGGGAGCCAGGACCCGCTCTGGGCGCTCCTGAAACGAAATTTGGGACATCCCACGGCTCATTTCACACCCTGCCAGGCTGGGCCGGAGCTGTGATGGGGGCACAGAGACCAGGCTGGGACATCAGGGCTGCTTTTCCAGCCCTCTGGAGGGGTTTGGCATCATCAGGACAGGCTGAAATCACGGGGCGCCCCATTTCGGGTGCTTCCCGAGGGGTTCGTGTCTCAGGAAATCCTTCAGTGCCCCCCTGGGTGCTGAGCTGTGCCCCCAGCTCCCCCTCGGGCTCTGGCACGGGCGGCAGCGGTTCCTCGGTCCCCGCTGCTGCCAGGGGCAGCAGGGCTGGGTGCCACCCGGGGCTGGTGGCACTCGCGGGGGTACAATCGTGTTTTTAACCCACGGCTGGAGGCACGAGTCTTTTCCCCCGCTGGGGCGAACCGCGGTGACGTTTTTCACGCTTATTAAGGACATAACATTCCCCCCAATTAGCGCTTCTCTCTGGTGACGAACCCGCTCCCCAGCCAGGTGGGGGGAGGGAGGGGGGGTTCTGCAGGGGGAGGCGTTTTGGGAATGGTTTGTGAGGTTTTCCCGTCGCTCCCGGCGTCGGATGCACCAGCTGCTGGTGCCGCTGCCTCTCCCCCCTCCCTGGAGGGAGCTGCCTCGGCTCTCCAGGCTGGGAGCTGCTCCTCTCTCATTTGCCAGGCGCTTTTCCTGCCGTGACTGTGCACATCTCGCCCGGCTCCCTCCCTCCCTCCCTCCTTCCCTCCCCCAGAAATCCCACGGCTCTGCTGTCAGAGGACCATCAGTAGTCACAGCTTTGCAAAATATTGTCTGCTCCTGCCCGGGCTGGGCTGGGCTGGGCACTGGGAGGCCCTGGCACGGCCGGGTTGGTGCCATTTGGGCAGCAGGAGAAAGGAGAGGGGCAGGAGAGGTGCCCTTGGCCCGTTTGCTCCAGCGGGAGCGGCGAGCAGGACATGGAGGGCCAGGTCACCGTGGGGCTGCCGGTGAATGAGAGCAGTGACAAGGACACGGCCAGGCTGTCCTGGCAGGGCAGGAGAGTTGGCAGCTGGGCCTCCTCCACCCTCCTCCTTCTCCTCCTCAGCGCCTTCTCCAGCCTGGCTGCGGGGTGTGGAGCACGGACGGGGGGGTTTTCCTCGCCGGGGATATCCCTGAGCGCTGATCAGACCCACATCCCCCAATTACTGCTAATTACCAACTGCCACCGCACCGGGCTCCTCCAGGGCTGGGACAGGGACCTGCCTGTGCCTTCCCAGTCCCATCTCTCTGCTCGTTCCAGCGCTTCTCTGTCTGGTCCCTGCTTCCCCGCTTCCCTCCCTCCCTCCTTCCTTCCTTCCTGCCTGCTTTCCTGCCTTCCCTCTTGGCAGCCCCGGGGCCGCGCGGTGCCAGCCCGGGTGCTGTTCGCTGGCTCGGCTGCTGCCAGAGCCGGGAGGGGGACACGTCCCAGCCCCCGGGAGGGGACACATCCCAGCCCCCGGGCCGCTCCCGGGGCCAGCGAGGGCGGGAGAGTGGCTGGGAATGGCAGCGGTGCCGCATCCCTCCGTGTCCCGCTGGGAGCGGGGATGGCGCTGCCAGAGCGGGGCACAGGGCACGGAGAGGGCGGTGCAGCCGCTTCCCGGGGAGCAGGGCAGCACCTCCAGGCAGCTCTGGGATCGCCACCGGCTCTGGGGTGAGCCAGCCCTGCAGGAGAAACGCCCTGGAGCTGCTCCACAGTCAGGATGGGGCCTCACCTGCACAGCCCCACATCCCTCTCTGTGCCCTCATGGAAAGGACGGGTTGTTATTCTGCCCTGGTTTTGCTCTTCTCCTCAAAAGCTGGGTGGAAAATCTGCCCCTCGGAGGCATCACCCTCCAAGCAGGAGGTGGCAGCGCCCCGGGCTGGCTGCAGGGGTGACGCTGGGCTGTGGGGTGTGGAGCATCTCCCTCCTTTCAGCAGAGGAACTGGAGCTGCTGGAGTTGGAGCTGCAGCTCCCGGGGGGCCGGGAACAGGGGTTGGGAACACTGATCCTGTCCCATCTTTCCCCGCCCCAGGCTGGCCCAGTCCCTGCTCGCCCTCTTCGCCTCGTCCCTGGCCATCTCGCTGGTGTTCGCCATCATCCCGCTGTGCCACAACGTGGTGGTGCTGGCCGTGGTCATGGCCGTGGCCGGGCTGGCCATGGGCTGCATCGACACCATCTCCAACATGCAGCTGGTCAAGATCTACCAGAAGGACTCTGCCATCTTCCTGCAGGTGAGAGCGGGGCCCTCACCCCCCCCGGGCGGGTTTAGGATGGACATTAGGGGGAATTTCTTCCCAAAAATGGTGGTTGGGCGTTGGAATGGCGGAGGCACCACCCCCGGAGGTGTCTGGGGAAAGCCTGGCTGCGGCTCTCAGTGCCGTGCTCTGGTGCCAGCGCGGTGCCAGGTCACGGGTTGGACTCGATGACCTCAAAGGTCTTTTCCAACTTAATTAATTCTGGGATTCCGAGGAGGAGGAGGAGGAGATGGGGGGCTCCGCCACCCTCCCGCTCCACCGCCTCGCCTCTTGCAGGCCCTGCACTTCTTCGTGGGCTTCGGGGCTCTGCTGAGCCCCCTGATCGCCGACCCCTTCCTGTCGGACACCAACTGCATCCTGGCCAACGGCACGGCCAACGCCTCCAGCAACCTCCCGCACATCCGCAAGTCCCTGGTGCCGCACCACCCGGGGAACCTGTCCCACTACGACCTGCCCATGAAGGGCATGGTGGTGACACGGGTGTCCTACGCCTTCTGGATCATGGCCCTCATCAACGTGAGTGCCGCGGTCGGGAGCATCCAGCTGGGGACGTCCCCGCTCCGTGGATTTGCGGGGGTTTGTGGCGCTGGGGGGGTGCTGGCAGTGGGAGGAGGCGCGGGGATGGCCGTGCCGGTCCACGGGAAAGGTGCGTTCGTTGCCGGATCCGGTTTCCGTCGGGGCGTTCACCGCTGGATGCGGTGGGATCGATGCCGGGGTTTGTCCGAGCTCTCTGGGAGCAGCTGGTACCTCCGGCACCCCCCGGGCGGGAGCTGGACCAGCAAACTCCGCTCAGATCCAGAGCTTTTCCTTGGCGCTCAGCTGGGGAGGAGCTGGTGGCGCGGGGGTGGCCTGGCAGGAGGGGATTTGCGGGGATATTCCCAGGAAAGTGCCCGTCAGCGGTGGGTGACGGGACAGAAGGGATCAGGGCGTTTCTCTGTTCATGATTTTTCCTGGAGGTCCCAGCAGGTGTAAAATTCTCCCTTTGAGAGGGAGACGAGGGCACCTGGTGCCCCTTCTGCCCACCTGGGGGGCTCCTGCAGCAAAACGGGTGATCCTGCCAGCAGGCCCCACCTGGCAGCTCCTCCCCTCTGGAATTCAGCTGCCGGAGCCTGAGGAGGTGCAGATTCCCCTTCTCCTGTCCCTGGCCCCCAGGCAGCCCTTGGTTTGCCACCCCTCCATCAGCACCGGGCAAAGGGAGCCGCAGCTGCTTTCCTCGGGCTCTCCCCGTTTATTGAATTCCTAAAACATCCCCGTTTTCCCCCATCCAGGGGTTTCCGGGCTCTCCCAGCTCCCTGTGGGAGGAGCTCAGGGAGGGGAAGCAGCCGGGCAGGTGCTGGGATGAGTTTCTGAGCAGAGTTACCCGAAAAAGGCCCAGCCTGGGAGGAGAGGCAGCTTTAATTACCTCCAGCTCCACCTGTGCCGTGGGAAATGAGCTTTTAATTACTCCAGAGCCAGCGGGTCCTGAGCAAACCGACTTAAGTTTGGAAGCAGAGTTTCACACCTGCTCCGAACCCGGCGGCGTGCCTGATTTCGGGAGCACTGATGGGAATTCCCAGCCCCCTCTCTGTCCCCAGCAGCGCCCCGTGGGTGTTTTTGGGGCGGGATGGCACCACGGGCTGCGGGTTTGAGCTGGGTTTGTGCACCAGGACACGCTCCAGCGCTGCGTGCACGGGCGGGTGGGTGGAATACAGAATTCCCAGGGTTCCCACAGGCTGGGGAGGAACACGAGGAATACGGCAGGGAGGCTGGGAGAGCGATGGGTTTGGGGATGAGGGTTAAACAACAAACACAGAGGAGCGGGGGGGTTGGATGAGCTCAGCTCCCAAGCCGAGCTGTGATCGCCTTTCCCAAATCCTTGCAGAGGGAACTGGTTTCATTCCATGTTTACTCCATCCCAACCCACTGGAGATGCTGGGAGCAGCTCAGCTCCAAACTGCTGACCCTTTTCAAGGTGGAAGCAGCAGAGGAAGCTGATGGGAAGGGGTTTTTAAACCTCCAGGGACGTGGGTGAAAAGAGTTAACGACAGAAGTGGAAACCAGGAGCAGCAGCTCGGTTATAAAACGGCCAAATTCCACATTTCCATCCCGGTTTTTGTGTGGATTCTGACAAGGCACGAGCTGAAGTGATTCATTTCGAGCTCTCGCTTTTGTTTGGAGTGGAAATGTCTCAGTCTGACTCTGGCACAAGCGCTCCGTGCAGAGCTGACAGCGGAGTTGTGCCGATGTTATTGAGGCAAAATGGGTTTGCTTTGGGAAAATGAGGCAGCTCAGCATAATCCAAACAAAGCGCTTGGATCGCTCCCAGCCGAAATCTTTCATTCGACGAGGAAAAAAAATTTTTTTTTGCCTTTTCATCCCAATTTTGGAACAAAACCCCCACGTTTTAAAATTCAGTTCTCCCACAGAACGGAAATTTCATCACCCAGCCCGTTCCAAGGGGCTGGAAATCAGGGAAATGTTCCTCGGAGAGGGACGTGTTTGTCCGGAAGGTGCTTTCCCAGGGGAAGTGTGGGACGCTCCATTGTGCTCAGGCTGCTCCGAAGGAGCCGGGGATACAATGGCAGGGAATAATCCTGGATTCGGGGGGGGACGGACCGAAATAGCAGCGGGAAGGAGCTGGAATATCCCCACGCTGAGCTGGGGGATGCGGCAACTTGTTGAGTTTGTGAGGATGGATAAAAGGTGCCTGGGGAGGGAGGGAGCGAGCAGCCCTGGGAATTTGGGAAGTGGAGCTGGAGCGTTGGGTGCAGGGAATTGGGGTCTCTGCTTGGCCCTCGGCTCCCAGTGGGGGATGCTCAGGTGCCCCTTTTCCCTTTGGGAAAAGAAAATCTTCCTGCCAAAAAAAACCCAAACCCCAAAAACCCCAGAAAAGCAACAAAAATATCCTGGGAAGGAATTTGGTTGTGGCACCCAAATGTGGCTGCCCGGGGGTGGGATGGGGGGGGTCCAGCTCAGTGACCACAGCCAGGGGTGGGACCTCCTAAAAACGTCCCGGCCTGGTCAAAGCAAGAAGGAGCTGCTGGATTTGAAGGTGAGGGTGTGGAGGGCAGGGATCCACCCACAGTGGGACTGGGAACTGGGGAATCCCAAACCGGGACCTTGTCCTGCTCAGGCTCCTGGAGGCTGGGAGTGCCCGGGGCCGTTATCTGCACGGCCAGGCCCTCTCGGGAGGGGGAATATTTTTGCTAAATCTGCAATTCAGAAGAATAAAATCTGGTCCTGACCTCCGGAAGGATCAGAACTATCAAGCAAACGCGTTTTTCTTCCATGGGACCGAACTCACTGTTCCTATTCCCATTGTTCCCAGAACAATGCGGGCCTCATAAATGGATTCAGGCGCGAGGGGCGGGCTGTGAGGGAGGGGGGAGTTCTCCATACGTTTAAATCATGCCACGAGCCAACAAAAGGCAGGAAATTTGGAGCTGGAGCTCACACTTGCTCCCAGACATGTAGAAAACAAGGGAATGAGCTGTCACTTAGGATTTCCTGGCTTTCTCCCCCAGTTGGTTGCAGTGTAAACAGCGCTGGGTTGTGCTGGGAGGAGACGGGAGGGCTTCGTTTGCTTCCCTCTGTTTCCTCACCAGGAGGAAAAAAAAAAAAAAAAAGAGCGATTCCCTGCGGATTCAGAGGCACCGCGGAGTCGTGGGTGTGCTCTGGGAGCGGGCTCATCCCGCGGGATCGCCGCGGATCCGGTGGGGATGCGGGGTGGGGCTGCGGGAGCTGTGGTGGGATCGCGGAGTGCTGGAGCACCCCTGGGTGCGCAGGGCACCCCGGAGCCGCGGCCGGACTCTCTCTGCTCCGCTCAGGCTGTGCCCGGGGGCTGCTGGAGGGCACTGAGCCGTCCCTGTTGGCCTGGGAACCACGGGCTCCTCTCTCAGGAAGTGCTGAGCAACCCCTGCTAATGGCCGGGGCTGGGAGCAGCTCCCCCGTCCCTCCCGCAGAATTCCAGCCGCAGCTCCAGCCGCTCCCCACGGGCAGCAGCGGCTTCGTGGTTTCATTCTCTGGGCAGGAGCGGCCGAGGGCTTGGCACCCTCGGAGCGTTTGGGGTTTGAAGGGCTGGGGTGGCACTTTGGGGTCCCCCGTGCCCGGCTCCGGGTGGCTGCTGGGACCTGGGACTGGCTGGGGATGCCCCAGCAGATCAGGAGGCTTTTTTTTCCCAATTTCCTTCCTTTTTCCCCCCCTCTCCATCTCCCACCCAGCCTCCATCCCTCCCTCAGCGTCTCCTCCTCCCGCCACCACCTCTCCTTGCTCTCGGAACTCACTTCAGGCACCTCCCCTGCGGAAGCCGAGCACAGCACCCCAAAACGCTGCTGCTGGGGGAGCTGGGCTGTGCTTTTGGGAGGTTCAGGTGCTCACCCGCCCCTGTGTCCCCTCCCCAGCTGCCGGTGCCCATCGCTGTGTTCTTCCTGCTCTACAAGGAGCGCATGGTGCCCTGCTTCAACGGCAGCAGCCACCCGCTGCTGTCAGCTGACGAGCTGGCCCTGGAGACACGGCCTGGGGACAAGGACGAGCTCTCCACGGCTGGCCAGAGACCCCACACGGCTGCAGGTGAGCTGGAGATGCCCCTCTTACGGATTTTGGGGAGAAAAAGCCGTATTTGAGCGTGGCTGGGTGTAACGAGAGATCCAGCGCTGCTGTCTGAGGAGGGAACGCTGCAGAGTGTGCACAGGGATCCAGGCCCGGAGTATCCAAACAATCCCTTTGGTGCCCGAACGCCCTAAATGAGATGGAATCCCGAACAGAGATGGATATCCTAATCCTAGTGAGGTCTCCAGGCCATGTTTCTCCATTCCATGTTTCTCCGAGCCATCCTAAAGCCAACTCCGGGCCCCCCAACCCTTTAAGGACACGTGGCAGTTGTGCCCCTTCATTCCCTCCTGGTTTTGGGTCGTATTTCTCACCGATTATTCAGTTTAAAAGTGGTCACTGTGCTGCAGATGCTGATTTTTATAGGATTGGGTTTTTTATTTCCCCCCCCCTTGTCTGAGGGGAAAAGTGAAATCCAGCAATAGTTTGCTCTTGAGCTCACGGCTGCAGCCTGTCTTGGGGACAATGGTGACATTGTTCCTTGCTGCCCGGGAGGGACATGTCAGAGTCAATTCTTTGGGTAAACAGTGAATCTCGGAAGTAAATATGGTTTAGGGGAGTGTTCTGTGTTATTCCTGGAGAGATGGCTTTGCCCTCAGGCAAGAAAAAGGGGATTTTAGGGAATTCTGGAAGGGGGATTTATCCCCCTTTCCCAAAGGTGGCTTGTTGGGTTCAGTATCCATTATCCCAGGAATGGGAGCTCTCCTGGGCAGGGCTCTCCTGTGACCCCTCCAGGGGTGAGGGGATTTGGGCCGTGAGTGCCGTGGTCGAGGTTTTGTTGCCTGTAAGAGCGGGGCCAGAAGTGTGGAACCCCGAAATGGGAAGAGGAGCAGGAGCAGCTGCAGGAAGAGAAGTGGCAGGAGAGCCCAGGATCCCAGGGTGTGGGCAGCAGGTATCCTAAAGAACCAGGATCCCAGGCTGTGGAGATCCAGGATCCCAGGCTGTGGGAGAGCCAGGATCCCAGGCTGTGGGCAGATCCCATCCCCATTCCCGTTTCCTTCCGGAAGCTTGGAGGAAGGTAAAAGCGAAGTGGAGCCCCCCGAGCTCAGCGCTGCCCCACACTCAGGTCCTGCCTGGGTCTGCCCTGCAGCTGTCCCACAAACCAAACCCCTCGGAGGGCTGGCAGCCTCCCAGCCCCGGGGGGACGTTCTGGCCGAGTTCGCTTTGCATTGTTCTCCACCAGGTCACGAGGATTTGTTCAGCTGCTGCCAAAGCAAAAACTTCCGAGGGGCTTCCTACACCTATTTCGCCGTGCACGTCACCGGGGCCCTGGTTCTCTTCATGACCGACGGGATCGTGGTGAGTTCAGCTGGCCGAATCTCTGGATTTTTTGCCGTCCAAGCCCCTGGGACGCCCCCAGCCCGGCTGCAGGGGCTCGGGGGTTAATGATGAGCGGGGTTACACAGCTATGGGAATGTCCCAGGCCCTCCATCTCCAAGGATAACCAACCCCGGGCTCTCAGGGTGATGTTCGGAGAGTGTGGAACCCCAAAAGGGCGGGGCAGCCCCTCGGGGAGGGAGGATCTCTGCAGACAGAGCTTTTCCCGGGAATTGCTGCGGAGCTTTGCCCTTTCAGGACTGGGTTAAACCCCACGTTCTGCTGCCGGTGGATCTGCAAACCCTTTGGGAAGGGGTTCCACCACGAGTAACCGAGGGACAGAGGAGCCTGAGGTCCCCAGGAGGGTGTGACCGGGCGGTTTTCCCTGCAGGGAGAATACTCGGGCTTCGTGTACAGCTACGCCGTGGAGGAGCCGCTGTCCGTGGTGCACAAGGTGGCCGGGTACCTGCCCAGCCTCTTCTGGGGCTTCATCACCCTGGGCAGGCTCATCTCCATCCCCGTGTCCTACAGGATGAAGCCAGCCACCATGGTCTTCATCAACGTGGTAAGGACGGGGTTAATTCCCTTCATCCCTCTTTCCTCACCCCCAAAGGCCGCGGGTGCCGGACGGGGCCCGGATCCTGCAGGGCAACCCGGAACGGGTAAAACTGGGGGGGAAAAACTGGGAATTTGGGGATTTTGGATTCATTCGGGGGGATTTTGGTTGAATTTGGGGACAATTGCAGAGATTTTTGGGGGATTTTTGGGTGATTTGAGGGGATTTTGAGGGGATCGGTTTGGAGCTGCAGCTCCTCTCAGGCCTGGGGGGTTGGCACAGGGAGGGTGGACAAGGCGCCCTCCAGGTAGCCACGATTTAAAACTTGGTTGCCCAACTTTCCTGAGCCCCAGCGGATCTGGTGCGAGAGGTGGGAAGGCACCAGGAGAGCTGGCACTAAAGAAGTGCCGGTTTTATTTACCTTACACGGTGTCTCCTTCATCCACGGGACATTAATTCCTGGGAAAGGGAAGGCAGATCACTCCCTAAATCCCCTGCTTAGGGGATTTAGCTTAGGGGGGCTGCCAACGTTAATAAAACACCCGGGGAGAGGGGCGGGAACCCTTTTGGGATGAGTAAGGCGGATCTGTGTGAGGACACGGCAGAAAACGGGGAGGGGATGATCCCGTTCCCACTTGCAAGGAGGAGAAGCAGGAGTGGGCGGGTAACTCCCCGTTTATTCGAGCCGGAGGTGGTTTTGGTGGCTGCGTTTTGGCAACACGACGGGGTCTAACGGGGTGGGGGGGAGAAGATTTGGGGGTGTTCTGAGTAAAAATCCACCCGGCTGGCGCTGACCCCTGGGCAGCGCTGGGAGCTCCTGGAGTCGCCGCAGCATTGCCAGGGCAAATCCCAGCTCGAGTTCGGCTTCTCTGGGATGCAAATCGCTCCCGGGCACTCGCGCAGGGCCGCGATCAGGGCCCGAGCAGTGAAAACCAAACCAGCTGGAATATCAGAGCTCCCTCTGCTGCCTCTGCCCCGCATCACTCGGGCATTTCCCGGGGTTTTTGGTTGTTTCCCGTTCAAGCCAGAGCTGAGGGAAAGTTGATTTCAGTGCAGTTGGCTCTTTGGCTCTAGTGCTGGGACTGCTTCCTGAGCAGTCACTGAGAGTTAATTCGGTAATTATCCAGAGTGACTTCAGCCTTATTCAGCAGAATAAAGAATTACCAGTGACTGAGACATGTCAATATTGCGGGAGTTGGTGCACGCTTGTATTTAAAGGTGTTTTTTCAGATACAATTTTAAGTTTCTACATAAAGAAATTGAGACTTAATTCCCAAATTACAGTGCAAAAAGTAACAACTTCTTTAAAGCCGGATGGATTTTCCTTGGCCATTCCGTTTCTCAAACGCCAATTTATTTTTCCAGCGTATTTTCTCTTCCACAGTACTTCCTATTAAAAATAAACATATTTTCTCTTCCAGACTATTTCCTACTAAAAACAAACTCCAGAGCCCGTTGCACTCGGCGTTTTTCTGACTGATTTTTGTGGGGGTGTGTGTGCTTCTCACAGGTCGGGGTCCTCATCACCTTCCTCCTGCTGCTGATTTTCTCCTCCAGCGTGGTTTTCCTGTTCGTGGGGACAGCGTCCCTGGGGCTGTTCCTCAGCAGCACCTTCCCCAGCATGCTGGCCTACACCGAGGACATCCTGCAGTACAAAGGTGAGCTGGGATCTGGGCAGCTCTGGGACCTTGGTGGATTTTTGGATCCCGTCCCTTTTTTTTCAGCTCCTTCCCTCCTCCCCCAGCAGGCCTGGGAGTTGAGGTTTGCTGTCAAAGGCAGATTTATGGCAGCTCGTAGTCAGAGAAGTGTAAAATTCTCTGCTCTGCTGGTGAATAACGAGCCGGGGCAGGGATCTGGCCTTGGCCCCTGGTGTGGGGCTCTCAGGGAGCGGCAGGAACGCTGCTTTAGAGGGAGATGGTGCTGAAACCACCACCAGATTATCAGTGAGCTGGAAACCCCCGAGCCTGGCTGGGAGCTCTCTGCCAGCCTCTGCCTCGGGGGCAGTGAGACAGAACAACCAAAACCTTTCCAGCAAGAGGCAGCCTCAGCTCTGCCAGCAGCGCCAGGTGACAGGAGACGGAGTTTTGGGCTTTAACTTTTTCACCTGTCTGCACCGCTGCAGGTCAGCAGGGGCACTTTGAGCATTAAATGGGAACATTTTGTGAGTTCTGTGTGGTGAGATCCATGGGAAAGCTTTAAAGGGAGCGCAGGGTGGCCCTGCTGCCTGTGTCACCTCTGCTGCCCCTGCCCCTTGCCCTGTTCCCCTGCAGGCTGTGCCACGACCGTGCTGGTGACTGGAGCTGGCATTGGAGAGATGGTGCTGCAGCTGCTGGTGGGGTCGGTGAGTAGCCAGGAGGTGGCAAAACCCAGAATTAAATTTGGAATTCAGAAAATTCGAGACCTCGGTTCTGCCTTCTGGGCGAGCCTGGAGTTACCAGCCAGCAACGCCCTCCCCGATTGTCCATGAAGGAGCCGAGTGACGCCTGATCCCTTTTTTTTTTATTCCCATCCCGCCGCAGATTATCCACGATCGGGGCAGCTACAGTTTCCTGGTCTGTGGGATGATCTTTGGATGCTTGGCCTTTACCTTCTACGCCCTCCTGGTGTTTTTCCACAGGATGTACCCCAAGCCCTCCCCAGGTAAAGAAACCCCAGCCCCGAGCCCCGCTTTGGGACGGGAGCGAGAGCCCCGCTCCGGAGCACTGCAGCAAAATGCGAGGAAATGTTTATTTTGCCGCTGCTTCCTCTCTCCTTTTCCTGCTTTGTCTTGCCCACAAAGCCTTGGCAGCCACAGGCCCCGGGGTTTGGTTTCTTTTCTTTGCTGCGGGAATGGGCCGTGAATCCCAGACAGCACCAGCTCCCCCGGGCCGCTCCCTGGCTGAAACCCAGGGAATCGGTGAGGCTGCCATCCAAGGGCAGCTGTCTTGGAAAAAGGCCTCACCGATAAGGGATTTTTTTTAGTTATCGCCTCAGTCTGGAGCTGCTGTTTGTTTTTTAAGCAGCTCGTACAAAAGGAGCGGAGCGGGACAAAAACATGTCCCGGGTGACTTGGGCTGCGCCGGGCGCCGGTGGGGTCACGGCTCGAGGGCTGTGCCCAGCTCCGGGCCCCCCCGGTTTGAGGGGATGGAGCGCGTCCAGGGAAGGGAACGGAGCTGGGGAAGGGGCTGGAGGATCCTGAGGGAGCTGGGAAAGGGGCTCAGCCCGGAGAAAAGGAGGAATTCCGGGGGAATTTCTGGCTCTGCACAACTCCCTAACCGGAGGGGGCAGCCGGGGGGGGCGGATTTGGGATCTTATCCCAGGGAATAAGGGGTGGGATGAGAGGGAAGGGCCTCAGGGGAGGCTCGGGTTGGACACGAGAAGGAATTTCCCCATGGAAAGCGCTGTTAAACACTGGAACTGCCCTGGAAGGTGGAGCCCGAGCAAGGCCCAGACATGGCCCTCAGTGCTCAGGGGTGGGGATGTGGTGGGCGATGGAATGGCAGCGTTCCTGAGGGGAAAACCTCCTGCCCATCCCCTCTAACCTCCATTAAGCTGTCCCTTCAGGTGAAATAACAGAGAATTAATGTTTTGCAGAGCCGGACGAGGCCTCCCCCGACAAAGCAGCGGTGCCCGAGGACACGGGGCAGTACCAGCGCTGAGGGAGGGCCCGAGCCCTGCACCAGCAATAAACCCACCCCCAATCAAGCATTTTTACTCCTGAGGGTGATTTCACATTTAATGAACTGAATCACGCGGGGTCTCTGCAATCAGAAGCACAGTAGGGCGGGGTAAGTCAGAATCGAGGAAAATGGAGCCCAAAAGGCCGAGCTGAGCACGAGCGGCGCCCGCGCCAAAATCGCCGCCAGCGCCAGCCCGACCCCGGCACTAAAAGCAGGGATGTCTGCACAGCAGCTCCTCCTGCAAATGAACTTTTTTTTTTTACCTGTTCGGGACAAGAGGGTGGGAAGGAAAAGCTGCTCTCTGCTCCTCACCCACCTCTGAATGTTCTCCTGGCTCGGTCACTGCGTTGAACGGGTTTTATTTTCGGGACCCCCCCCCCTTCTCCCCCCTTGAATTTACAGCACAGTCCTGGGTTTTAATTCACTTTTTGTGCAGCAGGGCCTGGAGTCAGCGTCACCTCCCCTGGTCCTTCCCGAGGGGCAGAGGTTCCACACGGGCAGAGCCCCTCCGGGTGCACACAGGGGTAGCAGGGCCCGGCTCTATTTGCACACTTGATTCCTGTATATTCCACACTCTCACCACGGACAGTGTCTTACTCAGCATGCTCAGGCCTCTTGATCACTTCAAAAATCATTTGCTTTTCTTTTTTTTTTTTTTTTTTTTTTTTTTTTTTCTTCTTTTTTTTTTGAGGGAATCATGGGCTGGGAAGAGATTTTACACAGCTGCAGCCTCTGCGTTCATTGCTGGCTCTTCTGGAAGTGCTCCNTTTTTTTCCTCCTTTTTTTTTGGAGGGAGTGGTTTTTCTGTTTGGTTTTTAAGCCGAGAATGAGCCGTGCTGGTTTGTTTTGCTTTTAAGTCACTCCTCGAGCTGCTCCGGCTGCGGTGTCTCTTTTTTTTCGGGTGGTTTTTTTTTATTCCAAGCGAAGCTCCGGGAGAAGGGATTTTTTTTTTTTTT
>VXAZ01009973.1:128668-142655 GCA_013399875.1 Gymnorhina tibicen
GTGAACAATGCCCAAAAAAAAAAAAAGCGACTCCGTTCCACCCACCTGGCCCGGGAGTCACGTCGGGAACACACCGAAGTGGTTTTTCTGTTTCTCCGTGTCAGGTACGGAAAGGCAACATCGCTGCAGGGAAAGGAAAAGTCTCGGGCCTTGTGGCTTTAAAAGCGAATTCCAAGCCCGCGGAAGTGGCGGAAGGAAAAACTCCGGAAAAGCTCGAGTTCACCGCTTATCCACGGAACAGGTGCAGTATTTACAGCAAACACTGTCAGCTCCTCGTGCTGGAGAGGGGAAAATCTTCCTCTGCTCACGGCAGCTCTGAGGATGCTGAAGGAAAGAGATGTCTCCATCTGTTCTCTGGGAATATTTCAAGGAGATCACCTGACACCCCCAACTCAAACCCAGAAGTTGCTGCCTGACGTCAGATGCCCGAATCAGAAGGACACACAGACCCACAGCCCAACGCACCCGGACTGAGGGAGAGGAGAATCTCTCACTCCTTTCACCCCTCAGTTCTCTTAAAAGGCCTCCTGAGGTGTAAAAATCCACCTGCAAATTCCATGTCGCCTCCAACGGCTCTGGAGAGCGATCCTGCATTGTTAACCCAGGGCACCAACGAGGTGAGGGCACATTTCCCGCGAGGCTGATGCCCCGTGGAACCCCTCAGCCTGATTTGGGGTCGGTGCTCCCTCCAAAAAAAAAAAAAAAAGAAAAAGCAACAGCTCCACTGCAAAATTTGGGATGAGAGCTGGCGAAAGAGGAGCTTCTCCACGTGGGGAAAAGCAGGAAGCTTTTCCAGAACTGTGGGGAAAGAGGAGCAACATTAACGCTGGGACGTTGCCGTTCCCACCCCGCTGGGGGTCTGGAATTCCAGGTCAGGCAGCAACCTCCCCCCAGAACTGCAGGGAAAATCCCCCCAAAACCGCAGGGAAAACTCCCCCCCATCCTGCTCATCCAGCAGGGAGGTCCCAGGCTCTGGAACAGGTCTCTGGCACAAGAAATGTTTGGACTCCAGCATTCAAACTCCGTGAGAAGCGAAAGGAGCTCATCCCACCGTCCCACGGACAGGGAAGGAGGGCAGGGAAGCATCCAAAACCCAGCCCCACCTCTTCCCCCAGGGGCTGTCGGGGCCACGCCACCGCTCCACAAAATTGTCCCGGACACAAACTTGGAATAAATCCTTGAAAAAAATTTCTCCCTGCACAAAAAAAAAAAAACCCCAACAACAAAAAAAGGACAACGCCAGCAGAAAAGCCCCGGCTGCTTTCGTTGCTGCACAAGTTCTGGTGCCCGCAGGGCGGAGCTGAGAACGCACACCCCTTTCCCAAGCATTTCCTGGAATGCCAGCTTCCATCAGGATTCAGGGTTCTCCTTGCCAAGCCCGGGAAGCAGAAGAACAGAGGGTTTTGTTTTGTCTTTTTTCCAAGAGTCACGGAGAAAAAGCCTCCTCTGGTGCCGTCTGCCGCAGTCGGTGCAGCCTCGGCTGCTGCAACACCACCCAAAATTCCTCTTGGACACAGGGGGAAAAATCTTCCAAACCGAGGAGGAGAGAAGAGACCGGAGCTGCAGCTCCTATTAAGGCGTTTGCATAAACATTCCCAACCTGGGTTCTTCCAAAAAAAAAAAAAAAAAAGGGGGGGGGGGAATTTTTGCCAAAAAAAAAAAAAAAAAAAGGAATTTTTGATTGGGGGGGGGGGACAACCGGGNAAAGGCATTTTTGATTCGGGGATGGCGACAACCGCGGTCGCTGAGAATCTCCGCGGAGTTACAAACTGCTCGTGTTTACAAAAAGGGGGTTCAAGAGAAGTGTCCTGTCTTTGCCTCGCTTGCCACTGGGTCCTTTTCCAGGGATTCCATGTGCTATGTCTTCTGGAGGTCGGGGGAAAAGGGGCCGGGGGTGGAGGGTCCATCCAGTCCAGACAGGGTAAAGGGGCCGTGACTGTTCAGCACTGATGGGAACTAAGAGACAGAACAAGAATCATCAGGCAAAAAAAAACCACCTTAATTCACTGTTCCTCCTGTATCTGTGCACAAAGGAGGGGAAAAAAAAACCCCAAACCCAACAACAAAATGAAGCGAAACCACCCCAGACTTCAAAGAATCCTCTTGGCCTCTCGCTTCTGATTTACTTTTTTAATGGCAAGCAGTGCCACGGTGACCCCCGAGCTGAGCACTGCCCTGCATCCTCATTAATAAGTGATTTAATCCAGGCTGTGGGCAAAACAGGGTCTGAACTGTCCCTCAGTTAATTATCAGCTCTTGCCAGGGTAAAACACCCAGTGCCATTTCAGCCCTCCCTGTTTATTCCCCATCCTCACCGTGCAGATGAGGAATTTCCCTCATCTCCATGGAGATGACAGATCCCAACCCAGAAGATTCAATTCAAATCTTTCATTTCAATGAAATGAAATAAAAATTAAATTCAATTGGTTGAATTCTACCCTTTCCCTCAGCAAAGCCAGGCAGCAGATGTGGTAATTCCAGTGCCAGAGTTGTAATTCCAGTGCCAGAGTGGAAAGGTGAGGGAAAAACATGACAATTACAACTAAAGGAGGGTTGTTTTTTTTTTTTTAATAGAGGGGATTTTTGTCCTATACAGTAAAAAAAACCTGGCCTCGGACACTGCCAGGGATCCAGGGGCAGCCACAGCTTCTCTGGGCACCCTGTGCCAGGGTCTCCCCACCTTCACAGGGGTGAATTTTATGGGTTTCTTCCATGAAAATCACCAAAAACTGTGCCCCGCGTCATCACAGAGATCAAACACGCGCTCTCCCTCCTCACTAGCTGCGAGATGAATTAACATTTCTCAGCAGGAACGATCAGAACAATCAACAGAGCGGAAAAACTCAAAACTCAGGAAAAACCCAACCAAAGAAGTTACGGGGGGGGAAATTTTTACAAGAGGAACAGGCCCAAGAAAGAAAAACAATCCCTCTCTAAAGCACTCTGTTCTGCAGTTTAATTTAAAACGTTCCTGGAACACCAGCATCTGCGATACCCTGAAATAAAACCGGGCAAACGCTAAAATTAAAACGCCCTCAAAAGTGAACACGGGGGCAGAAAATGACTCCCATCTCATTTCCACAGCAGGTTTTTGGGATAAACGGATCCCTGCGGGTCTGCCGAGGGGGAAGGGAGTGCAAACCCCTGGAGAAATCGGCCCGGGACTCACCTGGAAGAGGGTGTTAGCACCTTGCAACCTGGCAGGGCTGAGAGGAGCCACCGGGCTCAGGGTGCTCCAGAAGTGGATGCTGGAGAGCAGAGGGCTGGGAGTCAGCAGGATGGGGGTCTGCAAACGCAGGAGAAAGCAGCTGTGAGAGCCTTCCCTGTGGAATTCCGGCCTTCCCCGTGCAACTCCAGCCGCAGCACCCTCAGCTGCCACGGATTTCAGGAACTCCCATCCCCTCCTTCCTCCTGCTCCTCCTCCTCCTCCCTGCCAGCCCCATCCGGCTCTCCCTCCCTCCCTCCCTCCCCTCGCTGAGCAATCCAAGCCTTCTTTTCCCAAATCCTGCTGCAACCCACAGCAGGGCAGCTCCTCCTCCAACCCAGCACCTGGAAAAGTGGGATTGTGGATTTAAAAAAGGAGAAACAGCGGGCACACTGGTGCCACTGACAATGCCAGCAACAACAAAAGGAATTTCCACCCAGCTCCTGAATATTCCAGGTTCCGCAGCCAAGCACTTCCCAGGGTGCCAAAAGAACAAACTCCACTTGGATTTTGGTGGTTTTGGTTTTTTTTTTTTCCCCTTGTCTTCAGCCATTTCAGTTTTCAACCAGCACCTTCCCCACGGTTTCACTCTAATTCCGATTTATTGCAGCGGAGAGATTGCACAGATCCAGAATGATTTAACAGCCCTGCTGGATTCAGTTCTCTTCCAAGTTTTCCATGAGACATGAAAGCTTTCCTTTCCCACACAAAGATAACAACCAAATTAAGCAGCTGCTCTTATTGCTGCTCACTCACAAGACTTTGGCTTTAACTAAATGCTACCAACTGAGTAAAAAAACCTGAACAGACACCTCTGTTTTTCTCTGTTTCTGAAGGATTTTTCAGGCCCAGCTGAAGGATTTAGGGTTTCTGGAGCGATTCCGTATCCCCCTGGCAATGCACAAAGATCCTGCCGGGGCTGGTTTGGGTTCTGCCTCCACACGCCAGCCCCGCGTGCACGGCTGAAACAGCACCTGGGCACACTTTGGGCTGAATTCACACCAACCGTGAACCAAACTCGTGGTGGATTCAAAAACAACAACCAGGGAGCGACGTCCCGAGTTTCAAATCTCCGCACGCAACCACGCGTTCATTTCCCACTCGCTGCTTTCAAACACAACATCACCGCTATTGTTAGTTCAAAAAAAAAAACAACAAAAAAAAAAGAAGCCTGGAAGGGAATTTGGTTACCTGAGAGAAAAGTGCTGGAGTAAGAGAAGCGGTTGGGAGAGAAGGGCTCAGGATGCCCAGAGGACTCGGATCGCTGCCTGTGATGACCAGAGTGGGAGCCAGCTCCAGCCCTTTGGGTTTTTTAGACCTGGAGAGGTGATTGGCAAACTCCTTCTCCAGCACGGCCGAATCCTGCTGCTCTTTGGGCTCCGGGGATTGGTGCTGGAGGCTCTGGGCCTGCTCCAGCTGCTGGGAAGCCACGGATTCGATGTCCGTGTCAATGTCCAGGTCGGGGTTGGAGCTCAGGGGCGGCGAGGGGGGCGTGGAGGGGACCTGCAGGGTGGGAGAGACCGAGGATATGGGGGGGGTCGGGGTGAAGCTGGTGCTCAAGTTTGGCAAAGGTGCTGGAGGAGCTTCGGGGACGGTCAGCTTGGGCAGGACGAGCGTCTCCAGGGTCTGCAGGGTCTCCTCCGAGCCCAGGGGAAGCGAGGAGGACACGGCGGGGGCGGCAGGAGCCGTGGAAGCGACGGCCACCGCCGAAGTGGTGGAGACCAGGGGGGCAGAGGGAGGCTTTTTGGAGGGCATGGTGACAAACTTGATGACGGAGGGGGTGGGGTCCTGAGGTTTCTTCTCCGCCAGCTTCTCGGCCGGGTTCTCGATCTTGATGGACCTGAAGAGCTTCACGCTGGAGGAGTTGAGGGAGTTGAGGGTGAAGGAGGAGTACAGGCCTGAGTGGATGTAGTCGTTGCGGCTGGAGGACTTAGCACAGGACTGGGATTTCTCCTTCCCGCAGTTTTCCGCGTCCTTGGGAGCGCTGGTCACCTCCCCAAAGCCGGGCATCTCGGGGTCTCCCTCGAGCCGGCCCACGACGAGCGGATCCATGTTCAGGATCTCCGGGTACGACACGAACTTGTACACAAACTTCTTCCCGTTCACCTTCTTAATGATATTCTGTGGGCAAGAACACAAAGTATATTTAGACCTGCTTCAGATTAATTTTCTTCCGACAAACACTGCCTAAAATAGGCAGAGGAATTAAAGGCTGTAATCTTTCAGAAAAAAAACCAAACCAAAACAAAACCAAAAACCCAAAAAGTTTCTTTTTTTCCTGTTTTAAAAACACCCTGTGTGTTCCAGTTCTGCTCCGGGAGCTGGCAGACAAAACACTGCAACAGGTGAGCTCAACCTGACATTAAACATACTAAAAACAGCCTAAAAACGCCGAGAAATCCTGTTTAACACCTTAAACTAAATTAAAAATGCCCGTTACCTCCATCAAGGGTCACTGAGCTGGCTGCACTAAGGGTAATTTAACAGCAGAACTTTAGCTAAAGGGTTTCTCCAGGACTGCAGAACTGAGAGCTCGTACTTCAAATCAAACCACCTTCATTCTTAATAAGATGATAATACAGGAAAATAAGCAGCTGAGCTAGTCAGCAGAACGCAGGCTAATCAGCCACTTCAATACCACAGAGCAGCATCTGCCAAACTTGTTTTGCTCCTCGGTGCAGTGCCACACGCACTCGGGACCTGAGATTATCCTGAGTTACCATTCCACGGTTGCTGCTGAGATCTGCCCGCGCGCCGAGGCGGATCTGTGCCGCCCAGGAACGAACGCCGGCAGCTCCCCGGCCGCTCCGGGCTGCGGCTCCTCGGGAGCTGGGGGTGGTTTCTGTCCGCTCCGCTCACACGAGAGCGGTCGCGGGGTGAAGGGAAACAAAGGTGAGGCTCGAAGATGTTGGATAAACAAAAGCTTCTCGCTCTGCTGGGCTGAAAACGCTGGCCAAACCAAAGGTGAAATTGTGAGTACACAGAGAAAATAAAGACACTTTGGGCTGGAAAATGTTTATTTTGAAGCCCCTTCGTAGAGAAAGCTGTAAAAAGATCTCAGAGTGGTGCAACAGTCACCCTCTCCATCATCATCCTCTCCCAGTGCTGCTTTAACTGGAGCGCTGAGGATTTTAACCCTTGCAAGGCTGTGCATTTTGGGAACGGGGATCAGGATCCAGAGGCAGATTTGTATCAGCAGAGACACCGAGACAACGCTTTGCACAAAGCCACCAGAACCCCACGAAACAAGCGGCGAAGAGGAAACGGCGCGCCGATAAACGAAACCAAACACCAAAACAACGCCTCCAAACAAAGCAGCACAACTTCCTCCAGCCTGGCACGGGCACAGCAGCGCTCCCCTCCCCTGGAGGAGGGAACACAGGAGCGAACAAAGCTCCTTAGGCTGCTAAGAGGGATGAGGATTGGAGCAGGATTTCCACCCTACCTTCACGTAGTAGTAGCGCAGCGCCCGGCTGAGTTTATCATAGTTCATGCTGGGCTTGTTCTTGCGGATCCCCCAGAGCCTGGCCACCTCCTCTGCCTGCAGCAGCTTGAACTCGCCGTCGTTGGAGGTCCAGCAGATGATATTCTTGTTCTGGGGCTCTTGGAGCAGCTGGAGGAGGAACTGCCACAGGGTGATGGCACTGTCCATAGCAGAGAGCTGCAATTCACAAAGGCAGGTTAAGCCCGGAGCATTTCCCTCCTCTCCCTACAAGGGGGGGAAAACGGAGCAGGGATTGTTATTTCCAAAGCCAGCAAGAGTAAAAAATTATTAGTCACCAGTCGTGAAAGATGTTCCCTGCAGAACTGAGGGGCCGAGTGCCAACTCTGGCGTCTCCTCCCACATGTCAGTACTTTTCACATGGGTTATATTTAGCCTCATTTAACTAAATCAGGTCACTTTGGGTAAGTTGCAGTGAGTCACTACCCCCAAAAAAATGTTTCTAAGTTGTTCCATGTTCACCCACTCCGGCTTGTGCCGCCTTGTGAGAAACAGCTCAGGTACACCCAGGTAGGAATCAAACCACCCCCTCACCTCCTCCTTCCCGTACCCGCTCCCACCTCGCAGAGAACTCGGCACAACGAGGAACTGCAACGCTCCAGGAAGAAGATGCCAGAGCAAAACCAACTCGATTTTTTCCTTCGGTTTCCATTCCTGCCTCTTTGCCAGCAGCCCTCTCAGTCGCCCCTAACCTCTCCTTCAAATCTTTCTTTTCCAGGTATCACCCGTTTCTTTAACGAGAGTAAATGTGAAACTAAATTAAAATTATTTCACGCACCGCCCTTGCTCGGCTCTTAATTCCTGCCGTGTCTTACCCACGTCAGTGATTTAGGCTGGGACTTTCTAGGACTGGTATCTGCCAGCTGATTCCTGCACTGAAGTTGTTGATGCATAAATTCCTCCAGGGCAGAGCAGGCACAGAGATCATGTTTTACCTTGGCCATATCTGACTATACCAAACATTATTTCCACTCACATTTTTAAGCAAAACACTCGTCATTCTGTACAGGATACACTGTGAATTAAACCAGACAAAATACTAATTCAGCATCTCCTATAGATTCTCTTAGTCCAGAACTGTTTAACTAATGCAGCTTAAACTTCTTCCTGTGAAATAAAAACAGAGGAAAAAATGCTCTGGAATAGTGAATTACACTAAAAATGTCTGGATATATATCATCACTGCATTTTCCCCCCTAAGTAAAGGGGGTCCAGGGGCTCCACCTGGGTTTGAATTTGATATTCAAACACTATTCCCAAGCTCCAAAACAAAGGCATCGAGCCCAGGCTCAGGGAGCAGGAGCCAGGCTGGTGCTGGTTGAGGTCCCTGAGCACACAGGGCTCCGTTTAAGATCCAGCCGGGCCTGCCAGCTCATCTTTGCTCCCAAAGCCTTTTATTCCAATCTCATTAGTGCCCAGCATTTATCCAGCCCTATATAAGGAAGGGAACGGTGTCCACGGGAGAGGCCGAGCGCTCCGGGAGCCCCGGGATGGGATTAGAGCTGACAGCTCACCCAGGGCTCTCGGGGAAACGAGGTGCCCCGGGGGCAGGCACCTTCCTGGGCACAGCCCGTGGCATTTCAGCCCTCCTGCAGAATCCCTGCCTCATGGCACCCACGCCGGCGTGACACCGATCCAGCCGGGTGAACTGCTGCAATTACACGGAACAATCTCGAAATGAAGGACACCCACGCCCCCTCGTTAGGCTGGCCCGAGGTGCTTTCCCTCTTAATTACTGCACGCCGTACAACTCCCTGCTTGCCCAAATTAATCGCTCGGCACTCGAAGAAAACTGGAGGCCGCGCTTCCAGACTTTTCCCACACTGCTCCGTGCCGTGCCAGCTGATCCACACGGGGTTTAGGGACCGGGCAAACACCTCAAAGCTCCCCCAGGACCGCCCGGGTGCTGCCGTTTGCCTCCGACACCCCAGACCCGGAACGCCGCGCCCGAGCCTCGTTATCCACGGGGATGATGCAGCCACACGTGGCGGCGTGGAGAGCACGAGGACTCGGTTCTGCCACCCTGCAGAGCTGTCAGGAGCAGCGAGATGTGCTGAGAGAGAGCAGGGAAACGAAGCTGAGTGATTATTCCCACGCTGCGTTTATCTCCAGCGCTCCGGGAGCACTGCACCAAAACGGCGCTGACTGATGCAACGTGGAAATCAGATTAGCAACAGGATTTCACAGTGGCAAGGGCGCTTTTTTTTTTTTCCTTTCCACCCCTCTTGCTACAAATCCACGCCAGCTTTCATCCCAGGATTGGACCGGTGTTATTATTTCACGAGGCTGCCTCCCTTCGGGAAGTCCCACCTTGCTGTTAATCCCAACCTGAGCGAAGCCGAGCGCCGCTGCCCAGGTCGCAGCCGGCCTGGAACCCAGCTGGAGACGCACGGAGCTGCCACAGCAGCACCAAGTTCTGTAAAACGGCACACGCAAGGCGGCCAGGGCGATGGAAGAGACCAGAGATTAAAAAAAACCAAAACAAACAGGAAAAAAAAAAAAACAAAACACCAAACCACCTTTCCCAGAGATGAGCTAAGCCGTTCTGAGGAGCGTTTACCAAAGTTAAAGAGTTCACGCTGCTCAGACCCCGCAGTTTTCCAGCTGGAAGGATCCTCCTGCCAGGGGCAGCGTTACAGACTGTACTGGAGCGCAATTTTGATCAGGTTCCTCCTGATGTTTCTGGCACTTGCAGCTCCAGGCGTGTCACGGTTCTGTCCATCACTCGGAGGACGCACGGCACGGCCCCAGCTGGAAAAAGCCTCGTCTAAGAAACATTAAAAGGGTGGAGAGGTCTCACTTATTCCCTGGCTGGGGCAGAACGGGAGCACAGAGTACTCTGGAGGTGCTCACGGAGGGGTTTTACTGCGTAAAACGGAGTGAATGTTCCTCTTTATTAAATATTCACTGCGTTCACCTCCAGGGAATGATGGAGATCCCGCAGTGGAACCCCATGGAAACCTCAAAGAAATGGGGAATTTGGAGTTTTTCTGGAGATTTTATACAAAGAGAAGGCCAGAAAACAACCTTGGTCAAAGCAATGGGATCACAGGTGGATTTTGCCCCTTCAGAGTCCAGGAGCAGGTTGGTACTTGGGAAAACCTAATGTGTATTAGGAGACAATGCTGTGTTAGGAACCAACACATCTCATTTAACTTTAGTACAGAAGTTGCTCTGATAGAGCACAAGAATACATAAAAAACCTCCTGTTTCTTCAGGAAAAAGCAGAATATAAAAAAACCATCACACGAGGTGTAGAATTAAAACCAGCACAGGTGAGCTGAGCACTTCTGTTTGTCTGAGAGCCACCAAATGTGGGGAAAAGGTTTTTCCTTCTGCAGCGCCCGGGGCAAGAGGCAGCTGCTGCCTTTCCTGAGCCCTTCCTTTGGCACCGCAGGGATGAGAAGTCGCTCAAGAACCCCGTGTCCCATTCCTACCCTACATTACCGAGGGCCAAACGTTCTCTGAGGATCTGTAAACAGCGTTTCAACTTTTCAGATTTCCTCAGAAAGCCCCAACCTGCTCCTCTCACAGCTCCCCACCAGCACAAAACCCCTCCTGAGCCCGGCTGCTTCTCCTCCACGAGGAACACACCAATAATTACAAACACACCACTGCAAAACACCCTTCTGCTGAAGGTTCTTCCCCCTCCTGAGAGCCCGTGGAGAAAGGAAAAGGCCTCACTGGAAAAGGGAATGAGGCAGAGAGGCAACAGCCTTTCCCCTCCCGCGCCATGTGAGCAGGAGGAAAAAATAGTTGCTAGAGGCAGAGGGCAGCTCTGCTTTGTAATGAGGGAGCTAAAATAGAGCACTATTATTGTCTTGAGATCTTCTCCGACGCCTACGGATGACCCTCGGAGTTCAGCAGGAGCTGGCAGGGTTTGGCTGCACAGCAAACCTGAGCCTCCTGCTGCTGCTGCTGCTGCTGCTGCAGCCTTGCTGGAGGCCGGGCCTGTGCAAAGCCCCGGCTTTGGCCCGAAAAGCCGGGATTTGGGGTCCGTCTCCTTTCCGGTGGCTTCTCCCCTCCGCGGCGCTGCCGGGCCGGTGCGATCCCGCGGGATGGCGGAGCCTGGAGGCCTGGCTTTTCCCGGGAACGCCAGGGTGCGGGCAGGGCTGGCACTGAGGGGTTTAGGAAGCGGCACAACCTCCCGACACTGCCCGTGGCACAACAAACCCAAACACCCACCCTCTGCGCTCCGAAAGGATCCCTCCCCACGCCCCGAGAAGGGAGCAAAGGCAGGATTAGGGGAGGGGGGGTTAGGCCTGCCCTAAACCCCTCCTTCGAGGTCTTCTGGCAGATTTCCTGCGCTTTGACTCAACACCAAATAATCTCCAATAATCTTTCACCTCCCATTTGTTGCAGCAGCCTCTGGGTAAAGCATCTGCAGCCTGATGACTCCTGCAGATGGGCTGAATAAAAAAGCCTGCTCGGGGCCCCCACGCAGGAACAAAGGGCCGGAGGAAAGGGAGGATGTCACGGGCACGCAGCAGAATCGCCCCCAGCGCGGCCGTCCCGGTGTCACACCGGGGGCACGGCCCCGAAAATCGGCCTGGGGAGCAGCACCGAGCAAGAGGGAGCTCAGGGAGACGCGGCCAACGAGCTTCCAGCTCCGAAATAAAAACCGAAATAAAGGCAGCAACAGGTCCGGGGTGGGGGGGAGCTCAGGGGTGCAGGTGAGCAAACCAAGGCCTCAATTCCAGGAAATTCCAGGAAATTCCAGGAGGGCAGAGCTCGCTGCGAGCTCCGAGCCGCTCGGCCTTCGCTTCCCAAAGCCGCTCCCGGGGATTCTGAGCGCTTCGGGAAGGCCACGGTGCTCGAGCAGGAGGAATTTGGTGGACGGCGAGTCCCGCTCCGTTGTGCAATGTTCCCGGGAACACAAACAGCGCGGTTGGGCGAAGGAGACTTTTGGAGGTCACCAGCCCCAAGCCCACGCTGCAAACCTCGAAGTCCGAGCAGGACTTTTCCCCCCCTCTGTCTGTCCAGTTAAACAAATGAATAAATAAAGGGCTGCCCCATCCCTTTTTCTCTTAGCGGGAGGTGTGACACGGCTGATGAAGCACCCGATCGAGTGGTTATCAAAATAAAACCAAGCAACGATTTCACCGGCGGCATCCCGTCCCTAATAAACCTTTCCTGAAAGCTTTCCCAGCTCCAGGGCTTGTGGCTCACCTGAGCCGGTACTTTTAGGGTTTTATCGATTTTAATTAATTTTAGAAAGAGCTTACTGTCAAAAAAAAACCAAAAAACCAAAATCCACAAACCTACTGCCCGAAACTCCGTACCCTGACGCGGTGGGAAGCACAGAAGGGAATCGAGTCCTTTTCCAGAGCACACACACAGGTGAAATGCCCGGTAAAAGCCTCTTTTAGGTGTAAAATAAAGGAATTAAACAAGGAATTCAAACTAGAGACGCAGAACTCTACACATCTCCCTTAAAAATTCCAACCCCTGGCAGCTTTCCAAGTAGTAATCAAATTATATCTTCTTTACTAACAACCTAAAACCAGGTGAAAATACGGAAACAACACCCCAAACTGCAATAAATTCTTGTTTTCCCCTTGGCTCTGGCATTCCCTGCACCGTTGTTCCCAATCCAGGCAGGAAAATCAGCCTGTTGTGAAGGAGAAGCCGTGGTTATCGAGGCAGGAAGTTCCTTGGGAAGGAAATGCTGAAGGATGTCCTCATGATAAGAGCTGCTCCAGAGTTTTCATTGCCTAATTCCACTCCAAGCCTCTCTCTTTTTTTTTTTTTAAACTCAAAACAAATGTTGCAATGAATTTTGTCTCCCCGGCTCAAAAATCAAGTCACTTGAGACAAAATTAAGGTGTTTTAGCAAATATTTGGGGCGGTTAGGAACCAACTGTTTCAGCTTTTTAAGCCCTGAGAAAGAAGTATTTGTTTTTCCTTTGTGTTTTCCAGTTTTTCCTCAGTGTTTTCTGGCCTTCCCTGCCTTTCTGAATTAGCCAGGATCGGGAACAAACCCTGAAGGACAACAATGACATCAGGATTTCCATGGGACTCACGGCTGCAGGCTCAGGTTGGCAGCAGATGAGCCAAACAGCTTTTTGGGGATATTTTAAACCCGCTACAGAGACAGAGGGGCCCCCTTTTGTTATCAAACACGATTTTGATTATCACGCCTGACTTTTCATGTCCAACCTGACGGAAAACAGCAAAAAAATGGGATTTCAAAGCCCACTCCACGTAATTCCTGCAGCTGCTACAATCACTCTGCCCCTCCATCCCTGCCTGGGGACGACTGACATCCCAACACCGACACTTTCACGGACAGACCCAATTTCCCTGATTTACCGCACTTGGATGAGCATTATCCCTTTCCTACCTCCCTTTTTTTTTTTTTTTTTTTTTTTTTTTTTTTTTTTTTTTTTTTTTTTTTTTTTTAGGATATGAGAGCGCAGGGAAGGTTTGGGACACACGGACGGGGATGGGAAACTTCAAAACCAAAACGCCTTTGATCGGCTGGTGACCCTGCTGGGGACTGTTCCCGAGCAAAGCCATAAAAACACTGATTTCCTGGAAGCTCCTAAGGAGATTACACCCGCTTCCTCCTCATCTGCCACCACCATGGGCTGAGGGCAGTGTTTACCAACAGCAGATTAAATTGGCTTCCACGGGCACAATCCCTCTCTGCTGGAAGGAGAAGCATCCCCGGTTCAGGGCAGGAACAACCCCAAAAGCCCAGGTTAAAAAAGGCTTTCTGTCCATCCCGACCGGATCACGAAAAGGAAGTCTCAGCTTTCAGCTGGAAAAAGCTTCCCCCGAACAATGTTTATGGTACACTCAGCCCCGTTGCCATGGCGATGGAACAACTATTCCCTGCAAACAGGCGCGGAGACCCTAAAAATAAACAGCCGGGCCCGAAATCACGCACACGCCGCCGTGTCAGGCACGGGGACCGCGCTCGCCGGGGACGGGATGGGGAGGGAGAAATCCCAACAGCAAAAAAAAAACCCTGAAAGCAAAGCCCTGCCTTGCTCGGGAGCTGCTCCCCGAGAAGGTCCTTGTGCAGGGGGGGCACAGCTGGGGGCACAGCTGGGGGCACAGCTGGGGGCACAGCTGGGGCTGGAGGGGCCCGCAGGTGATGTGTGTCTGTGTGTGTGCGTGCGTGTGGAAGTGCACACCAAATAAAAAGCGGGATTTGCATACTTTTCCCCTCCGCCTCCCCTATTGATGTGGGCAGGAATCCACCCAGTTCAGAGTGCGGGAGGATAAAAAAAAAAAAAAAAAAAAAATAAAAAAAGAGGGGGGGGGGGAGAAAA
>VXAZ01009973.1:157948-194149 GCA_013399875.1 Gymnorhina tibicen
CTGGCCACGCCCCCGAACCACACCCCCAGTCCTTGACCACGCCCCACTCACGTCCATAATTCCTTGACCACGCCCCCAAACCACACCCCCATTTGTTGGCCACGCCCCACTCACACTCGTCATTCATTGGCCACGCCCCACTCACGTCAGTCACTCATTGGCCACGCCCCCTCCCCTCCCCGCGCGGCGGTGGCGCCCCCCCGCGGCCGGCTCAGGCGTTTTTCCCATTTCCACACCTTTTATTCCCCCCCTACCGCCTTCTTTCCATAAAAATTTATAATAAAAGCCTTCCTCTCGCGCCGTATACAAAATATTCACTCTACCGAATAAATAAAACACGAACGTCCTGCGGGCAGGATGTGACCTCAAAAGGAAAACCAGCATCCATCCATCCATGCATCCATGCATCCATCCCCCCGTCCTTCCCTGTCCGAGGGATTCACAACAGCCTCATTTACGCGCTCCCTCCTCCCAGCTCCCAGTTTGCCAAAGGAAAGGTGAGGCGGGATTCACCTATGAGGAGAACACCTCATACCTGGAAGAGAAAAGCTCCTGCTCACCAGCCCTGAGGAGCTCGTACCCAAAGCTGTGCTCAGACAGACCCAAATCCTAGAGGAATTCTGTGGTCGCACAGGGAATATCAGTAACAGCAGGTGGGGGATACTCTTATCCGGACTAGAACATCCCTTGCTGGTCCAAAATGTGATCCTGACACAGAAACTGTTCTTAGAAGAAGTCAAAAAAAGCCAATTCTGTAAGGATTTCCTCATCCTCCTGCTCCCTCGCCCTGATCTCCTGTTACAAACCCCAGCTCTGTGCCCCTCTGACCCTCTGCTTTATCACCTGCGGGTTTGCAGTGAAGAATTTAAGGCCTTTCCCACCAAACCCCTTCACCTGAAGCTCGGTGTGGAAGCACTTTAGGCACTTAAATTATCAAAAGCACTGGAGCCTCAGAGCAGCCTCCGTGAGGGGACGGTTCCCCCACGTTTATGTAAGAAACATCAAAAATAAAGGGGTTTTCAGCCTTGGGTCAGGGGAGCATTGCTCAGGGACACCCCAGCTCTGGCAATAAGATTTTGTCTCCAGTCCTTCCTGCTGCCGTGGGACGGAGGCCGGGGTAGGAAGCCCAGACCCCAAACCCATTTCTGGAAGTGGTTAGGCCACTGCCAAATCCATCCCCAAAGCAGCTGCGTGTCAGCACGCAGACCTCGCTGTGGGAAAGGGAGGCTGGCAGGGCCATAATTTGAGAAGAACTAAAACAAAAAGCAGTGACCCCTGACGGGAAAGGGACGGTCCGAGCGCCGGGCAGCCCTTTGAGCGCCCGGCCCTCCCCGCCAAGGGACAGGCTGACAAAACTCCGCCAAAATAGCAACGTTTCGCCCTTCAGCCCAGCCTCACGAGCGCATCTGGCTGCCCACACACCTCCACGATTTAAAAAAAAAAATATTTAGTCACAAACAGCTCGTTTGGCCCGGGCAGAGCGGAACGGGCGGCTGGAGTTCTGTGCGTGCTCGCAGCGCCAGCCCAGCCTTCCCTCCGCGCCCTCGGGATCGGTCCTGACCGGGGGCCAGCACCTCAGCTCCTCCCTGGCGTGCGGGGAGCTCTTGGAGCGGCTGGAATGTGCCAGCAGCAGATTTGTCCCAGCTGGGCCGCTGGGGACAGGGAATGGGACAGGCCAGGGGGGGACTCGCGCTCTGCTGCCAGCGGGAAGTGACTCAGAGCCGGGAGCCAAAACAACCTGGACAAACTCAGAGCCCGGAGCCAAAACAACCCAGACATCCCAGGAGGGTTTGGGCCCCGGGTTAGGGCAGCAAGAGGCGCTTTGCCTCGCTCTGGCAGGGGTTTGCTCTGCCTCAGTGAGAATCTGGACTCCTGGCTGGAAATAAAACACATTTTAAGGCAGCCCAAACAGCCACAGGCAGGGACGAGCTCCAGGTCTGAGTTTAACTCATCAGCAACTCCCCCAGGCCTTCCAGGAGAGCTCTTCCTGCTCTGCTCCACTGCCACAGGACTGAAAACCCCTCTGGGAACAGATTTCCCCTGTGTCCGGCAGCATCTTTTAGGGGCCACGTGTGGGAGAGGCACAGCAGGACCCACGAGGGGAGAGAGCAAATGCAGGCCCAGGCACTGAGGTGAGGAGTGGGAGGCCAGAGTTACTGAGAGCTGTGTGAAGAGAGCTAAAAACAATCATTAAAAGGAAGAAAACAAAAGCTCACGAGTCCTCTCTATCTGATGGAACCTGGTACACAGGTGAAGGTGAAGTCACCTGTTGGAGCTGGTCCTAATGGGATGTTCCTTGTTTTTCCAAAACAAGGCACAGTGACTTTTCCCCTGGGTGGTTTTGGATCGAGGTGGGGAAGGACAGAAGGGCAGAAGTGTGGGTGCACACCCGGGCACCTCCTCGGCCCCACGGCCAAACCTCGGCCACCCCACTGCTTCTCTTCCCCAGGAAATCTCCTCCCAGCGTCCCATTTGCTGAAGTACTGCTCAAGAAGCTGGGTAAAACTACAACAAGCAGGGGGAGAGGACACAGCTGGAGGTGGAGGAGAGCCAAGGATTTATCCCCTCCTGTGCTGCTCCTGCTCAGGAACACGAACCCGTTATTAGAGGGAAACCCCAATTCCCTTTTCGCCCCCGCACAACCCCTTTGGTGCTGCTGTGCCGTGCTCTGCTAAAGGCACCTTTGGAAAGCACTTCTGGCCCGGAGGACAAAGCCCCAAAGCCTCTTATTTACACCTGAGATTAACCCCGTGCTGCCCCCAGCCCCAGAGGCACCCCCGGGGCGGCAGCGGCGGCTCGGGGACGGCCGGTGCCACGCGAGGCGCCCCACAAGCGGCCCCGTGGGCACGGCTGGTTCCGCCACGTGCTGCCACCCGCACGGCTGCCCCGCCGTCACACGGAGGACTTGGCCATGTCACCCTTGTCAAAGACAACTTTGGTTGCGAAGTAGATGGCGACCAGCCCGAGTCCAGCAGCTGACACCATGTAGGCAGTGACCGACTGGGTGAACTGGACGATGGAGCCCATGAAGAGGGAGGGCACGACCTGAGAGAGGAGGAAAGCGCTGTCCAGGATGGCCAGGTCCAGGCAGATCCCTCGGCCAGGAGCGCCCGGCTCCGGCTCTCCCACCATGATCCGGAGGGAGACGTCGCAGGGGGAGCTGACGCACAGAGCGGAGCTGGACACGGCCGCAGGGGAGGACGGGGAGGAGGAGGAGGAGGAAGAAGAGGAGGAGGATGAGGAGGAGGAGGAGGAAGAGAAGAGGCTCCCAGCATGGCCGTTCTGGTAAGGCAGCTTCTGGCTGGAGAGCAGCCCTTTGGAGAAGGCCGATTTCTTGTCCAGGAGAGCGGCGTCTTCCTCCTCTTTCCTCTTGTATTTGTGCAGAAACACCTGCGGGGAGGAGGGAGGCGTGTGAGGAAGGAGCTGGGACTCTGAGGGGGGCCTTGTTTTTGTGCAGGAGAGCAAAATGAGCTTTGTGTGCGTTCAGGGGAGCGCCAGCCTGAGCCTGGCCCACGTGAGATGGGCTCCGGGAGCCAGGCTGGCTCTTCCCGACTGGCACGGGATCCAAAGCAGCCCTGACTCACCGGGGGAACCCGGCCAAGCAGGGCCCTGGCTGTGCTCAAGCTTTGGGATCAGCAGCCCAAAGCCAGCCCGGGGACGTTTTGTGCCGAGCCCTGGGGTGTCACCTCCTCGCTGGGTGCCAGAGGAACCCGGGCTCAGCCCGTGCTGGGATCAGCTGAGGCAGGGCAGGAGCGCAGGGCCAGGGTCCCCCGCGGGTGTCACACACGCGGGGCAGCGCAAAGGGCAGCGTTTGGTGTTTGTGGGGTGCGGGGCTGGGAACCCCCACCCTGCCTGCACGAAGGATCAGCCCAGAGCCCGGGGCGAGCGGCCACTTCTCATCCGGGACGCTTCAGAGTGACACCAGCTGGGACACAACAGCCCTGGGAACTCGGGGAAGGGCTCTTTTCTCAGCTCTGCGACAAACCTCAACCGAGTTGCTCCATCTGCCTGCCCGAAGTCTCACTCCAGCCAGGAAAAGGGGGCAGGAGCGACCAAAATCTTCCCCGTCTCACCCTTTTTTGCCTCACTCCGCTCAAGCTGTGAGGTCTCTGGAGCGTTCCCACAGAGCATTTGTTCACACCAACAGACCACGGGCAGGAGAGACCAGAACCAGCTGTGCCCTCCCTCGCTGCACTCCCAGCCTTTCCCTGCCAAGCCTTCGGCGAAGCGTTGGGAATGCGGCCTTCCCATCCCCAGCCTGCAGAGTTTGGGTTTCGTTCCATTGATAAAACATCCACGGGAGATCCCAGCCAAGCCGGGGCTCTTGCCAAGCTGAACGTTCCCTCACCCCCCTGTCCTGACAGGATTCCTGGTGCCAATTGGGATGGGCTGTTCCGAGGGATTTGTTCAATGGGAACATCTGGATGCCTGTGGTAACAACTCCTACTTGTTCCACGGCCCAGCCAACCACTGCCCTTGGGATGAAAGAGCCGCTCTCAAACCACAAATTAATTCTGCATTTGCAGCACAAGAGAAGCTCCCATTGATCCAGCGTGCAGCTCAGGAACCTCCTAGGCCTTCTCCACAAGGATAACATCTGTGGGACAGGGTTACGAGCTTTTGTGCTGGTGTCACGAGTTTCACAAGGTTTATTTTCCTTGGAGCTGAGGGAATGGGAAGAGCTTCGGTTTGCATTTTACTGATCTGGGTGCTGAGGATGGAAACTGGGAAGCGGGACCCGTGAGGGCTGAAAATCCTTGAGTTTTGGAGCACCTCGGGCTGGCAGAGCTGCAGAATTCACTCACACGGGGCTAACTAAACCAGACCGTTTCCCCTAAAACGCGGGAAAAATATAAAAATATGCAGGGCCAGGCTGCCCTGGAGCAGACCCCCACCTGCTTGTTGTGGTGGTAGAGGGACGCCAGCGTGTAGGGCAGGATCTGGAGGGCGGAGAAGGTGAATCCCGTCAGGGCAGCGGAGATGGTGACCACGGTGACGCTGCGGGACAGGCACATGACAAAGGCGGCCCCGGGGAAGAACACCACGCTGGCCAGGTACACTGCCCGCGTCCCAAAGAGCTTCACCAGCCGGTCCATGATTGTCGAGAAGAAGATGGAGGTGATGCACTGCAGGAAGAGGCCCAAGCTGCCCATCCGGACACCTGCGGGTGGAGAGGGGTGATGGACACTGCCCTGGCTGCCCCGGGATTCACACAGCCGAACATCCTTCCCTCTCTGTCACTCCCAAACCCCAAAAACATCCTTCCCTCGGTCCCAAACCCCAGAACATCCTTGCCTCTCTGTCACTCCCAAACTCCAGAAATATCCTTCCCTCTCTGTCACTCCCAAACTCCAGAAATATCCTTCCCTGTCAGTCCCAAACCCCAAAACGTCCTTCCCTCTCCTTCAGTCCCGAACTCCAAACAGAGAGCGAGGCACAAACGGCCCTGTCAGCCCGGGCTGGCTCAGGAAGCAGAGCAGCATCACCCAACAAATCCCAGGATTGCAGCAGCCACCCTCCAGCCCTCTCCCTCCACCGTGGGCACCCCAGTCCAGCTGGAGATGGGAACCCAAATGCCATCCTTGTCTTTGGAAATCATTGTCCACCCCTTCCTCCTGCTCTTGCCCCAGGACCCGTCACCTGCTGCTGAACCAGGATCCGCTGTTATCTGATGCCAAAGGCAGCAGCAGAACAAAGGGAACCAGGCATTGTGCTTAAGCCAAGGTAAAGTACAGAACATGCTCCAAACTGCAGTATCCGGCAGCAATCCGGACCTTACCCTTTCGCAAAGATCGCTCAGATTTCAGGGAATTAAAACCATTAACTCTTTGGAGCAGGGATCATTACTCAACACATGTTTCTATGACAGCCAGCACAATGTGGGCCTGACCTGCTGGCAGCCGAACAGTGCAAGTGTTAAATAATAATTAAGCTGCCTCTAAGTTAAACAGACACCCAGCACAAAGGGGCAGTGTGCTGCAGGGCCCTCCGAGTGGAAAACTGCAGGAGGAGGGCCGGGAAGGTGCCTCCGGAATAAAAGATTTGGATTAGGGAGAGGAAAAGAGCGGCTGGGCAGGGAAGCAATGCAGCAGCGGAAATGGGGCAGCAGGTAACAGCTGAGCAGGTGAAGTGCTGCTGGAGCAGTGTCCTGGGGCGGGGATGTGGCGTCTGCAGGCTTGTGATCAGCACTGAAGCACCGGAGAGGGGGCCGAGAGCTGGGAAAGCTGCCGGAGGCGGCAACCTCCCAGCAGCACGCAGGGGAAGAAGCAGCAAATCCCACCCTCACTGCTGCGGAGCGTGCCCCGGCTCCCCAATCCCTGCTCTCCGAGGCACGGGGAGCACCCTCACCCCTCGTTCCAAAGGGAGGAGGGGAGGGCAGTGCCAGGGCCCGCAGGCAGAGCCAGCCCCGTCCTGCTCCATGTGCACCCGGCCAGAACCCACGTTCTGCCACCCACCCCTCCAGCCCCGTCCTGCTCCGTGCGCACCCGGCCAGAACCCACGTTCTGCCACCCACCCCTCCAGCCCCGTCCTGCTCCGTGCGCACCCGGCCAGAACCCACGTTCTGCCACCCACCCCTCCAGCCCCGTCCTGCTCCGTGCGCACTCGGTCAGAACCCATGTTCTGCCACCCACCCCTCCAGCCCCGCGCCAGGGCTGCCCTGCCAGATCTGTGCTGGGAAGAACCAGGAGGCGCTTCCCAGCCTGGCCCCCAGCCTGTGCCACGCTCCGGGAGCCGCGGGAAAACGTTCCTTCCCAACCCATCTGCAGAGAGCCGAGCCTGCTGCGGCTTTTTCTTTTGGCGTCGCCGGCAGAGCCGAGCTCGCGCTCAACCCTCCCGGTCCCGAGGAGCGCCCAAGGCTCGCTTCTCACCCTCATCGTAGCGCCGCCGGGCCTCCGTGCCCGGCTTGGCCCTGGGCACGCCGTGGTACAGCCCTTCCCCGACGAAGTCCGTGTAGAAGAGCATGAAGGTCATGAGGGCCATCCAGCTGCAAAGCTCGGCCACGAAGAGGCGGCGGATGACCCTGGGGATGCGGCAGTAGAGGCCGTGCAGGCGCGGCAGCAGCGCGCACAGGTTCCTCAGAGCCTGCAGCGCGCGCCCGGCCTGCGGCACGCAGCAGCCCCGGGCCGGCCGGCAGCGGCGGCAGCACGACAGGGACGCCTTCGGGGACGCGTCCCTGAGCGCCGGCCCGTCCAGGACGTCCCCCTGCGCGGCCTCCTCCGTGACGAAGAGCGTGGCCAGCACGCAGCCGAGGAAGATGAGGGCCAGCAGGCTGAAGAGGCAGCTCTCCTGCCCGCCCAGGTAGGGGGCCAGGAAGGCCCAGTCGATGGCCGGCAGCAGGTAGCCGATGCAGCCTCCCAGGCTGATCATGAAGGCGTACACGGAGAAGGCCTGGCGGCAGTTGTCCGGCTCCTGGAAGAGGTCGGAGAGCAGGGCCTCCAGCGGCGTGAAGCACACCTGGCCGCAGAAGTCCAGCAGGCCGATGCCCAGGATGAGGAAGGCGATCTCCAGGGGCCGGGGGTTGAGGGCACACAGGCCGGCCAGGCCGCTGGCGTGGGGGATGACGAAGAGGCTCAGCAGCACGCCCAGGCACAGCACCCAGATGAAAGGTCTCCTCCGGCCGTAGCTGCTGCGCCAGTGGTCGCTGGCCGAGCCGATCAGCGGCACAAAAACCAGCCCGAGGACGGGGCCTATCCCTGCGGGAGAGACGGGGCGAGCGTTACGGGCACAGAGCTGGTCTGCGTGCACCGTAAAAGGGCCGTAAAAAGGGGTGTCTCGCGAATTTGGGGAGGTTTCAGCGGGTCACAGCCCCTCCCTCCCCACAGCCCTGCAGGGACGACTCTCCCGCACCCTGCAGACCCCAAGGGTTAAACAAAAAAACCACCTCCAAGAGGTGACAAAAGCCGCCTACCCAAGACCATGGTCATGAACTTCTCCTCCACGCCCACCTCCAGCAGCAGCGGCGGCACGTAGGTGATGCCGGCGGCCAGGCACACCTCCAGCCCGAAGGTCAGCGAGTTGACCAGCAGCAGCTGGGTCCGGCGGCTCTGGAAGGACATGCTGTCCCCAGCCCCCCGAGCCACGCTGCCCCGACCCCTCAGCGGCTCAGGGCTGCGTCCCGCCAGCTGCAGAGCTCCCGGGGATGCCCCCCAGGCAAGGATCGGAGCTTCCCTTCCCGGGCTGCCGGGGAGATGCCGCTTCCCATTTTATCAACGGCGAAGGAACCGTCTTTTCCTCTTATTGCGAGATGCGGGGAGCCCAGGCACGGGTCCCGCTCCGGGCTGCGGTCTGTGGGGAGAGAGAGCGTTAAACACAGCGGGGCCGGGGGTGAGACCAGGGACCACACGGACTGAAAGGGACAGTCCCCGTCCCAGCAGGGTCTGGGAGAGGGGCAGGTTACAGGATAAAAACTGCGTCCGTGCCAGGTTTGTCCCCAAGGGTTTGTGACAGATGAGAGAGGGTTTGGGGAAACCCAATCCTGCCCTGGAGGATTGATGACCTCTCTGTCCTGTCCGGCCACAGCTACAGCTGGCAGAGACACAAAGCATTTGGGGTCTCCCCTCCCAGGGAGATCAATGAAGAGCCCCCTCCAAGGATCAGGGGAGTGCCTGCAGCCATGCGGGGTCATCTCCAGAGCCCACCACGCCCCTGCCTGATGACCAGGACATCCCCCGTGCTGCTCCCCAGGCTCCCGGGGAAGCAATTTCACCCAAATCCCATCTCCAGCCCCCGGGATGGGGCACGGAGAACAGATGGTGCCTCCGTGGAGTTTCACAAACAAACCTGACCCACTTTAGCCTCATCTAACAGCGAATGGCAATTACCTTACTCATTAGACTGAGTCATTTATTTGCCCTGTAACTGCTCCCTTCTCCCCGGCTTCTCCGGAGGGGAGAGGCCACCAGAGCAGCACAGGGGCTGAGCAGCCGGGCCAGGAGGGAGCAGATGCCTCTCAGTCCCAAATGACAGAAACCCTCCAAGGTGCCCAGCACCCAGCCCAGCAAACTTTGCTAAAAACACCTCGGGGAGGTGGCCTGGTGGCATCAGTGCTCCAAAACTTCACGGAGCCCTCCCTGGCCTCCATCACTGCCCAGGTGTTTGCAGGCAGCTACAGATGGGACAGTTCCTGTCGCTTTCCTCTCTCTCCCCCTCTCGCCATCGGCTGATAACCCACGAGGGGGTGGCTGGGGGAAGCTGGCAGGGTGGGGATGAAGCTCGGGCATCACTCCCAGCCTCTGCTTGCAGCGGAGAAGCCACTCCCGAGCTCAGGAGCTGCCAGCAACACTCAACAAACACCGATTATTCCCCTTCTGGGACCCTTCACCTTCCCCCTCCGCGCTCACCCAGACCTCGACTGTCACGGAAGATCTTCCTTTCAACAACCGCGAGCGTTCAAACGCCTCGCCCAAGGTCAAGCAGCAAACCGAGGGGGAACGGCAGCGGCCGGGCTTTAATCACCAGAGCCGGCTTCAAAGGAGCCCTCGGCGGCCCCAGCCGGGCTGAGCATCCCTTCAGTGCCTGCATCTGCAGGGAAGCGCCGGGGGCAGCGCCCACCTTGCTCAGATGTGGGTTAGACGCAGGATGTGTCAGCCTGGCTCGGTTAGGAGGGGTGCCCAGCTGGATCCCAGCTCTGGGATAAGGGATTTCAGCTCCAGCAGCACAAACCCGGGTGCCGTTCCCAGAGGCAAAATTACCCGAGCCACCATCGCTCTGAGTGAGACCTCAAAGGGAGGGGTAGTGTCCACTGTCTGCTGCAGTCCTGGGTCTGGAGAGCTTAAGGAGGGGGAGTTATCCCAAAATAAACCCCAAACATCAAGTAAAAGATGCCTCACACAGATTAAAAATGGTTTTCTTCCCTTTTACTGCTATGACAGAGCGCTGGGGAGGCGGCAGGGATCTGTCCGTCTGCCCGAGCATTCCAGTTTGGAGGCAGAGCTGGATTTCTTATCTTCAGGTAGGACCAGACCTGTCCCTGCCCCCTCCACGCCCTCAGAGGGCTTTAACGAGACAATAAACCCAGAAGAAATAATTGTGAACAGCCAGAGATGAGAAGTCTCACGGCAATAAAGCTGTGGATACAGCTGCAGCAGATGGTGACATTTCCTGTTGGAGCTGAATTTTATCCCAATACCCAATCAATTACTCCTTTATTTTTCTTCCACAGAATGGAGACAGGGAAAAAGACACCCCAGTGCTGAGTAGGAAAATCACCTGATCTGGGAGGACAAGGAAAGGGAGGTTTGGGAGGCTCAGGGAGCCAGGACTCACCTCGTCCCTGGCAGGTGCTCCCCGCAGCCCAGCTCGGGCACACGGCGCTCAGCGAAAGCTGCTGCGGTGCTTGCAGGGCAGCAGAGGTGGAACGAGCACAGGTTTGGTTTCAGGGCCCTCCCTTGCTGCTGATAACAGCGGTGTTATTAACTCCACACCGCTCCTGCGCCCGGGCCCCTCGCCGAGGGCTGAGCAAACACTGCTGGCACCCCCTGGCACGGTGCTGCCCCGAGGAAACCCCAGCTCCGGGCTCGCACCTGAATTTTGCCCAAAAACTCCCGACAGTCACATTTATCGCCGTCCCTCGCCGATCTGCTGGTGCCCCAGCACAGATTTAGGACGTGGGGGTTGGCATTTTCTTCTTAAAGCAAACAAGATGTCCCTGCAGCTTTGCAGGTGACGGGCTGGCCCTGAGTAGCAGCCCCAGCAGCAGCAAGACCAAACACCCTTCGCTGAACCCGCTAATCCAGCCTTTCCCAGGGGGATTTATCCTCCGGACTACGCAGGACTGGTTTGGCCCTGGCGTGGAAGGAGTCGGGAAAATCCATCCCGGAGCTGGGAGATGCTGGTGGAACGGCAGCGGTCCCACCCCAGCCAGGGGAGCTGGCAGCACCCTGCCCGTCCCACGGGGGCTCTGGAGACCTTCCCAGCCCCACCGGGGCGGCCGGTCCGGGTGACGCCGGCACTTCTCACCCTCCGGCCTCGGCTCCCCCGGATTCCCACAGCGGGGACAGAATTTGTCCTTCCCTCCTCGGGGAGCGCCGTGACAAGGGCGAGAGCAGCCCCCAGAAAGGGACACGGGGGTGTGCCCTGCGAGGTTTCCTGCGCTCGGGAGCAGGAGGGAGCCACGTGTGGGGCTCTCCCACAGCTGCTCCCCGGGCTGGCGTGCCGTGCCGTGGGGACATCAGCTGCCGCTCTTCCTTCTCCCTCCCTAAGGAAAACCAGACCATCTCCAAACCCGCGGGTTCCTGCTTCGCTTTTCAAGCTGGCAAACCCAGCTTTCCCTCCCCCTTCCCTGCAGAGAAACAGCAGATCAACACCCAGAGGCTGCCTCACCTGGCAGCCAGGTAGGAGGGCGGGTCCGGGGCAGGAGCAGAGCGTTGCTGGACAAAGGAGAGGAGAAGGGATGAAGCCAGGGAAGCTTTTAGGAAAAACCAACCCCCAAAACACCTGGAGAAGGTGGATGATGTGCAGGGCACTGATGGACACGCACAAAGACTGAAAGAAGTCTCTCCTCCTCCCAATCTCCTGAATCTTCCCAGCACAGGATCTTAGGAGAAATCAATCTCCTCAGAGATCCTGAGAGTGCTCAGAGTGAAGAGTGAGGGCTGGTGATTTTAAAAATAAAATGTGGGGGTACTCACATGGCAGAGAAAAACTCATTTATCCCTGGAAGAATCCATATCCTCCTGCTCCATAACCTTTTCAGTCTCTGCTGTGGGTGCAGAGGGGCCGAGAGATGATGTTAAAATGTGGCTGTAGGCTTTGGTTTGTGGTGGTCGTGCACCTCCTCCACAGCTCAGCAAACAGCAGTGATCAGACAGCAGGGAATCTGATTCGGGCTGACGCCCTGGCACAGATTTCCCAGAGAAAACGTGGCTGCCCCATCCCTGGAAATGCCCAAGGCCAGGTTGAAGCAACCTGGGATAGTGGAAGGTGTCCCTCCCACGGCAGGGAAGTGGAAAAAAACGAGATTTAAGATCCCTTCCCACCCAAACCATTTGATGATTTTGTTATTAATGATTTCTGCCCTATTCCCTGAGGAAAGGAAGTCCCTGAGCTCAGGCGGGGCCGCTCCAGCCCAGCAGTGCCCCGGCGATCCAGACCCTCACCCTCCCTGCCCACGGCAGCTTTGATGCCCAGGGAGAGGGGAGGGCAGAGGGTTCCCGTTCACAACCCCGGCGTTACTTTTCCAACCTTCCAAGGGGCTCTTTATGAATTCCCTGGAAGCCCTTTGGAAGAAAGGGTGGGAGAGAGCACGGGGAGGTGGGGGGAGAGAGCTCAGGGAGCCGCCAGGGCCTTTCACAGCTATCAGTGCCCATTCAGCGGCGCTGAATGGGAAATGCACCATGGAGAATAGCTCTGGCAGCTCCTCGGGACGGAATGGAAACTCACCTGACCTCTCCTGACCCCCTCCCCGGCCCCCCTCTCCTCCCAAATCTCCTTGACCCCATTCACAAGCTCGGGGAGAGGGGAGCGCTCGCCAAGGGAGGGGAGAAGGGCGATTTATTTGGGCTCTCGGAATTAACTCCGCGTTTCCTCCGAGCCCCGGGGCTCCATTCTTAGGGAAAGGGCTGGAAATCCCGTCTGGGGAGAACAAGGAAGGGCCGGGAGCCCCGGTGGATTTGGGATTCCCTCCCTCATCCAACAGGGCAGTGCCCAGCGGCCAGGACAGATCAATCCGTGACAACTCCGACTTCCATGCAGGGACACCCTCGGATTTGTCAGGGCTGGTTCTCTCCTGGCCCGCTGGAACCTCTGCATGGCAGCACCCACAGCGGGACCCTGCTGCTTCCAGGGCTAAAATCCCGAGCTGCCCGGGCCCTTTTGGGCTCCTGCGGCACAGAGGGATCCCCGGCACAGACACATGGCCGAGGGCACCTCCATTTGGGAATGGGCAGCCCGGAGAGGACGTTTGCCAGGGCGGAGGGAGCTCTGTCCCGCCTGCCCTCAACCCCAGAACCTCGCACTCCTTCCAGGAGCTGCGCCAACAACTCCAGGGATGCTTTAACCTCATCCCACACCGCGACCGTCACCCGGAGCAGAGCCCCAGGCTCCTGTCCCACAGCCTGCTCCTTCCCTGGCCGAGGAATTGCTCCTGCCAGGAGCCTTTCTCCCAGCAGAAGACACAGCAGCGAAGAGTGGCCAGCTCCAGCCAGGCCTCCTCCTCCTCCTCCTCCCCCCCCCCNATCCTCCTCCTCCTCCTCCTCCTCCTCCTCCTCCTCCTCCCGTTCCAAGCAGGAACCGCCTGTCTGACTAACGGGGTCACTGACTCAGCGGAGGCCACGCTGACACTGTGGAGCTCTCTGAGGGACAGACACGAGCCCAGGGCCACGGCAGTGCCAGCACGTGCCAGCAGCTCCCTGCTCCTGGCTGGGCTTGGCCCTCGGGCTGCCCGGGACGCCCACGCCGGGAGCACGGCCAGGAGTCGGGCACACACCGGAGCTGGGCACCCTGAGTCCTGCATCCAGCGGGGGCCAGCGCTGGTGGGATGACCCTCACCTCATCAGGGGCACCCCAAAGATGAGTTCAGGTCATGGTGGTGGGCTGAAAAGGCCCAGTAAAGCCGAGCTCAGCTGCAGAGGGATCCCCAGCCTGGGCTGGAGGAACCACGCTGGGGCTGGTGCTGGTGCACAGCGGGGTCTGGCAGCGTTCTCCCCGCCCAGGACTGGCATCTCCTCACCAAACTTCACCAAGCAAACCCTCCCAAACTCCTCAACGCACTCAACACGGCCAAAAGCAGCAGCATTTCAGCCCCGAGAGCCTCAGCCCTCCCGGTCACGCTCCCCTGAGCCGACGTCAGGTCTGCTGCAGGCGGCTCCAGACCTCCAGACAAGCTTGGCTGGCTCCACGGCAGAGCCACAGCTTTGTTTTGCTGCTGCACGACCCAAGCTCTCGCTTTTATTCATGAGAGGAGCCCCCGTTCCGGAGGGGAAATGAGATGATCTGCTTCTGCTTTTCACTCGATTCTGCTGTTTAAAGACTGTGCCCATCACCCCTGGCACTTGATCCAAATCAACCTCTCCCCCGGCCTTTCTTCTCCGCTTATTATTTTTTTTTTTTAGCAGAAGAATCAAAATGTAAATTGACCTGGAAAGGGGGAAAAAACGAGCCCCCTCCAGGTGCCCCCTTCTCCTCGGCGTGGGGACGGGCACAGATTATATCCGGCAGCACATGACCAGGGCCTGTATTTATGTGTCAGAGTGTAAAACCCACCCTGCTGAGCTGCCTTTTCTCTGCCTGGGGCTGGGGGCTTCTGCTCCGCGTCTCCTCAAACAGCCCCACAAAGGGGATTAAGGAGAGCCCCTCAGCCCCGCAGAGTAATCCATCAAATTATCCCTTGTTGGCGTTGCTGTCCTCTTCAGGGGGAAAAAAAAAAGGAAAAAAAAAAAAAATAGAAAGCCCTCCAAAAGCTTTTAAAGGCACTGAAATTACACTTGAGCCTGAAACACTCCACCCAGCTGCTGGAGCCCACAGCACAATGGGCTGGTTGTAAAGGGAATCCCGGCAAGTGAGGAGCAAGGAAAAAGAGACGGACGCTTAAAAAGGGCAGCGGCCTCGGCACGGCTGGAACGCCAACAGGTGGCTCGGACCCCCCCGTGCCCGGCACCCTGCAGCAGGTCCGGCCCAGTGAGGCGGGCCGGACACCCCAGTCACCCACCGAGGGGGAATTTGGGGCTCTGGGGTGGGTTTGCTGTGCCCCAACGGCCCCGCGGACGCGTCCTCGGCAGAGGTGAGGCTTGCAAAGGTCTGCACTCGTAGGGGAGCATCCAAATTGCTCCTGCGGGGAACCCAGCGCTGTCACCCCCTGTCCTCACCGTGCCCAGAGCCCTGGCGCTGGACACTCCCTGCCACCACCACCACCAGGACTGTCCACGGCTCAGGGCATCTCCACCAGCGACCCCCCGGGCAAAGCAAAGCCAAACCACACTCACCAAGATCCCGGGAGCACTTGGAATCTGCTTTTCCTTCCCCTGCAGCTCCCCGAATGGCACAGGAACTTCTGTGCTGCTCGTCACCACCCTGCTCGCAGGGATGAATCCTCCCTCTCCACCAGCCCTGCCCGAGCAAGCACACGGGATTTCCTGGGTCTGCGCTGCTGCAAGCTTTCGGGGAAAGTTCTCAGTGGGACAGGGATCACCAAGTGCTTACCCCAGCAAAACTGGAACTGGGAAAGAGAAGAGCAAAGCGGCGCTGGTGGCACACAGAGCACCCACGTGGCTGTGCCACTGCAGCCACAGCGGCCGGCTCAGACCGGGCACGGTGACACACAGCTTCTGACTTACAACCACCAGTGCTGGGTGAAAGAGAATTATTTCCCCGTCTGTCACGGGGAGGAGATGGGGAGGCAGAAGCCCTCACTGCTCTGCTGTGTCTGCTCACGGGGCTGGGAAAATGGGAAGTGAAACTGCAGCTTCTTGTCTGCAGCTGGAGCAGAAACGCTGCGCGAGGGGACATCCGACCCCTTGGCAAGCCAGCTCCGGCTCCTCCGTGGCTTCCAGGCAGCTCCAGGACTTCTACCCCATCATTTCTGGCTTTATCTGGAAAGCTGTGACAGTCATGGGGCCGGAGGAGTCTTGGGACTGGCTTTGGGGTGGGGAGGACAGTTCTGGTGTCCGAGCGAGAACCAGGGGCCAGAGCAAAGGCCGAGGCTGGACACGAACCCAGCCCCTGGGCCATGGATCAGCAGGAACAAACTGTGGAGCTCTAGGAGGGAATGAGGGGTGTCCGTGACCCCGGACTGTGCCCACACAGGGGCCAGACAAATTTCACCCCAGCAGGAGCCACCCTGCGCCGAACTCCACCCAGCCCTGGTTCTGCCAGGAGCCTGCTCCTCAGGGAAAAAGGGAACAACCCAAACCCCGCACATCCTCGGGCAGCAACGGGCACACAACCTCCAGAGCCCCTCCGGCTGCAAGTTTTGGGAGCGTGACCTCCTCAGAGGAGACGCTGGGAGCCCTGGGCTCGCACAGAACGAACGGGCCCTGCTGTAACCGCGCGCTCCCCGGGCCATCTCCCCGTGGCAATTTTCTGCTCCGCAGTCCCGGTTGTTTGTGCCCCCGCCGGAGAAGCGGGATGCTGACAGATCACTCAGCCAGCCCTCTGACCTCCCCTGCCAGGTTGGGGGGGTTTCTCCCTCTCTGTTTTCTGTCTGTAAAATGAGGTCATGGCTTTGAACGAGACAAAAGAGCCTTTGCAGGGTGAGGAATAGCCCCGGGACAGCTGGGAGCGCTGAGCCCCATCGCTCACAGCCAGGGGACAGCCAGGGCGTGCCCGGAGCTCACAACACCCCCTCGGTGTCCCTGGCACGGGAATGGGCAGAAAGGAGGGAATGAAGCAAAACTCTCTAAATATTTTAAACTTGAGAGTTGCTCTGAGATCTCGTTGTCCCCCCCACCCATTTCTGCCCTCCCAGCTCCCCTCTGGCCACGGAGGGGGCTTGTGCCAACATTCCAAGGCATTTTCTGTCACACCAGCCATGGCCAGCACCCTCTGCCACAGGGGGAGGCGGGCAGGGGAATAATGGGAATTTTCTGGGGTGTTTTAAGCGCAAACCCACAGATCAGAGCTGTTAAAAAAAAAGCAAGTTTACGTGCCTGGGGTAGCAAAAGCTGCCCGAGCTCTGCCTCCTGCCTGCAGCACATCAGCCCCTCGGGGTTAACGAGGGCCCTCAGATCACTGCTGGAGCACAGGGAGACTGCTCCTTATCGTGACAGACCAGCCACGAGGCCTGGGTCTGAAAACGGGAGATTCCACGATTTTATTTCTGCCCGATAATTGCAAAGATAAGGAGCAATCAGATTTTCATTCTGTAAGGCAGATAAGTTTCACTGGGAGGTCTTGACGGAGAACTTAAGAAGCTTTTTCCTTTTTCCCCCCACTCTCACTATCAGTTTAATGTGGCGCAGACTCCAAACGTGCAGGGATTTAACATCCACCGAAAAAACAGAGCAGCAAGGAGTATCTGGAAGGGAAATTTTCCACTTCTGAAAAAAAAAAAAACCCAAGGCTCAAAGCTGCCATTTCTCCAGGAGGTGAATGGAGCGAGGCATTTTTACCACCCCCTCACTCCCCACCCAAACAGGAACCTCACTTCTATTTTGAGCCCTGGAAAGAACACCAGCCCTAAATTATTAGCTTTTTGCTAATTAGGCATGGGGTTCAAGTTCAAAGCTGCCTGGATTTTGCAGAGCCCTCTGAGTAGGGGTTTTGTGGCACGGGGCACAGGAGGGACGGGCAGGAAAGTGCTCTGAGGCCTGGAATTACCCCGTGTTTGCTGTTAAAAAACAGGAATGGAAGGGGAATTTGCGCACCGAGGACTCGAGCAGGGGCAGGGTTCTCCCTCCACGCCGGGCTCCCTCCTGCCATTATTTGCTGGGGTAAAGTTCAGAGAGCCAAAAACGAAGCAGAGAGACCTCCGATGCTCCTGGGCCGCCTCGGGCGGGATGTGCCTGGTGAGAGCAGGCACAGGGCTGGTGCCCAGCACCTTCCCGGGCCATCCTGGCTGTGCCTGGCACCCAGAGGAACCCAAAAGGCTCATCCTCTGCTATCGGCATGGGCCACGGGCGGCGATGGATGGCGGGATCTGGGGGCAGCACAAGCGCAGCCTGTTCAGAGCAAACGGGGATGAAAGGGGCCCTGTTGAATCATCTTCCCCGCGGCTGCCGCAGGGCTGCTCCCAACAGCACATTCTGCAGCCTGAATGGAGGCATCTCAAGCACTGAGGCTGCAGGAATTTCCCCTGAAACAATATCCGTGGGCTAGAAGGATTTAATAGCTGGGAAGCGTCCGTCCTTCCTTCCTTCCCTCCCTCCGGTTATCCCCCCGTGTAATTCCTGCGCTCTCCTTTTGATTCGCGCGCCCAGACCCCGCTCCGGACTGCGCCCAGCCTCTCTCCTAGACACGGCTTCGCTCAATTCCCATGAAAAGCCACCCTTCCAGGCCCATTAATTGCTCAGTCGGCCTTGGCCGGGGCACAGCAGCCTTTTGTTCCAGCGCTGCTCCAGCTGCTCCCGCCGCCCCTGGCGCGAGGAATCGTTTGTCACCGACGTTCCCGAGCGCACCTCTGGAGCCCGGCGGCGGCGGCGGCCGCACAAAGCCCTCCCCTGTCACGCCACGAGCCGGTACCTGGCACTGCAGCCCGCTGCCACTGTCACCTCCTTGTCCCTTTGTGCTCCGGCTCTCTGGATTTACGAGCCGCCGCGGACCTCCAAGGAAGCGCTCGCCCCGTGACCACAACAATCCTTTATTCTCCCTGCGCGGCTCCGAAGGGAGAATTCGGTCATTCACGCCAGGATCCAGGGCGAGGTAGCGCAGCGATCACAGGGAGAGCACTCGGTGTCGGCTCAGGGCCTGGACATGGCCAAGAAACCGCTTCGGGCACCTCCTCTCCAGACTGAAGTGACCCCACAGCCCTGCGAGAGGGGACAGAACAGGAAAACGCCCCTGGAGCAGTGGCGGATCCTTCTCCAGAGGCAGATCCAGCCCAACATTCCCAGACTGAGCACTGCCGATGGAAAAGGCACAAAATCAGGAACAAAATCACTCCCAAGGTCCAGTAAAGGTGAAAGGGTTTGGTCACATCCACCCCAAATCTCACCCGAGAGCCAGTTCTGCTCATTAATCCTAAATTAAGAGCAGGCAACTGGGGTGCAAAACAGCACCAGAGCTGAGGCCTGATCCTCACCTCAGCTTCTTCATGCAGCGAGATCCCAGCAGGACTCGCTCCTAACGTTTGGGAAGGCAAAGCGCGACCCAGGGATTTTCTCGCACGCCCCATTTCACCCAAAGTCTCAAGCCATAAATCTAAAGCAGGATTTCGGCGCTGCCCGCAGCTCTGGGCGCGTTATTCCTGGAGCCGGCTCCAGCCTGCTCTGGGAGAACATTAACATCCTCTGAGCGCTGACAGCCCGCGTGGATTTGAGGCACTGCACTCATTCGATTCCTGGTTTTCCTGAAGTCCCAGCTCCTGCAGGCAAACCACCGCGGAGAACTTCAGCTCCCAACAAAACAAAGGTGGGGAAAAAAACCCCCCAAAAAACGGCTCCCTTGACTGAAGGGAAGAACTTTACACCTCACAAACCAGCCCCGGCGCCCAGCATTGTTTCAAGCTGCTGTTTTCAAATAAACCTCATTGCTTTGCCGGAGGCCATCCTTAAACCTCCTGAGCGTTCCAACCCCAGCAGTGATGGGAACTCATCTGCGAGTCACCAAAAGCCGGCTCTGAAATCCCCAGATGGACAGCCCACAAGGTCTCCCTGGACGAAGGACGGGGCCAGTCCTTGGGATGTGGGCTGAGAGCGCTTTCTTTTAGCCACAGAGAGGAAGAAAAACGGTTCAGAGCTGCGAATCAGGCACCTGCTCCTTGCTGCGTGTGTTCCAGCCGCCTCCAGCCCCGAGACAAAGGAGCCTTTGGGACCACATTCCTCCATCGCAGCCCTTATTTTGCCAGACAATATTCACGGGGGTCTGTTTCTCCTCTTCCGCAGGCTGGCAAAATGTTAAGCAAATATTTGGGAACGGCGAGAGGAACTGACATTTTAGGATATGAAAACAAGGAGGAAAGGCACAAATTAGAGGACCTCCAAGGGAACACCACGCGGACAAACAAGAGCGAAATGGTGGCCTCAGAGCCCCGCTCAGCTTTGTTTTCTGAACAAGCAACTCCGCAGCTCGGCGGGTTGGGCACATCAGCAACTTGTGCAGCTCCACGGCCCAGGATCGGCTCCTTCCAGCAGCGAGGAGCAACAGCAGCACAAGGAGCAGGACGGGTTTCACATCATCGGTCTCGGATAACTGAGCGCTGGGGCACAGAACTGTTAAAATGTCCCGTAATTTACTGTTCTCCTATTCTTTCCTGTACGGTGAGTGCAAGGTTGTGCACATCCACGCCTGACTACCTCGCGGGGACGGGCTTTAAAACTCCCCTCTGCTTCTTAAAAGCCAGGATTCCTCCCTGAGGGTCTCCATCTCCTTTCCCGGCCCAGCCAGGGGGTCCCTTTCTCACGTGGACAGGCTGGATGGGTGATATGAAGCAATCAGAAACCAGGACATCAGCGCTGAGAAGAGCTGACAGCTGCTCACGAGCTTCTCATGACTCCCTTGCTCCACACTCAGTTTTAATCATGAGTTGAGCACGGCTGGGGCATCACGAGACTTGCCAGGGTGGATGTTTGGGCTGAGTTTTGGATGTTTGGGCTGAGTTTTGGATGTTTGGGCTGAGTTTCAGCTACCAGGAGCTGTCCTAGGCTGGCTGCCCACTCCAGGAGCCACAGGGCACCATCACCCGCTGGAATTATTTCCAACCAGAGGAAATCCAGCCCGTTTGGGGTTTCTGCGCCTCCCTGTCCATCCCCTCTGCTCTCCCTGCTCCTAACAAGGCTTTGCACCTGCAATTCCCTGCTCACCCCAAGCACCACCTCCCACCCCTCTGCCCCTTTCCCTCCTGGCTCCCTCCGAGCCTCGAGTCCCTCACAAACCTCCCCAACTTCCACCCCGAATCCCTCACAAACCTCCCCAACCCTCACAAACCTCCCCAACCTTCACCCCAAATCCCTCACAAACCTCCCCAATCCTCACCCCAAATCCCTCACAAACCTCCCCAACTCTCACCCCAAATCCCTCACAAACCTCCCCAACTCTCACCCCAAATCCCTCACAAACCTCCCCAGCCCTCACCCTGAATCCCTCACAAACCTTCCCCAATTCCACCCCGAATCCCTCACAAACCTCCCCAGCCCTCCCCCGGCGGGTCGAGCTCCGCTTTGCTGCTGCCCCAGCCGGACGAGGAGACAGCAGCGCATTAAAGGGCACCGAAAGCAGCCCCGCTCCCCGGGGATGAGCACAACCACCACTCGCACCTCTCGCAGCTCCTCCGGAAAGCTCAGCCCTCCCCACGGTGACAAGAGCGGTGTAAAACTCCGAGGGGAGCAAACCAGAGGTGAAAAGAGACCCCGGGCACAGCACGACGGTGATTTTTTTATTTCTAAGAGCCCGCACTCGCAGTACCATCAGCCCGGCCACCACCCTGAGCTCCGTGCTGAGGCTTCAGCCGAAGAGAAGAGAGATGAAACTCAGGGAGAAAAAAACCAAAAGCACCCCTCCTCCCCTCCCCAGCTCTGCCACTTGAGTGCTCCAGCGAAATAAACAGTTTGGGGAAAAGGTTACCAAGAGTTTATGCTAAACATCATTTCCTAGGGACTCTGGCGAAGATAAAGGAGACCCAGGGCTGTATTTTTTAACTCGGGGATCAGGCCAGTGATTCCAGCCTCTCCCACCACGGGCCCAGCACGGACACGGACAAAAAATCTGCTGACAAAAACTGATTTTGCTCCTTCAAAACTGGTGGAGTTTGTCTGGAGCCCATTGAGGCACCCTACGATTGCTTTGCCCCAGGGATGAGGAGCTCCGAAACCGCTTCGCTGCCGGCTCCGGGCGGGTTCTGCACAGCCCAAACCCTTCCAGCAGCCTCCCGAGGCTGGGGAGCACCTGGAGGCTCAGGTGCTTTAATTGGGACCTCGTTAAGAGGACACAGCACCCACAGCGGTCACTGCCCAGCCCCCGGCTGGAGGGGAATATCCCCAGAGCAGCCGCAGCAAAGAGAATTTCCTCCCTAAATCCCAAGATCGGTTTATACCCTGAAATACGGGGATTTACGTCCCCTGTAAAGCTCTCATTTAATTTGCTATTAATTCTGGAGATTCTTGTTATCCATATCAAATTTCTAATCCTTTCCCCACCCCTCCCCATCCTCCTCAAATCCCATAAGCCAAACGCTCTTGGCTTCCACGGTGCTCCGCGGTAATAAAATCCAGAGTTTTAGGCACTGCCTGGGATCCCAGGGTTGGCAATCTGGCTCCAGTGCCACTCCCCGCGAGGGGAAGGAGCTCTGGATGATGCCAGAAAGCCCAGGTAGCATCACACATTTAAAAGAAAGAAAAGAAAGGAAGAAAATTGCAGGTGGGGTGAATAATAGAAGCGGTTTCAAGGCTGGTACACGTTTTTCAGGAGTGCCTGCATGACTTCAGTGCCCAGGTCATTTGGCTGCTTTTGAAGTTCTTACTCAGGTTCTATTTCTATAAATTCCGAGTTATTCTCGTGTTACACACGTAAAGGCTGCTCTCCTGAACCGCGTCGAGAACCAGAACAGGGCAAAAACGGGATTTTGAGCCTGGCCACTTCCTCTGTGCTGCTCACGAGTCCGACAGGTCCAGGTGAGCACCGGGAAAGCTGCTCCTGATACGTTTCCCTTCCCATTTTTTGTTTGTTTGAAACATAAAAATGGAAATCAAGCATCTTGCCGGGTCTGGCCATCACCAGCATAAAATTATTACGTTTATTTTAGTGCTTTTCCCTTCCTCCTAAAGCTGTCATCCGCGGGAAGACAAATGAATCTCTTCGTTTGCGTTTATCATCGACAACTACAGCGTTTTACCACCAAAATCTCGAGTGCTGCCGAAGTCAGGAGTCCCTGGGATTATCCCCGTTATGGCATTTAGGGAGCCCTGCCGAGGCAGCGCATCCCACTGAGCCGAAGGGGAGGCGGCGAACCCAAACAGAGCCCACAACCAGGTGCAATGAACGCTCCCCTTCGCCAGGCGCTGCCTCGCTTGGATTCTAAGCATTCACTGACCTGTCCCTGCAGGTCTTCAGGATTTCTGGGAGTCCATCCCGCTTCCCAAACTCTCTGCCCGTTCAGAAATCTTTAAACCAACGCGGTCACCGCGGACGTCCCTGCAAGAATGGGAAGTCAGGGAAGCGCTCCGGGCACGCGGCGCTGTCCCGGGGCTCGGGGCGGGCAGGACACCCTCCCACAGCCCCACCTGCGGCCGCTCCTGCTCCGCTTCCCGACGCGAGAGGGGTTTTTGTTTTCCCGCAGCGGCTCCAGCGCAGGAGCATCAAACCCGGAGCGCTTCCTCCGCTTCCTCCTCCTCCTCCTCCGGGCAGCGCTCCCGTCCCGGCCGGACCCGGCGGGCTGCGGGTGCGGTGTGACCCCACAAAGCCCCCGATCCCCTCGGAACCTCCCCGGGAGCTCCCCAGGAGGGGCAGCGGGAGCCGCATCCCGGGGCAGCCCCGCATCCCCCCCCGCACCCCCGGCCCCGTGCCCGGCCCCACTCCCGTGCCCAGCCCCGTGCCCGGCCGTACCNGGCCCCGCACGGAGAAAACAGATCCCTCGCACCCTGCCTTGGAAGAACAGCCCCATCCCCGCGGCCCCGCAGGGAGAACAACCCCGTCCCGCACCCTTCCCCGGAAGAACGATCCCATCCCCGCGGCCCCGCAAGGGAGAACAGCCCCGTTCCCGCAGCCCTCGCTGGAGAACAAGCCCGTTCCCCGCATCCCTGAGGCACAAACCCCTCCGGTACAACAGCCCCGTTNTGAGGTACAAACCCCTCCGGTACAACAGCCCCGTTCCCGCCGTCCCGTTCCCCGCAGGGACAACAGCCCGGTTCCCGCACCCTTCGCTGGGAGAACAGCTTGGTTCCCGCAGCCCCGATCCCCGCAGCCGCCCTCGGTGGAAGAACAGCCCCCTCCCCTCAGCCCCACCAGGACAACAGCCCCGTTCCGCACATCCCTGAGGCCAAAACCCCTCCGGCACCGCAGCCCCGTTCCCTGCAGCCCTCCCCGGGAGAACAGCCCCGTTCCCTGAGCCCCGTTCCCGCAGGGAGCTCCCACCGCTGCCATCAGCCCCCTCAGCCCCATCGGCGGGTCTGTCCTGCAGGACCCTTCCCCCCAAATACCCCGCCTTTCTTCAATAAATCCCCCTTTCTCTCATCCCCTTCTCTTCCCCCCCCTTCCCGCCGGAGCATTACCCGCAGCAGGAGCAGTTTCTGGGTTTGTTTGGGTTTTCTGAGCCGGTGGTTCCCTGCAATGGCCTGGATTGGATGCAAATAGGGCCCCCGCTATGGGAAGTTTGTGACCTGGCCCCGGACATTATTCATGGTGGATGAATGCTTAAACCCACATGGTGTGCGAGGGAGAGGGACACAAAATATATACATTTATAGACAGAGAGATCTAGACACTGTATCAGCACCTAAGGTGAAAAACAGCAGCTGAGCAGAACCCTAAATTGAGGAAAAAAAATCAGTGTTCTATTCATCCCCAGAGCCCTCGAGATGAGAACCCTCCAGCAGAACATTCCCTAAACATCTGCAGCAACAAGTATCTTATTTTTGTGTGTGTGTGTGTGTGTGTGTGTGAGAGCAAAACGAGCAGAGGAGAGGAGAAATGAGACAAGAATGCAGTTGGGAAAACCAGCTGTTCCTAAATGAATGTTTGCGGACGCTCGGGCCAGTTCTCCAGCTGAAGGCTTCAAAAAAAAAGTCATCAAAAGCCTCGTGCTATCTAAAGCTTTGGCCCTTTGTTTTGCAGCGGATCCTCGCGGCTCCGAGAGCCGCAAGAAGCATTACAAAGATTGGTTATTTTTTTAATCTTCCCTCCTTTGAGCGCCTCTGTGGCTCTCAAGGTCAAAAATCCCATTTCCACGTCACATTTCAGCTTGGGTCAGCGGGATAGCGGCGCTTTCGCTGGGAACAGCTGTTCCCTCCCAAAGTTCGCTGCAAGGACTCGCCCTGCACGGGAAAAAGCAGAGGAGCACCTGCATTTGTTGTCACTTGAGCTGATGAGAACTCGCTCGCCAGGGTGGCTGACGAGGAGAAACGACACTGCTGTTTCCTAGGGGAAAAAAGGCGTTTTTGGCAGTCCAGCTGCAGATAGGAGCTCGGTAATAAAAAACCCCAAACCCAACAAAAAAAACCGCCGGAGAGCCGGGCTATGACTTCAGCTGGGAAAGAGCCAGAATCCAAATTTGGGTGGGGAGAGCTGCCCCTGTTTTTCAGGCAGAGAAGTTCACAAGCAATTAAATAGCCATTTTTTTTTTTCTATTTTCCTCCCTCTTTAGCTCTGGAGCAAATGACTCTCCCTAGGTGGATTCCCAAACGCTGTGCCCACACGGAGCTGGGCACTGCAGCGGTCAGAGGAGCAGCATGAATTTCAGTTTCCTATCTTCTATTCCGGGCTCTGAGTCACTGGGTGATGTTGGTTGAGGCAGTTTGGAGACAGAAATTACAGCCTGCGGTGGTGCTGGGCGCTCCTGGATGTCCCTGGGTGGGTGGCACGGGCCAGAGAGGGAGCCACAGCTCCAGGGTCATCGGCACCGACACCGGGACGTGGGGAGGGAGGTCACAGAAAGCCTCGTTTCTCTCAAAAGTCACGAGAAAAATTAGCATTTATTAGTTCCCACCAGCACAGAAGACTGAAGTCTCTCATGGAGGGTTTGCTGTGGGTCACAGAATTATTTCGGGTGGGGAAATCCCTCCAGGGTCACCAAACCCGGGCTGTGCCCAGCGCCCAGCCCTGAGCACTCAGTGCCACCTCCCGGTGATGCTGCCAGCGACGGGCACTCCAAACCTCCCTGGGCAGTTCCAAGGCCTGGCTGCCCTCTCCACGAGGAAATTCCTGCCAGTGTCCAAGCTCTGAGGCCGTTTCCCCTTTTCCCTGGGAGCAGAGCCTTCCCATCCCTCATTTCATTTCCCTGGGATGGGCAGTGACAGCACCGCTGACCCGCGCCCTGCCCAGCGCTCGGCACCTCGTTGACAAAGGAATCTTTGTGGCAACAATCCCCTGCAATCCCAGCCGGGCTCCCCGTCCCTCCGTGGGTCGGAGCTGCAGGTGAACGCGGCTCCGTTCTCCCTCTCCAGCCGGGAATTCTCCCTCTCAGCCCTTTGCCTCCCCTGCCCCTGCCATGCGGGACTGACCCCGCGAGGAACCCGGAGTCCAGGGAGCACGGAGGGAACAGAGCCCTAAACTCAGGCACCCAAACAAGAGCCTGGCCTTATTGACGCCGATGGTTTTACCAGATCCAGTCCTGGGCTTAAAAATGGATCCTTTTTCTGCGGCAGGAGCAGAATAAGGCGGGATTGAGCCATCGTGGGAATCTGCAGAGTAGAATTATTTATCAAGCAGGAAACACAGAGTCAACGGCCGTCTCTGCTGCTCCTGCCTGATTAGATCCCGGCAGAGATTGGCCCTGCTCTTATCTAAATCTGATGGATCCAGCCGAGCAGGGCTCGTGGCACCCACCAGGATACTGGCAGGGGTCAGGCAGCATCACACGGGGCAAAGGAAAAGGATCCGGGGAGCAGGAGGAGCCTGGGCTGCACCCTGGGCACAGGATGAGCTGTGGCGGCTCAGGCTCTCCTGCTGCAGCTCCTGGGGGAGAATCCCCTCCCCGCAGCAATTTCGGGGGTGCTCTGAGCTGCTCCGGAAGCCCCAGCTCGGCCTGAGGGGGCCTTGAGCCCATTTTGTGCCGAATTACAGAAAATGCAAGCCCCGAACTCGGCTGCTGACTCGGAGCCCAAACCTTTTGGAGGCAGGGAGCGCAAACCCAAGGGGGCTGGAGTGGTTATTCACCAAACTTTCAGATCCCAAGGTGGAAAAGTGTCAGAGGAACGCAAAGTAAAACACACCGAGGGGGTGTTGGGTGCTGCTGCCTCGGGAGCAAAGCTGGGAACCCACGCTGGGGCTTTTAGGAGGCTCTCCCCTGACGAGCCGATGGTTAAAACACTCTCGTGCCAGTCAGGAGCGATGCTGGGCTTTGTTTAATTGTGTCCAAAGCGCCTTTAAAGAGGAAAAAGCCACTGCAAGGAGCCCCGGCAGCTCCCAGCAGCGCAGGCTGCTCGCAGCCGAGGCAGCCCCAGCACTTGAGAGCCGATCTTCGCTCTCTCTCTAAACAGGAAATGTGTTTTTGTCTCGAGCACTGCAGGAGAAGCCACCGGGCCCCAACGTGCCAAAAATGAGCAGCTCGGCTCCCTCAGGAGGGCCGGGAGGTGCCTGGGGGGGTGCCCAGGGCAGCTGGGGATCCACGGAGGGAGCTCGCAGGGATCCGGGGATCCTCCGGCACATCCGAGGGACAGCCAAGGGATGGGAAAGGAGCTCCGGGAGCGGCTCCTGTGCAGGAAAGAACTGCCACAGTCAGCAGCGCCCAGGAGGGAGAATCTGGGGCAGGGGAACTGCAGGAGTTGCATTTTCCACGGCAGGAAGAGCTCGGGGAGGCGGGGGACAGGGGTGGAACTTGGGGAGCCGTCAGGTCCCTCCCAGCCCGAACCATCCTGGGATTCCGCGATTCCCAGCGGCCGGAGCAGCGCCCGGCTGGAAGGCGCCCGGTCCTGGAGGCTCCAAGGCTGGCTTTGCTCATCCCACAGCTCCGCCGTCTCCTCCCTCAGCACCACCATCCCCAGGTAACTGGTTTTCCCTGGAAGAGGCTGCAGGGAGGGCACTGGATCAGCACCGCACCGATCCCACGTTGCGTAACTTTTATCTCGCCCGGTTTTGCCCGAAGTTTCACAATGTTTGGTTTCCGAGCACTCGGAGTCGAGGGTTCAACGAGGGTTTTCTCTTTTCTTTTTTTTTTAAAAAAATTATTTTTCTTTTTAAAAATCTCAGTTTCCTCATGTTTTGGTTGTGGAGGAAAGCTTTGGAACCACGACTGGCCACAAACTGCCAAACCCGGGCAGCAATTTATTCATTTATTTTCATTTGGGAGCCTCGAGACTTGAACAGCCTCAGGATTCTGAGCCTCTGCAGGGTTTTGTCCGGGGCAGGACCTGGTTCCGAGAGATTTTCTCGTTTGGGGGGGCCGTGGGGTCACCGTGTGCCACTCGCTGGGCTCCAAGGCCTTTGCAGCCAAGCAAACAAAGCTGCTCCCTCACCAAGATCCTCGCTGACCCCGGCCTGGCTGCCCCGTGTCCAGCACCAGCGCTGCCGTCCCTGCAGAGTGCAGGGAGCTCAAACCGGGCCTGAAATGAGGGCAGTTCTGCTCTGTTTGCAGAGAGCACCGCAAACATTTCAGCCTTCCCTGGGCTGCGTTCTTCCCCTCTGCCCGCCCCAGCCGGGCTCCCCTCCCAGCACAGCCCCGCGGGCTCTGCTCCCCGCAGGGGCACACAGGGCTCTGGGAGGTGTCCCCAAAGCTGTGGCTCTCCCCAAAGCTCCCAGAGCTCTCCCCAAAGCTGTGGCTGTCCCCAAAGCTGTGGCTGTCCCAGGGCTCTCAGAGCTGTCCCAGGGCTCTCAGAGCTGTCCCCAAAGCTGTGGCTGTCCCCAAAGCTGTGGCTGTCCCAGGGCTCTCAGAGCTGTCCCCAAAGCTGTGGCTGTCCCAGAGCTCCCAGAGCTCTCCCCAAAGCTGTCCCTTGTCCCTCCAGGGGAAGCTGCCAGGGCGGGGTGGCCCTGCCGTGGCCGCACAAGGAGAAACCCGAACGTCTCCAGGCAGGGCAGGTTCAGGAGGAGCAGAACTCGGGCTCTGCTGAGCCCTCTCCCCTCCCCGGCGCTGCTTCGCTGTTTTTGTCACTGTCACCTCCGGTGTGCGCCGGTGACCCCGAACCTCCGTGGGTGGGAAGGAAGCCCAGCTCCGGCCGCGGCTCTCGGAGCTCCCACCCTCACAGCCGTGCCCCCCACCGCCGGCCCCGGCAGCTCCTGAGCCCTCTGCACCCCCAGGACAGCCCGGGGACACTCAGGGGACACCCGGAGGGCTCATCCCGCAGCCCGCGGGGCTCCCCTGACACCGCCCTGGCCTCTCCTCCCCGGGACATCGCTCCGGGCCCTCCTCAGCCCTGCAAACGAGGCAGGGAAGAACTTCCCACCGGGTCCCAGCGCCCTCTGACAGCTCCAGCTTTCCCCTCCGGAGCACCCGACAATCGCTCGCACCCCACCCGCTCCCTCCCACTCCGACCCCGAGGGGGTAAATTTGATTTCGCTGCAGCCCAGCCTCCCTGCACAACTCGCAGCCCCGGGCTGAGGATTTGAGGCCGTTCCCCGTGGAACGGCCCCTTCTGATCCAGATCCGCCCGGGGGAAGCCGTGCCCGTGGGCTGGGCTCCCTCTCCCCCCGCTCGGAGGGTCCCGGGGGCCCCGAGCCTCGCTGCGCCCTGGCGGTGCCGAGCGGGGAGCAAAGGCTCGGAGCTGTGCCCGCTGCGGGTGCCAGGGAAGCTGTCGGCTCCCGTTCAGCCTCCCTGCCGCGCTTGGGTTGCGAGCGGTGCAGCCCAGGAGCCGTCCGGGCGCTTTCCTGGGACGGCATCAGGGATTCGGGGATTGGGTGGGACACGGCCAAAGCCGGGGGATGCAGCAGCTTGGGGACCTTCCCTGGACAGTCACGGACCAAAGCAAGTCCCCTCGGACAGGGACAGGTGAAAAGCAGGGCTTGCTGTTTGTTCCTGACATTTCTTTAACCAAACTCTGCTTCTCTGCAGAGGTTCCAGTGGCTGGAGCAAAGCAGGGCCTAAACAATGAGAATGCTTGGATTCTTCCTCCAAATCCTTTCTCCAGGCAGCACCTAAAACCATGCAGGAGGTGTCCCCAGACTCCTCCTGACAGTGCCTTCCCTTCCCTTCCCTTCCCTTCCCTTCCCTTCCCTTCCCTTCCCCCCACAGCCCCTCCACTCGATGTCCTGAGCTTGCAGGACCCTCCTCCCTTTCCCAGCCAGTTCTGGGCAGGATTTGGGGCCGATTTTTGAGCAAACTGCCCCAATTCAGCGCCCCTGGGTGAAGCAGGAAACCCGAAAGAGAAAAGAATAAAATATTTACAGAAACCACCCCGGTCCTATCTGCTGGAAAAGGCATTTCTCGTCAAACCAGTCGATCAGGAACAATTCTCCACGAAGCTTCAGAGGATTAAAGTGGTGCCTTTTCTCGAGCATTTTGTTCTGGGGCCGGCAGGCAGGTATTTGCTGCAGGTAAACAGCACTGCCCCGTTTATGGGACGCAGTGCAAATACTCCCCAGCGTGTTTATCCTGCAGGCCTCGTTCCCCGCGGGCAGGAAGCGATCGCAGAACCAGGACACCCCAGCCCTGCTCCTTTCCAGAGGCTTGGAAGCAGCTGTTGGATAAAATCCCTCTTTTTTTTTTTGGAGGATGAATCCTGCTTTGGTAGCTGAGGTGGAGAAGGATGAGGCCGTACACCTGTCTGCCCAGAGAGAGATCCTTTAGGATTGGTAGAACCTTAATTCTGTTTCGTTAATTAAAATAAAGGGTCGTCAAAAGAATAATTAGAGAGTTTCCCATTAAATCTCACGGTGACAGAACAGGGCAAAAATGATTTAATGATTTTATCTCACTCGCTCACCGCCGTCCCAGGTTTCTGTGCCTTCCGTTCTCTCCCTTTCATCTCCCTAAAAGCTATTTTCCCTCCTGTCACACTCCTCTGGGATTTTTGTTGCTATTCCAGCAGCAGGAGCTGGGCAGGAGGTGTCCTAGAACCAGCCCAGGCTTCAGCTCCTCTGCTCCTGCCATTCCCAAAATGAAAACACCCCCAGCAGGGATGCACTGGTAACTTTGTGATTAATTTGATTAATTCCCCTCATCGGCCGATCTCAAACCCCGGGGGTGACTTTAAGCTTTGCTGCGAGGAGCCGCTCCCTGATGAACTCTCCCCGATATTCCCCGACAATTCCGTGTCGCTCCCAGCCCCGGCAGCTCCGGGGGTCACGGGCATCCCACAAATCCCGGGATTAACGAGGGCAGAAAGGAGGAATTGCCCTTTGCGGTCGGGACACCCAGCCAGCCCTGGGGACGTCCCCAGCAGCGGGCCCGGGCTCTCCAGCCGGGAGAGCGAGCGCCGGGACGGGCCGGGATGAACCGGGATGCGCCGGGATGCCCGGGATGCGCCGGGATGCGCCGGGATGCGCCGGGATGCGCCGGGATGAACCGGGATGTGCCGGGATGAACCGGGATGCACCGGGATGAACCGGGATGCGCCGGGATGCCCGGGATGCGCCGGGATGCGCCGGGATGCGCCGGGATGAACCGGGATGCGCCGGGATGAACCGGGATGCGCTGGCACAACGGGACCAGCCCCGGAGCACCCCCACCCCGCCTCGCCCCCCTTCTGACTTTCCTTAAGGAGCCCAGGAACCCCCTCCGGAGAGGATTTAGCTCCGGTTCGGGTTTTTAGAGGGAGTTTTTCTCTTGTGGGAAGGAGCCTGGCAGAGAGCAGGGTTAATCCCGCCCGGGATGAGCGGATTTGTTCCCGTGCCTCCTCTGCAGCTCCCAGCCTCCAGCTGATGGGCCACGACCACTCCCTCCCTAAAATCCTGAAGGAATCTCCAAGTGCTCCAGACGTGGAGTCACCACCCAGTGCCAGCCTCACGAGGCTCCGTGAGGGTTTTTCCCCCCATTTCCCTGACTTTGGTACAACATTTCTCACCTTTCCCCCCCAGAGAGAGCAGCTTCTCCTCCACCCAGCTGTGGGAGGGCTGCAGGGCCCCGAGACATCAGCTCCGCTCCTCAGCTGGGCGGAGAAGATTCCCAAGGCCACGAGGAATTGGCTTCAAGTGGCCTTTCCCCATTTTTCTGGGCAGATACATCCCAAATACGTGTTCCCACGAGGAACGTGCTGTAACTCGCAGCAGGCTGAGCCCGAATTTATCGAACCTCTCCAGGATGAACTTTATCCACGCTCCCAAGTTTTCACCCTGCCCTGGAAGCACAGATGCAGCACCAGGCTGGAGGTGGCGTTTCCCAGCCCCCTCCTTACTGTTTTTCGGAGAAGAGCCTGGACATCAAAGGCAGTTTGGAGAAATCCTGCAGGATCGGCGAGGGAAAGGAGGTGGCAGCTTTAATTTTGTTTTATTTTTGAAGTCTTGTTATGCCAAGAGCTGCTATGCCAACCCTGCCAGCTCCACCAGGCCCAGGTTTAAAGCCTGGTTCTTTGTTTTGGTGGCAGCAACGCCTTCCAGCACCGAAAACCTTGGGAATTTTTGTTTCTTTTAATTAGTGCAGATCACAGGCCCGGTCTCTTCCTGGTTGGGTCTGAGCTGGAGGTGCAGAGGGAGGAATTCCCGAATTCCCCGCTTCCCACGCTGGGCTCCGCTGCTCTTCCCAGCCCTGGGGAGGCAACGCCGAGGTTGGGAATTCTCCTCCGGCCAGGGGTCAGGGGAGGTGGGTTCCCCTCCCCAAACTCTCTCAGGGGCCAGGGGAGGTGGGTTCCCCTCCCCAAACTCTCTCAGGGGCCAGGGGAGGTGGGTTCCCCTCCCCAAACTCTCTCAGGGGCCAGGGNCCGAGGGGATGTGGGTCCCCCTCCCCAAACTCTCTCAGAGGTCAGGGGAGGTGGGTTCCTCTCCCCAAACTCTCTCAGGGGCCAGGGGAGGTGGGTTCCCCTCCCCAAACTCTCTCAGAGGTCAGGGGAGGTGGATTCCCCTCCCCAAACTCTCTCAGGGGCCAGGGGAGGTGGGTTCCCCTCCCCAAACTCTCTCAGGGGCCAGGCTGCAGCACCGGGCTGGGTTTTGCAGAGGATCCGTGGCTGCCCCTGGATCCCTGGGAGTGCCCAGGCCGGCCTGGAGCAGCCTGGGGTGCAGGGAGGGGTCCCTGCCCGTGGATGAGCTTTAAGGTCCCTCCAACCCAAACCGTTCTGGGATTTTGGGACGCCTCTCCCAGGCGATTTCGGGGGTTCTGCCCTCACCCTCTCCCAGCACGGAGACCCGGCCGGGGCAAGGCAGAAATCCCTGAATTCGGAGCAGGCTGAGGACACATTTCTGGAAGTAAACAAGCACCCAGCAGGCTGCCCCGAGATGGGAGCCAAGATAACAACATTTAATAACAGCTGCCTTCGCCGGGGTGATCCAGGCCCATTAGGAACATTCCTGTTTGCATTAATGCACTTGGGAAAATGCAGGATCAGAGGTAATAAGTTGTTAAACTCCCCAGCTCGGTCTTTTTTACACTTAAAAGCCCTCGGTGCTGTGGGGAGAAGGAGACTCGAGTGAGAACGAGGACTTGCACCCGTGGATATTTTCTTTTTCCTTCTGGCACCTTGCTGTCCGAAAGAAGGAAATGGGGGAAATGTTCCAAAGTCACTGAAGTGGTTTTATTTAAAGGTGCAAAACCAGTTGAATGGGAATGAAAGAAGTGAGTCACTTCCAAATGTGAGACCTGCTCTGCCTCTGAGAAATGTGTTACTTATTAATTTAAAATTAATGGGCTGAACTGTTTCTGGGAACAGGAGCTGCTTCAAATCCAGTGTCATAATCAGCAGTGAAGTAAAATTGAAGTAAAAAATAAAACAGGGCCAGTTTAGGGAAAAGAAATGACAAGTCTGTGTGGTAAATTGGATTATACTCGAATTATTCCTTCACTCATTTCTCAGGAAGTGAAGCAGAAACACTGCAATAACATCACCTTCAGAAAACCATTTAGTGAAAAAAAAAAAAAATTAGAATTCCAAGCAGAGACTTTAAAAAGAAAAAAAAATTCAGTACTGGCTCGATCTCACGAGAGGAGGAAACCAGAAGTTCTCAGGCTTAAACCACCGCAGTCAATCAAAACTATCTGCCAAGGGCTGTAACGAGCACAAGCAGCAGAGCCCTGTGGTCAGGGCCGGCACTCGCTGATAGCGAAACCCCAAAACCTCCTCCAGGGCCGCGAGCGGAGCTGGGAACGCCCCAGGAGAGCAGCGAGGGCGAGAGAGGAAACGCGGCGCTGCCGGAGCCGCGCTCTGCTCCGAACACGAACGCGCCTCAACCCCAGGGACGAGGGAGGACTCAACCAAAATCCCAGCTCCTCGTCAGGACACACAAATCCCGAGTGAACGCGAAGGCAGCTCTCGGATGTAAAGCAAAATTTAGAGTTTTGGAGGGTAAATGAAACGTTCCCGAAGAGGCAGAGGAGGAGGGGGCTTTGGGCAGGGTTGGTTTCAGTTGTTGGCCGTGCCCACACAGGAGAGAACTGCAGAGAGCATTTTGGGGCCAAGGGCTGGATCTGAGCTGGAAACTTCAATTCAGCATCAGCTTCCCAAGGAACTCTCCCTGCTCGGCATCCACGGGGGAGTGAATTCCACAGCAGCACTTGAACTCGACCTCCGTCGATGGGAAGAGGAATTAAAAAAAAAAAACCCCAAACACACAAAAAACCATTTCCTGGGCTACACAAAACCCCGGAGCTGGAGCTGAGAGCGAGCCCCGGGTGCGGCTGTGAACCCCGGAGCAAACAAACCCCACACCCCAGAGCTCCGGGGCTCTTCCCGCAGGGAGCACAGAGCAGGCAGAGACCCCGGAGGGTCCCTGCACCCCGGCACAGCCTCTGCGCAGCAGCACCTCCAGTCCCTGCGGTGTCTCTGGACACAGACCCCAAATCCCAGCGGGAGAAGGAAAAAACCCAAACCCGTTCACTCCGCTGCGTCAGAAGCATGTCCAAAACCCGGCTTTCCAAGGTTTTAAAGGCACAAATTCGGTTTGAAACACGAGCACGGGAGCAGAGCACAAACTCACCACAAGCTCTGCCCAGGCGTGGCACGGGACGGGTCCAGCGCCGCTTTTGGGGTGCAGTTCCAGAGGTTTTAGGTGCAATTCCAGAGGGTTTGGGGTGAAATTCCAGAGGGTTTAGGGTGCAGTTCCAGAGGTTTTAGGTTGCAATTGCAGAGGTTTTGGGGTGCAATTCCAGAGGGTTTAGGGTGCAATTGCAGAGGTTTTAGGGTGCAATTCCAGAGGGTTTGGGATACAATTCCAGAGGTTTTAGGTAAAATTCAAGAGGGTTTAGGTGCAATTCCAGAGGGTTTGGGATACAATTCCAGAGGGTTTAGGTGCAATTCCCGAGGTTTCCCAGCGCATCCCGACGGGAGGCGGGAGGAGGGCGCCCTCCCAGCGCCCCCTGCTGGCGCAGCGCGGGCACGGCCGCGCATCCAAAATGAGCCCAAAATCGGGAAAACGCGGCCCGGGCGCGGGACGGAATCGGCCGCGATGGATTCGGCGATAGGAAAAAAATTCCCTGTGTGAGTTCCAGCACGTGAGGCTGGGCCAATCCCCGCCCAGGGGTGCCAGGACAGCAGCCAGGGATGAGCCCTGCCGTGCTCCCGAGGAACCTTTTCCCCAAGGACGCACGAGGGGAAGCTCCTGGGGGGAAGGTGACATTCCCAGGGCTCCCTCCCTCCTCTCCTCGCTCCCTCCCAAATCGGTTTTGGCCCTTAAAATTTCGATTTGCGGCTCCGGGAAGAGCCCGGGGAAAGCAGAGTTTTCTGAATTCTTCAATTCTCCCCCTCCAGCTCCCAGGTGACGAGGGGAGGGGCACACCTGGCCCAAAGCTGACTTCCCCTCCTCAGGGAATTCCAAGGAATTCACCCCGAAACTCTCAGCCCTGGAAGATGAACACGCTCCGCCTCTCCCCAAACCCAAACCGAGCACGGGCTGAGCCCCCTGAGCAGCACAAGAACGACACCAGGCGCGTTCATGGGTTATAAAAGCCCTTTTATAAAGCCATTTTTAAACAAAACCAAAAAGTTTACAAAAGAAAATAAAAGATACAGAAGAATGAGTTGCTTAATATATTCCAAAAAGGAGAAAAATAAAAGAGGGGGACACAATTCCAACATGCTGAACAATAAAGGGTTCATTTTTTCCTCGTGGTTCTTTTTTTTTAATACAAAATACAAGCGAAGGATACACATACTTAAAACAGAGCTCAGGAGCAGGTATGCAGTCCTGGGAACCCTTTTTCAAGAAAAGCAAAGCAGGGTTTTTGTTATTTTTTTTGTTTTTCTTTCTTTGCAGGTACATACAGAGACTCGGAATATGTCAAATTAATGAAGTAGCACAAAAGACCATCACACGATTCTACCAATGAATGTTTGCATCTAGAAAGTCACGAACATGGTCAACGGTCATGTTCACTTCAACCCCTCGGGGAAACGAAAAAAGTGTGTTTGTTTTTAATTTTAAATAAAGCATTAATGTTACATTCAGACTTAACTCCTAGTACCATGCTAGATTCTCAGTGTTGTCCAAGAGTTCCCAACCCCACGGTGATGACTGTTTGCAGCTGCCCCTTTTTTTCTGCTTTTGAAATTAAAAATTAAAAACTAAAAAAAAAAAAAAAAAAAAGGATGGGGAACTGCAAAGAGCCTGATTATTTTTTTTTTTTTTTTTTTCCGAAAAGCTCACCAGGGGATCGCAGACACTCGAGACAAAAAAAATATTCACTGCATACCAGAAAAGGATGCCTTGCCCAAGGCCCAAGGCCCTACCTGGAGTCTCCTCCTCCACCTTCACGCTGCTCGCTCGGGGTTTGCTGTGACACGATGGCGAACGACAACGACAAAAAAAAAAAATTTTACGTAGCTCTTATTTACAATTTTTTTTTTTTTTTTCTCTCTCCGTTTCGTAACAATTGCTTCTGCGGGAAGGAAGGGGGGGGGCAAAAAAAAAAAAAGGAAAAAGAAAAAAAAAACAAAAAAAAAAAAACGG
>VXAZ01009973.1:194181-210399 GCA_013399875.1 Gymnorhina tibicen
AAAAAAAAAAGGAAAAAGGAAAATAAAAAGAAGAAAGCAAAACCTCACAAACGCCGAGAACACAAAGGGAACGGGGGTGTCAGACGCTCCCGCTCGCACCCGCGCACTCACACAACCGAAGATTTTTCGGGGGCTTTTACACACATTTAAGTCTGGCTTAAGCTGATTCGAGGATCTCCACCCACCCCGCTCCCCTCCCCCCCTCCCAAAATATATATATAAAAAACCCTGGCCCCACTGTACAAAGCGCTTGCACACTGGTGGCTGCAGTCACACTGAGCATGCTGGAGCCAGCGCCCGGCAGGGCTGGGCTGCGCTTCTCCAACAGCCACGGCTCCACACACAAGAGTTCCGTGAAAAGACATTCAGCTACTCAAGTGGGAAGTCTGGGATCTGAGTTAGAGCTAGGCTTGGCTTGGGGAGGTCTCCAAAGGGCGCTGTCGGCTCTCCCTGCTCTGACGGGCTCAAAAAACCCCCAAACCCTCCTGCACAGCCAGAACCGAGTGTTTAGTGTTGCTTCTATTCCATCAGAACTCGTGTTTAAGCCTCCCAAAACTGCAGGGAAATACTCGAAGCTGAGGGGAAATGCTCTATTTGATCATATACATACAGAATATTGAATTTCCACGAACAGATGTGACAGCAACCCCCCCCCCCCAAACTCACACATCCCCAACGCCAGCAACTGCCCCGTGACAGCGTCCCTTTAAAATATCCACCTGCTCCATCTCCTCCCCCCCTCCACCAGATGAATGAATTCTCCATCAAATATTTAAACTCATGGGATCAGTCCACAGCTTTTAGGAACCGTGTGTTTCAAGGAGAGGATCTGTTATAAAAATAAACACTTCACGAACAAGTGACAGAAAGCGAAGCACCAGTTTTCTACAGCTCCGAAAGCTTCCAGCACGTTACAGCTTCCTTCCCTCCCTCTCTCGCCTGGGGGCCTCAGGGGCTGTTGTACCTCGGTGACCATCACCAGTGGAGGGAATATTAAAAAAAAAAAGGGAAAAAAAGGAAGAAAACCACCCCAGGGATTGCAGATTTCGGGAATGGCGGTGCCTCAGCTGCGCTGGCACAGGAGCTGAGCAGGCTCAGGGCTGGCACCTGGCACTGGTGGGACACCCAGGGGGTGCTGCTTCTCTCCCCTCGCTCTCTTCTGCCTTGAGGAAGTTAAAAGGGATCAAAAGCTCCTCATTTCTCAGCCCTGCTCTCCCCACAGCCCCTCCTGACCCCCAGAGCTCGGCGTGGTTGGCATTCGTTCTCCTGCTGACCCCACTGAGACCGACCCAGACCCATCTTCAGCACGAAATCCCAGCTGGAATTGCTGATTTTGGGTGGTTTTGCCAAGTTCCAGGCAGGACTGCTGGCATAAAGCACAGAGCTGGAGGTGGTGGAGAGGACTCGGGGACAGGATGTACAGAAGGAGAAAGGATGGAAGTTCTGAGCTGGAATTTTAAGAGCAAGACCAGGGCAGGGCTCGAGGCTGACTGAACTTTGGAATAAATCCATTTTACCTCTCTGCAAAGGCTCCAGAACTACAGCTGTGGGAACAGAGAATCTTTTCAAAGCCTCCTCCCGTGAATGAAACTTTCTGCTCCACAAAAATCTCCTCGTGCTCCTAAAGAAAGGCATTTTCCCAGCTCTCCTTCCAGCATGTTTCATATAAATTAATTCCAATGGGTATTTAAAAAGGTGAAGTTTGCTGCTGCTGCAAAACGTTGTGTGCTAAAATAAAAATACTCAAAAAATAATCCCAATATCCTCCACCCTGACCATTTTCTTCTGTCTGTAAAAACGTGAAGCTGCCGTGCCCCTAAGAGAGGAGCTCCCTCGGGCTTAGTGTTTGCACCAATCAGCAGAACAGGTTCAGAAAAAGCCCCAAAACCCCCCCAAAAGCAGGATTCTCATCGTGCTCGGGTTGTGACACGCTCAGGAAGAAGCATCAGGCAGCCTCCAACCCACGAGAAACGAACGTGTGAGAAAGCACAAGAGTTCTGTGAAATAAAGGGCCAAACTTGCCCGGATCAAACAATCCAAAAGCTGAACTGAGGACACAAAAAGGATTTTTCACAGCTTGAACTCTTCTTAGCCGCGGTAGAAGAAAAAAATGAACAAAACCAAAAATCGATTTTAGGTGAGATTCACAGAACAGAGGCTCCAGAAAGCACCTGGGCTGGCAGGTGAGGAACCAGATCACCTGGAATTACCCTTGGACACCTGAATTCCAGAAAAACCCCTAAGAGCCCAATGGGCAAGAGTAGCTTGGAACAGTCTGGACTGCAGGGGAACAGCTCTGGGAACCAGACAATTGCAGAAGTGTTTGCTACCCCCAACTGGTTTTTATTTTTAAAATGTGGCCGTTTATTTTCCCCGTATTACCCAAGAAGCTGAGGGAATGCAAGAGGCTCTGCTCTCCCAGAAATCCAGCAGGTGGGAAGAAGTGTGGGAGAGGAGAGGGGATTACATTCACTTCTTTTTCAAGACTGAGATTTCCCTGCAGCCTGAAGCTGTTCTGAAAAAACAAAACAAAACAAAACAAAAAAATCAAACCGCTTTAAAAAATAAAAAAAAATTTAAAAAATAAAGATTTACAATGAAACAACATCATCTTTATTGTAACGGCAACAGTAGTTCCATGAGAGCAAAGAACGTTAGAGAACTTCAATTTTTTTTTTTTTTTTTATAAGCCACGGGAAAGGAATTTACCAGCCTCAATAAAACCCAGGGCTAGGGAATCACACAAGACAATCGCTCAGCTGCTGGAGGAACATTCCATTCCCCCCTGGAGGCTCCACGCTGTGCTCAGCATCCTCAGCTCCCTACGGACTCAGGATCCTTCCCCACCACGTTTGGTGTGCCTCAGCTAAGGGCTCTGACAATCCCACACAGGATTCACGACCCGGTGCCACGTGCACCACAAATCCCAACTAATTAGCTGCCTTATGTCACCTTCGAGAGGCTGGTCACAAAATGGGTGGTTCTGTGACGAAAAAAGAAAAGATAACCCAAAAAAAACCCAAGAAGGATGCAAAGCTTGTCAGCTGGAAGAGAGCTGCGAGCAACGGACAGAAGCACAGAGGGTTGAAGGAGAAATAAAAATAAAAATGGCAGGTCCAGTTTTCAACGCTTCCACCAACAAACACGGCAGCAACCTCTGTCTCAGGGTTTGAAAACCAAGGCTTGTGGAGTTCAATGGAAGTTTAGAAAATAAAAAAGGAAGGAAGGATATGGCTGCTTGGATAAAAACACATTAAAATGCCACCATGCACACCTCGAGCGTCCTGCTCTGACAGGAACATCCTGACTCCAGCTCCTCTCAGCTCCAGTTCCCCAGGCAGCACTCCCAGATCTTGGGAGCTGGGCCAGCAGCCCATCAGCAGGAGGGTGGGAGCAGATCCCACAGATCCCAAAGGCAGGGTGGGAGCAGATCCCAAAGATCCCACAGGCAGGGTGGGAGCAGATCCCACAGATCCCACAGGCAGGGTGGGAGCAGATCCCAAAGATCCCACAGGCAGGGTGGGAGCAGATCCCACAGATCCCAAAGGCAGGGTGGGAGCAGACCCCACAGGGAGCAGGGTGGGGACAGGGACGTGGCACCCTGGAGCTGCCCAGTGCCCGCTGTGCCCCCCCTGCCAGGGATCCCTGGAGCTTTGCTGAAGACAATGGAGGGAGGGAAGAGAAACACTCAAGCCTGACTCATGGGATCTAAACTGACCAGAGCACTACAGGAATCCTTTGCTTCACACCCACAAAAGGACATCCCTCGCCCCAAAAGCTGAAGAATTTGAATTTTACATTATCTGTTAGTTTTTTTTTTTCCTTGGAAAAGAACTCTAAGGAACACATTTTCCACGGTACCAAATGGAAAGCAGTTTTCAAAACGGTTTGCAATTTCTCTTCCCTGTTGTGCCCATCTACAGGAGGAATCAAAGAAGGGTTAATGGATGTGGGAAGGCTGGAGGCTGAATATCTGAATTTGTCTGGAATGGGCTGCAATTTGCCTAGAGCAGAACAGTTTTCTATCCAGCAGAGACAAAAGATCTCCCATCCTGACTGGAGGGTCTTTTCTAAATCAAAGACACTGGACCATCTCCGAGTTTCTTGATTGCTTTCCATGAAAAACGTGCCTGAATCCAAGAAACACAGGATTCCTCCCTGTGTTTCATCTTCCTCCATTGGAATTAGATCAACTACATTTTTGCTGAGACTGAACTTGTCTCAAAGTCTATTAAAGCAGAGGTTCATTATTTTTCCATATATTCCAAATACAGAATAATAGTTTTAAACAACTCTTACCAGCACTGGGAAAATCTATTCTACTTAAGGATTTGTAAGTATGGTTTCCACAGATCAGTCTCAAACCTTATTGCTTCTCAACTGCAGTATCCCTTGAAAAAAAATAAAATATTGAATGGTCTGTTAATTTGTCTCAAATGGCTTTTCAGGTTTGGCAGGGGAGGGAGAACGGAATGGCCAACAGAGAACATTGACTTCAAAATATTACTGTAGAAGGGTTTCCTCTTATTAAAAAAGGATACACTGTATTAAACAGCTGAAAGTAAAGACAGCATTCAAAGCCCATGAGTCAAGCCACAGCCAAAACCGTGTTCTACCCCTAAGTATGTTTTCTTTTCCTTTTTCTTTTTTTTCTCTTTTTTTTTTTAAACAAAGATTTTCCTCAACTGCCATTTTAATCTTCACCAGAGGGTGCTTCATCTTCAGATCCCTCATCCCCTGACTTCTCTGGTGGAGGGCTGGCTGATTTTTTCTTTTCTGGGGGACTTTCAGGCTCTTCATCCTCTTCTTTGGGGGATGGGGTCTTTTCTTTTGTTGCCTTGGAAGCTGTGGGGCGACCTGCCTTCCCTTTGCCTTTCACTGGGCTGGGGGTCACTGGAAAGAGAAAAACCTTGTAAAACTCTCAGTGTGCTACACAAACGGGGTTCAGGAGTCATCCAGCAGCAGTCTGACCACAGCCACGGTGCTTTCTGCACTCCCACTTAGCAAAGCTGAAGGGAAGAGCAATCTGACAAGATTCAAAAGCTGTTTAATTGGAAGCCATACTAATTAATTGTTGGATGTGACACCGTGAACGGACACAGCTCTTGTCAAACCACAATGCACATTGCTATTAGCATTGGAAACTTCCTTTGGTTTTCCCCATCCTAAAAACATCATGAAGTCCCAAACAAATCCACAAATTGTTACTATTTGGCTGTGAGACACGGGAAGTGAGAACGCAGCACCTCGGTGGGGAAGGTTTTGAATACTGGGAGTTTTTACCAACACGACATAGGCACCAACTCAACCCCTGAAGTAAGAATTAAAGCCAGCTTGTAATTCCATACTGCTGCTTTAAATCATGGCATTTTGGACTTCAACATTCATGGGGATGTTTGTGACCCCAAGATTTCTCCCGAGTCTTCTGCAGCAAAAAGAAAACCCGAGTTTTAAACTGAGTAACTTATTTTGCACAGACTCACCTGTAGCCTTTAGCCTGGGCTTGGGCATTTTCTTTTCTTTCCTCTCTGGCTTGGATTTCTTGGAGACCTTCTTGTTTTTCTTTTTTGAACTGCCATAGTCACTGTCGTCATCATCTTCCATGAGGAAGTCTTCATCGCTTCCTGAATCTGCTGGAAGCGTAAGGAAATTGAAGTTTTTTGGGGGGAAAGGAAGGAAAGGGAGTTGAAAATCCAGCTGAGATCTGCCAGTTAAACCGTGGCCACGGACTCTGAGACCTTGTGGGCTTCCGTTTGTCTGGTGTGGTACAAAATCTAAGTGGGTTTTTACATCAGCAATGCCTCAGAACCAGAGGGACAGCAAGAAGCAGCAAAAAGCATTGAGAACTTTACCCTTTAGGGCTGCTTACAGAGAAATAGATCTTTGTGAAAGACACCCATCCTTGTAAAACAGACACATCTTTGTAAGGCACACCCCCATCTCTGCTGCAAACTCGGAACACCAATTCCAGACGTGCAAACCCCAAGCTGGACAGACAGGCAGTAAAAATGAAGTGACTAAGGAGCACAACTGATGTCCTCAGTGTCCCAGCTGCGTCCCCTCTTGCTGTCACTTTTTCCAATCCCCTTTACTCACTCTCCTGGAACTGTGCCTCATCATCCTCTTGCTCTTCCTCCTCGCTCCCCACATCATCCATGAGCATCTCCCGCTGTTTCGAGGCCGCTTTGGACGCCGCCTGCCGCTGCTGACGAACATTTTTGTGATCTTCCTTCTCATCCTCGCTGTCCTCTGCAGCAAAAGGCCCCAAGGGGTGGTGAATACAGAGCACAGAGCTCCTGCCTCGAGGCAGCACGTGGGCAAAACAGGGGCAGGTCACTCATGAGAGGGTTAAAACACTCACTGAGTTACTCTGAGGACAATTCAAGCTCATGGACACCCTCCTTACTCACCCAACGAGGACCCTCTGCAGTTATTTTTCACTGCAAAATAACCACTGTTTTTTTCTCTCTTTTTTTTTTTTTTTACCTGCAGGCCTTTTCCTGGATTTGGAGGCTGCTCTCTTATTCTTGTCTGGTTTAGCCTTCTTTCCTTTTTTGCTTTTTTGAGAGCTCTCGTAGTCGCTGTCAGCTTTGCCATCGTCAGCTCCTACGTCATCATCTTCACTGCCAAAATCTTCATCTGCAAGGAGAAGGCACCGAGATGAAGTTTCCTGTCTCATCCTGGATAAAAACTCCAGGGAAGGGATCAAGAGATCTAGCCACTTGTGCAGACAGATTCTGCAGTACCATCACATCACACAGAACAACATGATTCCAAACCAGGGTGGGGAGTAACAGCAGCAGAGGCAGCATCCAACTTCAGATAAGTCAGAATTATTTCTTTTCTGTCTCAAATCCTACTCCTGCCACTCTCACAGGTGTGAAGAGACACAGTTTAAAGACACACAATCAGTGCAGTGCAATCAGTTACCTGCTGAGTGTGAATCATCTTTCTTAGTCTTCACATCTTTGTCTTCTGAATCCTCACTGCAAACGAGAGAAAGGTAAAGTCTGGCTGCTGTCGTAACTTTGGGTTCAGTCGCTGCGGTGTGGGAAATAACAATTTTTAAAGAGCAAACTGATGTCTAGGCTGAGGATTTTCCCTTTTCCTGGACATATTTCAGGATTACTCAGCTGTCTGCGAAGTTATCATGGTTGGGAAGATAATGTTCAGACTCTGAATCACAGATGAACTTAAACCAAGCAGGAAATAATCAGGTCAAGGTGAACCATGCACTTCACTCAAACCAAGCCACAGTCCCCGTGGCTTCCATTTTAGTTACGTTGATGGTTTATATGCAGCCTATAAATGAAATAAAGGTTTATTCTGAATAGATTTATAGTCAGCACTTGTCTTTGTGTCATTGTTTAGACTCCTATGCATGTGGCTCTTAACTGGCACATGTCCGGTCTAAGCTTTCTCAAATTATTTGATCATTTGATTGATTTGGAGAATGAAAGACATCTTGGGTTTATAGAACAAGAAGCAGCTGGCAGAACCTCCATCCCTGAAGCTGCTATCTGTCACGAAAACAAAAAAATGACTAAAAAGGTCTCCTGGCAATCACTCGGGGACCACAGTCACTGTAAAATGGAAATTCAACAGGAAAATGTCACTTTTCAGCAGGGCAGCACTGAGGCTGCTGGAATAGCTCAGCTCCCAAACCAAGTTCTGCGTTCATGGATCAGCCAAAAAGAGGAACACGGAGCCACGGACCGACCAAATGTGCCCAGGTGCCACCCCAGCCCCCGTGGCACCACCGGGATCTCTGAGCAGGCCACGGGCAAGGAGCTGCCCCTTGCCACCCACTGCCCTGAGGGCTGCAGCAGCTGCCAGTCCCTGCAGCTGGGATCACATTCCCTGCCACTCCAGCTGCCTGCCTCTGGAGCTTTGGGGCTGATGAAGCACTACTGACAAGTGTTTCACACATGATTTCTCTGTCTACTCACATCGGGAAGAAACCACCTCAGTGTCTCAGCTGGGTACGAAAGCCCTGACTGAGAGCTCCCAATCTCACTGGAATTCCACTCCTCTTGGAAGATGCTGCTCCCCACACACAGGACAAGGCTCGGAGACACGTTCCCAACAGATGAAAAGCTTCTTTTACCTGTCCTCCTGAGAATTCTTCCCAGATCTCCTCTTGTTTTTAGCCTCTCGGGGAGACGAACGGATTTTCTTGGATGGGGGACCTGAATCTCTTCCATAATCGTCATCTGGGCAGGACAGCACAAAACGGGTTTGAATCCAACTCATTCCCAGCAAACTGCTTTCCTCAGCTACAGCTTCAACCCATCACTTCATGCACATCAAAAAGAACAACTTCACAAAGCCTCAAACAAACTCTGATGGAAGCAAAGTCCTGGTTTAATCCAGGGATTTTACCTTTTCTTCTGCCAACAGCACCACGAAAATGCTGTGTACAGTCAAGTCCCACCCAGGGAAACAAAAAAAACCTCACAAGAGGACACAGGATCTCATTTTGCACTTAGTTATTACATAAGCCTATTAAAAATTAACATCCATACATATTTCTATGTGATTCTAACAGCACACAGCATTTACTGTCTTGTGATGGGATAAAGGATATCATTAAATAGGAGTTTAAACTCTTTACAACTCTTACACAACACCTTACTCAATGAGTAACAGCACTATAATTAAGAATTATGCATATTTGTCCCATATTAATTATCACTGCAACCTGACTTAGCGCTGAGTTTATCTTCCAGGAACTCAAAACATATTCCAGAGATGTTCTCTTAATTCTCAGGGATTACATTTTTTTAGAAGCGTGATCCAGAAATGTTCTGTGAATTCACACAGATTACATTTTTTTAGATGCAATCCTGCCCCAAAATGCCTGATAATGTGGGCTCAACTGGGGCCATAAAATAAATGGAAAACATCTTTTCCTGTAGAAAAAAGTGGCATCAAGGAGCCTCTGCCACAGAACATAACATAGAGCAAGGAAGGCGTTGCTGCCAACAGCCTCGAGGCACTCCAACAATACAAGCATTAAATAATAAGATTTCTATCACCATTGTTTGTTTAATACAAAACATATGAGGGTCATTATATTTTCAAATACTTATTAACAGTTCAGGCTGTGAAGAACAGAAACCCCATGGAATCTGAGTTGAAGATGTGACTAGAAGCACAGCAATTAATATGCATGGCAATAATGAGCTGCTCTAGCCCAAGGAGATTAAGAAAAAAGTCATTTACCAGCATCATCTGATTCCTGAAACTGGGAGTAGTCGACCACCTTCCTGTTCCTGTTAAAAAGCAGGAGAAAAATAAATTAGGAATTCATAATTTCAGAGCTACAAAAGCTTTAAGGAACTTAAAGCCACTTCCTTGCTTCCAGTGCTGGATTTGTAGCCCAAAAATGTCCCAGGAAAATGTTGGTAATTCAGCCACCTCCCCCTCTGAAGTCAGAAGTGAACACAAAGTACATTAAGCATATTAAAGCACATGCAGCATTTTCCTGAGGAGATTTTATAATAATCTGGATTACAGTCCCAGAATCTGAACAATCTATTTAACAAAGATTATGAATCAGATAAACATTTCCAAACTGCTCCTTTTGGAATTTCTGCTTCTCACAGCTCACTTGCTGTCACACCTTCTCCTCCAATTTTTATTTTCCCATGTGATCCTTGCTTTTAAAGCATTTTAAGTTTTCACTGGGGCTTCCAGGAGCTTTCTCAAGGAGTCACACTGATCCTGTAAGGAAGATGTCAGAGAGCTGAAAGCCAACAAAATTAAACCTGCTTTTTGAACTTACTGAAACCTCAAAAGTGGGATTGTTGGCTGTTTCATCAGCACCTTGTCAATCAAATCCCAACTACTTCACTGACAAGACAACTGCCCTACAATGCAGCTACCAGAGGGAATCAAGACAGCCACTAATTCAATTAAATTTCAGTTCCAGCTGATAATGCCTCAAAGTCAGACTCCAAACACCCCCTGGCAGGACTGACAGGGGCTGGGAGGAGGAGGCTCAGCTGGGAAAGGCCCCAAAGAGATCCCCACAGTCCCTTTTTCCAGTCCTTCTGGCCCAAAGCCAAGGATGAATCTGATTTTGCAGCAAGCACCGCATGAGCTCGCTTCTACAGCTGGAAAACTCCATCCAGCACATGGAGCCTTCCTTCCCCTCTTTCCTTTCTCCTGCTCTCAGCACAACTGTGCCAATTCACGCTGAGCTCCACTAATTAACTGTCATTAACATCCTGTGCTGCTGATAAACCTGTTTAGCTCAAAGACACCCCAAAGCCATCACTGCTGAGCCATCTGAAATCAAGTTTAAGTTGCCCTCCTGCACAAGCACCTCTAATTCAGGGCTTACAGAAGGATGCAGGAGCGGAATTGTTTTATTTCAACCCAGCACCAAACCTCTCGAAGGAATTAAAAACCGAAAAACGAAACCGATCCCTCACAAAACACCCCCAAAAAACCAATCAGGCAAATGAAAGGAAGACAAGATTTGTATGGGTTGAATCCCATCCAAGCTTTGGAGCACGTGCGAGTGGAACAAAGTCCAACAGCACCGTGCACTGTTCACTCCCTCCCGGTCTGAGGGTGGTGAAACACCAATTTAGGGACACAATTATTGGCAATTATTGATTGACATTCCTATTCCAACAAGGAGCCTTCCTAAAGGTTGCCTCCTGACTCATCTCACAAGTGAAAACATTGATTTTATTCCGATAAACATCAGAAGAACAATAAAGTTATTAAACAAGATGTCTGACTTCATGTATCAGGTATCGGGGTTTTTTTCCTGCAAAAGCATAAACAGGGTGAAATAAGCACAATTTCCACATATAAACAACAGTTTCAGACATCACTGAGCTACCAAACAAGATGGAAATGGCAGTTTTTCCACCTTGCCTCCTTCAGAGACACATTCAATCAGGTACTGAAAATGTAACAGTGCCAGCTACAGCGTGAACAGAAACACTGGCCCTGTGGCAAGCACCCTTTAACAAAAACACTGGCCCTGTGGCAAGTATCCTTTAACAGAAAACACTGTCCCTGTGGCAAGCACCCTTTAACAAAAACACTGTCCCTGTGGCAAGTATCCTTTAAGGAAAACACTGTCCCTGTGGCAAGCATCCTTTCACAGAAACACTGTCCCTGTGGCAAGCACCCTTTAACAAAAACACTGTCCCTGTGGCAAGTATCCTTTAAGGAAAACAGTGTCCCTGTGGCAAGCACCCTTTAACAAAAACACTGGCCCTGTGGCAAGCATCCTTTAAGGAAAACAGTGTCCCTGTGGCAAGCACCCTTTAACAAAAACACTGGCCCTGTGGAAAGCATCCTTTAAGGAAAACACTGTCCCTGTGGAAAGCACCCTTTAACAGAAACACTGTCCCTGTGGCAAGCATCCTTTAAGGAAAACACTGTCCCTGTGGCAAGTATCCTTTAACAGAAACACTGGCCCTGTGGCAAGCATCCCTTCCCCAAGCACTGTCCCCTGGGTTTTCTCAGCCAGAGAGCAAACCCTGCTCAGCTTTCCTCACGTGGCGAGCAGGAGTTGTGGTAGTTGCATTAAAAAAAATTAAAAATCACTGTTTCCGAAGAAACCAGAAGTGAAGGCTGTTTCCTTGCATTATCTTATCTTGCAGGAGAAGGGTGGAGTGAAGAAGGAATCTCTGCACTGGCATCACTGGAGATGAAGATCTGCAAGTCTCCAAGAGCAGCAGAGAAGCTCCCAGGCACAGAAACAACCAACCTGCTCCTGCACCTGCCCTTCCCCTCTCACTTCATACTCACCGTTCACCTCTTTTAGAGCGGCCAAGTTTTATTTAGAACTGCCAGCAGCGCTGCTGTGCAGGAATAACTGCGAGCTTGCAGAGAGAGCCCGCAGTGTTTACTACACCAAGGGGATAAAAACACTCCGTGGGAGATCACCGGAGTTCAGGGCCAGGAAAAGAGAGCTGGCATTGCCAGGGAAGAGCCTCTCTTTGCCGTAAGATGTTAAAGCAAGCAGCCAGACATCCAAATAAACTCTCTGTTCAATGCACTTTGAGCATAAAAAGACAGGCTAGGGGACAGCTGGGATGGGCATTGTTCAGTCTGGTTTAAAATACGCACTGAAATTTGAAGGGAACCTCCTTGCTAATTCAGATTAGCACTCGAAGTGTGCAGGTGAAGAGTTCAGAGAGAGGTCTAACAGCACAAGTTTTTAATAACAGCTGTCAGTCCAGTATTTTTGGAATAAACAGCAACTCATCAACACGTTAGGATGGAAGCACTTAGCAAAGTAATTCTCCAGTAATTTAACTACAGCCCAGAAATGCACAGTAATTCTTGCAACCTGCACTTGATGCCTGCCAAACTGCAATTCTGAAATTCTGAAAAGCAACATCAACATGTCAAAGGATCACTAAATGCCTGTAAAACTGAGGAAGGATTGTCTGGTACTGCCTCATCCTCAATTTAAAAACCCTCAGCCTCTGTAAACCAACATCAGCACAGCCCTGCAGTCAGGCAGAAAACTTCTGGGGTTTTTAAAGGGAATGCTTAGATTCCCAGGTATTTTTACAGGCATTAAAACCCACAGATGAAGTCCAAGTTTAAAAAAAGTAAATAAAAAATCCCACAACATATAACCCTGAAAAGCAATGCTTAAAGGAAGCTCTGAAAATCCAGGCACTGAAGAGGAATGTTCAGGTCAAATGACAACCAGCACAGGCAACAACCACCTACCCTCTAATCCAACAGAGCGAAGGAAGGAGATTAAATGGTTATTGGGATTTTGTGTGGGTTTTTTTCGGCACAGCCTTTATTTAACTACGTAACAAAAAACCCCTCAGTATTTGTGAGCAGAGCTCCAGCCCCTCCCTGACCCTCAGGGCTGGGGCAGCTCTGGCTCAGCAGCCAGGTTTCACTTTCAGGTAAAGGTGTCCCCTTTGAGGCCACTATTTATCAATAAATACTTCCATTAAAAGCACCTTTCGGTGCCTTTTTTTACAGCTGGAAAACACAAATTCCAGCCAGCAGCGTTTCTTGCGGGGATGTTCAGAGCTGTGCAGAGCAAATCCGCGGTGCTGGATTGGGGCCTTCCAGGAACCCTGAGTTAAAACCAGCACCAGCAGGGGACACGGGGCACAGGGGGCAGGGAGGGACCCAAAGCACGGCACCGTGGGGTTAATCTGGGTAAAAACGGGGCTCAGACAGGACTCGCCACCCCTACAGAGCTCGGAGTTTGGGGCTGGGGGGACTCCCCACGGCTGCGAGCCCAGGCTCTGCTCGTGGCACCTGCAGCATTTTCAGGGAGCCACATGACTTGAAACTCCACACGAAACGATTCAGTGATTTGTGCAGCAATAATTAAAGCAGTCTTGTGCCCGTTCTCTACTTGATTCTAATGATAATTGAGATTTTGCTACAAAAATGATGCAGAGCAGGAGGGGAACCAAACCCAAACACCCACCCCGCTCCCCCACCCTGGTGTTGTCCCTGGTATTTTGAATTTCCTTGGAGCTCCACCTTCTCTCTGTTTCTCTTCAGACTGCAAGAGAGCAAGGATCATCTTTTTACTCATCTGCAAAGTGTCTCCAGCCTGTCTCTGGACCACACGGCATCACCCAATTATTATGAAGTGCCAATCCCCAAGGAACTGTTGCTTTCCTGCAATCCCATGGAAGCTTTTCCAGAATCACAGTATTTATACTTTACACTGCCCAGGTAACAGCGTTGGCAACAAGTTATATTTAAGAGATATATTTTTTCCCTGCAAGTAAAATTTCACCCTTCCACTGCAGCGCCAACATCAGACTGGGATTCAAATCCAAAAAAAAAGAAGGATGTAAAGCCTTGAAGCACTGAGATCAATTCATAACTGGCTCTAATCTTAAATGAATGACCAAAAAACCCCTGGGATTTCCACACCTGCCCACAACATCTCAATTTGCAAAGCCTGCAGGAGAGGACCAGAGAGACAAAGCAGAAGAAAGGCTGCATCAGAAGCCGAAATTCTGACTTAAAACACATTAGTTGATGCTGTATATAAATAATAGTGGCTCAAAGTATTTTATTTCATTTTATTATATCCCTGCAGAACTTCAGGAGAGTTACACAAGAGATGCAGAAGTTCAGTAATTTCAGGCTCCTTCAGTTTTTATTCCTTGCCTTTTTCTAACAACAGTGAAAACACCATCGTTACCCACCCAGAAGAAATGGAATTGTGCAGGGAGTACCTGGCTCTCAGTGCCAGGCACATAAAAGCCTGTAAATACCAGGACTTTATTACTACTTAATTTTAAATAACTGACTCCAACAGCCAGACTCAGCCTCAGGTCAATTTTCTCAACAAGTGGAGTAAAAACTAGGGATATAGGATGGATTTTATTAAGTTCACAGCTTTAGGTGCACACACATTCACCAGAAATCATCAATTAATTCAAAGAACACTGACTAGAGGAAAACTTTTCCACCACTGAATCTCACTCTGATGAAGAACCTTTCACCAGGCTTCCATTTTACCACCAAGAAGCTAAGACAGGCAGAAAAAACTCTGCTCCAGCATTAATTTATTCATGGCTTTAAATCTACTGGCAGAGTTCTCTAGTTAGCAGAGCAATATAACGTAGCAGCCACTGAATATTTACCTTTTTTCCCCTGGAAGGGCTATTAAATGCAGGGAGATAAGGCACTGCTGCATCTATCCTGCCACGTGCCAAGAGGTTTTGTGCTCCTAACAACCCGCTGGACTTTGGTGCTTCACTTTCCTGCAGGGCAGAGCCTGCCAGCTGAGGGTGAGACCAAGCACACCTTTCACAACACTGCAGGGCTGGACAGAGGCGTTTTATTTTAATTATTTTTTTGGAAACCCTTGCAAAAATACTTAATTCCAGCAAGTTCAGAGGTTCTACTTTTATAGACACCACCCTTTCCTTACCTGGAGCAAACCTCCAGAGCTGGCACGTGAATCACCAACACTGAAGCGTCCCCTCAAGCAGCAGAGTCACATCACCACTAATTTGGGAAGCTCACCAATCACTGAGCCACTCCCCTCCTTAGAGAAGTAGTCCTGGGTTCCATTTATATTTTAAATTCTGCATTTTAGAGATGTAACTTCAATACAAACACTATCATCTCTGAAAGTGTATATGTATCACAGCCACAATTAATTTGTACTTATTATTTAGAATTGCCAAAATACCCGACATCCACACCCCAGACCAGGCTCACTGGGAATAAAAGCACAGCCAGTTACTTGAGGTATCTTGAGAATGAAGAAATTCCAGAGCATTAGAAGAACACCGTGGGAAACCTCACACCTTTGCAATTAAGACAACTTAAATCACGAGTTCACTTTTTTGCCACCCCCTTGGTAAAGCTTTGAGACACAAGGGAATCACAGAATATCCTGAGCTGGAAAGGACGCACGAGGATCATCCAGTCCAACTTCTGGCCTTGCCCACACACCCCAAAATCCCACCCTGGGCACCCCTGGGAGCGGTGTCCAAACGCTCCTGGAGCTCTGGCAGCCTCGGGGCCGTGCCCATTCCCTGGGGAGCCTGGGCAGCGCCCAGCACCCTCTGGGGATAAAACCTTCCCCAAATACCCACCCCAACCCTCCCCTGACACAGCTCCAGCCCTTCCCCGGGGGCACCGCTTCCCCGTGCCGCAGATCCTCAAAGCCACCACGCTCCAGCCCCAGCCAAGCCCACCCAGCAACTCCTCCGGCTCCAACGCTGCTCAGCGCAAACCACCAACCCCAGACCCACCTCCGCGGCCGCCGGGCGCGCACACACACACACACACAGAGCCCGGCTCCGAACCGCTTTCCTCTTCCCCACGAAAGGAAAAGGAGGGGGGAAAACAGCAGCAGGAAACCGAGCCCGGAGCGCGCAGCCCGCGGCCGGGCGGGCGGGCGGAGCAGGGCGTGTGTCAGCGCCGCTCGCACCGAGGGGGCGGCTCCTGCCGGCTCCTCCCCTACGCGTGGTTCCCCATGCACAGCCCCCGTGCCCCGGACCCTCGCCGGATGGCACCGCGTCCCCTCCCCCGGCAGCGTGCTCGGCTCGGCCCCCCCGGGCCCCGCCGCCCGGAGTGGGCCCGGGGGGGCCCCGCGGCGGGCGCGGGTCGCGGGGAGAGCAGCGCCCGCCCTGCGCCAAGTGGGTCACGGCGGCGGCGAAAAATTCCCTTTTCCCCGTTACAAAATGTGGGACAGCGCCCGCAGGGCCGCCCCGCCGCGCCCCCCGGCCC
>VXAZ01009973.1:222519-238967 GCA_013399875.1 Gymnorhina tibicen
CCCAATATATTTTAATTTTTAAACAAGGCTCCCCTGTTGCTGGGATTTCTCCAAGGTCTCGAAGCCCAGGTGTTTCTCTCTGCAACTCGTGCTCCTTCCCCCAGCCCCAGGAGACCGGGATGCGGCCCCTCCCGTGCCCCAGCACCCCAATATTCACCCCAGTGTGTGAAAACAGCAGGGTCTGGGTGGCTGCTCCCCAAACCCAGGGGCTTTGTTTCGGGATTCTGCACCAAGATCCTGCTCTGGGCGAGCTGGAGGCACAGCCCTGCAGGGAAACACGGCCCACAGCCACCAATTCCTGCAAATCCAGGGGCTCTGCTGCACCCCGGAAGGTGCAGAACCCTTTTGTCCCACAAAATCGGCAGAAACAGGCAGGGGCCACGTGCCAGCAGCTCTCGGGGAGCAGGGCCTGGGTTCTGAATCCAGGGAGGGCCGGAACAAACACCTGGATTCCTGCTGGGAGCCCCCGCGAGCTGCCAGGACCTGACCAAGGGCACGGCCGAGGTCACCTGGCACTCACACTAATCCCAGCTTGCTTCGTGCCCAGCAATTTATTTGATTTTCGTAACTCTCCTATCAAAAGAGCTAAAATAAGCTCCAAAACCTGAGAGGGACCTTCAACCCGAAGGAAAAAACCACCACAGTCCACATAAATAAATGTCATCTTTATTTAACCAAATATAATTTATCCATTAGGTCGACATCTGTCAGTTATAGGAACTATAAATAATTAAGACAGTCTTTTTTTTTTTTTTTCCTTTAATAAAAGAGTAAACCAGGATTTTCATCTGCAGGCAGCTGTAGAGTCGGCATGCATTCGAGTGCTACCAGAGGTTTTTAAATTTTTTTTCCATCAACATTCCTCAGTTTTAAATGAGATTCCTCCCTGACCATTCCCCAAGCACACCTCTGACCACATTTCATGTACAGACCCCCCCCAGCCCCACCAGCCCTGACCACGAGAGGCAGATTCCTCCTCTCGGGAATCTCCTCCCGGGGGAGTGAGTGGCGATGTGACACCTGGAAGGCCGGCAGAGTTTCTCCCTACGCACATAAAAGCTGAAGTGTTAATGGAAGGAAGTCCTGCGTTTGTTCCTCGGCATCAGGCAGAGAAATCGGGTGAGCAGCTGAGAATATTCCGAAAAAATATTCCAGAAGTCCCTGGGCTGAGAGTTGAGCACGGCAGGGTTTGTTTTGTGGTTGGGTTTTGTATGTTGAGCACAGCTTTGGCCAGAGGAGATCTCGGAGAAGGGAGGGTGGAGGGAGGAGGGTCAGAGCTGCTCCCACACAGGACACGGAGCAAAGAGGAGGAGGGGGAGTGAGCCTGATGCTGGATTAGCAAGGGAAAAAGGGGAAAATCAGCTCAAAAATACAACTCCTGCTCTTCTGAGGGGCTGAGAAGGAGCAGCCTGGAGCCCACCTCTGCCTCCTGCACACCACGAGCAGCAGGGAAGCGTTTCCACAGCTCCACAGAGGGCCTGGAGCAGCCGAGAGCCCTGGCTTGGATCCACCTGCTCCCGTGGATTTCCAGAACTCTCCGCTCCTGACCCTCCTTTCCAACAGGGTCATCTCTGGAGTGAGCCCAGCTCTGCACTCAGATCCCTGGGCTGGGGCAATGGTCCTGGACTAACTTTGGTCTTGATTCGCCCATTTGGGTGCGTGGTTTTTGCTGCCCTCCCAGCGTGGCCTACCGGGAAGAGCAGGAATTCCTCAGGGACGAGCACGGAGCTGAGCAGCACGAAAAGCAGGAGGGGAAGGAGCGGAGGAGGGAACCCTGCACTCCCTGTGCTCAGCCAGGGCTCCCCAGGGATCCCCAGCCCCAACCCCAGATTTTACACGAGGGCAGGGGGGTTCCTGTGCCACAGAGCTGCACCAGGAGCCAGGGCTCCAGCAGTCCAGCTGTGCCTGGATTTCCAGCTGTTTCCCAGCTGGTGCCTAGGCAGAGGGAGGAATCCCATGGATCTCACGGATGTCCTTTCCTAACAGACACCACGAGCAAAATTCTCCTCCCCAGCTTGAAGCACCTCAGGCTCAGCTGGGGGAGGTGCTGGGTGGCTTCTTCCTGGCTGCAAGGGGCCCGTCAGCAGCAGTCAGCAACCGAAAGGAAATCTGGACACCAAAACCAGGAGCTGTTTGTCCATCCCCCGCTCCGGGAAAGCCGGCTGCACCGAGGAGAGCCGTGAAAACGGTGCAGCACGAGGAGACAGCAGCCAGGAGGGCTCCAGCAGGTCCTGCAGGGGATCTCTGGCAGGTGGAAGGGGGGTGATGGATGGGGAGAGCTCCCAGCCCCTTTGGGTGAAGCTCAGAGCAGCTCAGCCCGGCTCACCAGAGGCAGAACCTGCACTCTGCAGTCTGGGGTGGGTGGCAAACGGGAGCCTGGATCTGCCAGCGGAGCCCAGCCTGGGGCTCTCAAAGGCATCACTCACAGGAGCCTTCCTCACCATCCTCCTCATCCCTCTCCCAGAAACTCCCAAATTTTGGATGTGGGCCCAGGCTGGAGCTTCAGAGAGCCAAGGCAGGGGTACCCCGAGCCCTCAGCCGTGAGGTTGTTACTTCGCTAGGAGGTGCCAGCTCAGTGAAACAAAGCTGAGCTCGACCCCCAGGGTTTAAAACGCTTATGAAGCGAAAAAAGCAGCCCTTCACCTCGAGGGAGTGGGGCAGGGGGGGCTCCCTACGTGATCTGGCTGAGCAGGAACTTCACGGGAACCTTGGTTCAGACATAACTGCTGTGAAAATTGCACTTAGTGATTGTCTCGTTACACTTTGTTTGTTTGTCCTTCCTAAAACTAGATATATCTTCTGTACAAACCCGGCTTGAAATATAAACCACGTAAAATTCCCATTGAAAATAATGAGAATCCAGTATCAAAGATGAAGTCTCGAGAGAGACGGGGTGGGAGGAGGGGGAGGCAAAGAGAGGCAAAGGGGGGAGGAAAAGAAACAACAAATGGAAGGAGGAGGAAGAGAGCTGTGGGAAGCGGGGAGCAGGGAGAGTTAATCCCCAACATCGGAGTCCCGGTCACCGATGAGCCAGAGGACGTGGAAGCTGAGGGCCAGGAGCCCTGTTCCAATCAGGTCCCCCAGAGCCGTCAAGTACGGGATGGAGAAGTTGTCGGGATCCAGGTCCCTGCCCCACATCCAGTGCACCATCCAGTCAGCGATGTAGAGCAGGATGAGGACCTGTGGGCAGCGAGGGAAGAGCCGCGTCAGCCACAGCTCCTGACCCCTGCGATCCCAGGGAAGCACAACCACGTCCCAAAAAACGGGGCTGGAACCGCCTTCCCCGGTGCTGCTGTCCGCAGCTGCAGCCCCGGAGCAACGAGTGCAGCACAAAGAGGAGCTGGGGAGTTTCAGCGGCTCCCTGAGCATCCCAAATCCTCTGCGTCCTCCATGGCCTCTGCCCGTGCTCCTTCAGCTTCCCGTCACCACCCGGTTTGGGCTTCAGCTGCCACCTCACCGCCCAGAAGGCTCCATTTTGCACCCGAACTTTCAGCTCTAAGCAGAACTGGCTTGGGGCAGAGAGGGGATTGCTCAGGCAGGGCCAGCAACACCTGGCTGCCAGAAATAAACCAGTGACTTCTGGGTGTTTAGAGGAATTTAAAGGAGTAACTTTTTTAAAGGAATAACTTTCAAAGGAATAACTTTTCAGCCCAGCAGCTGGCACTGCCAAAGTGGGATTTTCTCCTCCATCTGCTCCAGTGCAGCGAGAGGCTCATCTTGGTACGGAAAGACACAGAATCTGCAGTGGATCCTCTGGAGCTTTTGGTCACAAGAGTCAGCCCCGTGGGCTCCCACAGCTCCAGGAACTGCCAGGGGAAAGGGCAGGGCAGGGCACGGGTCTCCTGCAAATTCCACACCCTGTTTTCAGCACCAGGCCTTTTCCAATTGCCAAATCACCCCCCAGGACAGATTAAGAGGGAAACTCTCTGGCTATCAGAAGGACTTGAAAGAGACAAAAGGCAGATTCTGAACTCCCCAAGAACGGCAGGGTGGGAAAACTGTGTGTACAGGTGTGCACAGAGGAGTTACTCAGCTCCACCTGGCATCCCCCTGCCCGGCACAGGAATCTCTCAGGCAGGGACAGGGTTACTGCTGTGTCTCTACAGCTCCAGTGCAGGTCCCCAGTGCGGGTGACACCGGTGTCCCCCGAGCCAGCCCAGCCCCTGAGGGGTTCCAGCTCACCTGGAGCAGCGCTGCTGTCATGTAGAACACGATGAAAATCAGGGTGAGCGTGGTGTGTCCGCCCTGCATGGAGCTGATGGTGTAGAGGAAAACCAAGTGCCCGGGCACCACCAGGAGGAAGAGCACACGGGCAGAGCGGGAGTTCACGTCTGCAAAGAGGACATCAGGCCTGATTTAGACCCTGGCAGTGCCCAAGGCCGGGTTGGGCAGGGCTGGGAGCACCCTGGGACAGTGGAAGGTGTCCCTGCCCATGGCCGGGGTGGCACTGGATGAGCTTCAAGGTCCCTCCAACCCAAACCATTCCATGATTCCACGACCCAGGCTGTCAGGGATTTCAGGGTGAAATTTTTCGGGGCAGGGCCAGGAGCTGCACTGGGTGATCCTGTGGGTCCCTTCCAGCTCAGGACCCATTCCATGCCCACATTTCCCCACCCAGCAGAGCCCCGTGGCTCTGCTCCAGGCCTGACCATCTGCAGAGGGCAGGGAAGCCCCAGTCCCACCCTGAGCCAGGAGCCGCCCCCGAGCAGGGCTGGGCCCCCCTGTGCTGTGCCAACGCTCCGGCCACTGCCGCAGGGAGCTCAGCTGGCACCGAGCCCTGCCCTCCCACGGCTGCCCGGGGTACCTGAGCTGAAGAAGGTGCTGCAGGGGCTGGGGCACTTCCGAGGAGCCGTCTCGGGGCTGTCTCCAGGCACCCCGCTCATGTGCAGGTAGGTGGAGATGCGGCTGGCCTGCACCGCCACCAGGTTGCCACCCACACCTGCAGGTCACAAACAGCACTCAGGTGACATCCCAGACACCTCCAGGAGCTCCCTTCAACAGCCAGCAGATCTGGAAGTGCCAGGTGCTGGTCTGGTTTTGACCCCAGTTCCACTTTTGCAGGATGTGAGGAGCTGGGACACAGCTGTGGCTTTTCCCCCCAGGCCCCTGAGTGAAGCTGAAGCAGTTCTGTTACTGCAGCTCGGGGTGGAAGAAATAAGTGAAACAAAAACGATGAGTCAGGCACCAAAACAGACACAGGAAGTTCAAAACTATTATTTTTCACATGAGGCACAGTGAAACTGTGAAGGCCACCAGCACAAGATGCACTGGCTCAGAATTAACTCCACCTATGCAAAAAAACAATTAAAAAATGAGTTTTCCTGGTCCATTAGGCAGAAAGGAGGTGAAAACTTTATACCAGAACCAATTGGATTTCCTGACTCCGAGGTGAAAATACAAATCTTCGTGTTGCCAGGTGCCACAAGGCAAATACTTTGGAAGATGGGGGTGTTCCACCAGACAGGAGGAATGTGGAAATGAAGGAGTCCCTGGAAGTGTGGTTTTTTAGGGAATAGCCTCCCGGGCCTGGCAGTGAAAGGGTGGCACAGGGGCAGCCAAACCTGCGTGCCCCTGGCACCCCAAAAGAGAATTTGCCGTCCTTAACGTGCCCGAAATCCCAGCCAATCCCACTGTTGGCCAGGAGCTGCAGCCCCGGGGCAGGGCGGGGCGGGACTCACCGTTGATGACCGGTGTGAAAACTGCCATCCCAGCAAAGTTGGGGTCCGACACCGTCCTGTCCAAAATCAGGCCCCCGACGCTGCAGGGGGAGAGCAGGTCAGCGCTGGAACAAGGGCACGGGGCGGGGCTGCGCTCGGGGACGGGGACAGTCCCACCTGCTGATGGCCATGGCAATGATGACGGGCTCCCAGCCCGAGTACAGCACCTCCCGGGTGGCAGAATTCCTCTTGGCAATGACGATCCAGATGGGCAGCAGGGAGATGAAGAAGGCGCACACCAAGGGGTTCACGTAGGCTTTGCTCTCTGGGCGGCGGGGAGAAGAAGCAGAGGAATCAAGAAGAAGCAGAGAAACCAAGAAGAAGCAGAGAAACCTGAACCTCAGGAGCTCCAGGGAAGGGCAGGGAAACCTGGGCCAGGCCAGCCTGAACTCTGCAGCACGTGGTGTTCCCTCCTCACAGGGGGTGAGCTGCGCTCACAGGGGCGACAGTGAAACACTCGGATCTGTTTATCAGCAAATCTGAGTGGGATCCCTTCAATTCCAGCTGCTCATCCCCACTCTTCCCGCTCCTGGGCAGGATCTCCCAGTGCTGCTTCACCCCTGGATGAACCTGGCTGAGTCACATCCCTGTGTCCTGGCCGCCGGGGAAGGAAGGCGGGGGGGAAGGAGGGGGAAGTTGGGATCTCCAGCTGCAGCCCTGCCCTGAGGATCCCCGGCTGGAGCTGACAGCAGCGCAGAGGGAATCCCAAGCCGCCTTCTCCCCCTGCTCCAGCCCCAGCCAGGCACCTGGAAGGGGACGACCTCTCCCCGAGCTCTGTCCCTGCAGAGGAGGAGGTGTGCAAGGCAGTGAGAAGGTCCAAGCCCTCCCTCACCTGACCTAGGCCTAACTGAGGGAGCTCCAGAGCAGGAACCCTACACACCCCAAGAACAGAAAGGGCAGAAGGAGAAGAGGGGGAAATGAGAGGGACACACAGCAAGGGCCAGGGAGAGACAGAGGCCTTCTGCTGCTCCTCACCCAGCTCCTTGTACAGCCCCCAGCTGATCCCCGACAGCAGAGCCAGGGTGATGAGGTCCCCCAGGCTGGCAGCAATCGGCGTGGCCACGTTGTCAGGATTGATCCCCATCTTCCTGGAGCCGATGATGACCCCGATCATAATCATGCCTGCAGCCAGAAAGAGGGAAAAAAACCCCCAGGATTCGGCCAAGGGGAGCTTAATATTTTAGGAAGAGGCGCACAGAGGGGGCGACTCTCACCCAGAACAAGGGAGGCGATGAAGGCGGTGGCCACGCTGCTGGCACACAGCAGCACGGCGTGGTCGATGCTGAAGTGCCCGTCCGGGATCCACCCGAACACCACGGCTGCGATCGAGGCCAGGAAGCCAACCACGGTGGCCTGGACCTGGAAATGGAAACCAGAGGGTCACCGAGACACCAAACAGCCCCAGGGTGTGGGGAGAGGGCGCCCAGAGAAGCTGTGGCTGCCTCATCCCTGGAAGTGTCCAAGGCCAGGCTGGACAGGGCTTGGAGCAGCCTGGGATAGGGGAAGGTGTCCCTGCCCATGGGAACAAGAGGAGCTTTAAGGTCCCTTCCAACCCAAACCATTCCACGACTTCATTCTGTGATTCTAAGAGGGGAGCCTCACCCAGGAGATCAGAATCCAGCATGGAAACACCCAGTCCAACCTGCAGGGCCAGCGTGGCTGTGGGGCACAGAGGTGCCACCTGTCCCCCCATCAGACACAGAATACTGACACTGAACAGCAAAACCCAGGCATTTAAACCTCCCACACTGCCAAAGTCGGGCTTGCACCAGCTGTAAATATTCCCCCTCCCTCTCCTCACCTGTATCAGAGCCATGTTCCCCGTTATCATCTTCCAGAGCTCTTTGGGTGTATCCATTTGGCCAATATTAGCCTGCAGGAGGAAACGCGGCACCATTAACCACTGGCAGCCCTTTACACCTGCCAACAGCCAAATTCCTGGGCCAGGAGCAGGGGAGGACCTCAAACCCTTGGCTCTTAGGAGGGGAGTAACTCAGGAGAAAAGGGAGTGTGAAGGGGAATCAGCACCCCGCAAAAATCTGAGGGGAACGCGGCAAAGGCAGCGAGATCTCTGTGCCCCCCTGCAGCCACACGCTGCATTTCTCACAGAATTCACTCCACCGCTCACCCGGCGGGTCAAGCTGCCCCTCGGGCCAGCCAGGCGGGAGGGGCCAGGGCTGCAGGGCCTCGGGCCAGCTCCGTGCCCCTGCTCCCACACCGAGCGAGGCCGCAGCAGCAGCACGTGGGGCACAGCTGGCAGCAGAGCCTCCTGTTCCCGGTAAAAGCTGAGCAAACAGGGCTGGTGCCACGTGGGGACAGGGAGAGGAGCGGGAAGCCATGGCACAGGGGTCACCTGGCACCTGGGAGATGCTGGTCAGGATAACCAGGAGATGGGAATTGCTTTAATTCCTGGTGTAGGATCCAAAATAACCCAGAGTGTTCGCTGCAGGGCACGAGCTCTGCTCCTTCCTCCCGGGTCTTTATGGGAAGAATGGATAAGTTTACATCCAGTTTGCATCACTAGAAGCTGATGAACTTAGGGAACAAGGGAGAGGCTCAAACACTGGAGTGGGAAATGCACGTTGGAGGTGCTGCCTGACAGCACCACGCTCGTGCCCAGCAACACAGCAGCAATTTCCTCCTCTCAGGTGGAAACGAAAACAAGGAAAGCAGAAATCATTGATCAGTTAATCCCCCTGCTCTCCTGGCTGGATGTGTTGAGAGCTGCCAGCTCGTTTTACTGAGATGCCCCCATCTCTGGGGCAAATCGTTCTGGGCAGAGAGGAGGAAGGAATGGGGGAAAACCAACGAAAAGTTGACTGGAGCAGCACATCCAGCACAGGAATTTGAGCTCCATATGAAGCCTGACCTTAAAATTCCAGCCACATGGCAATTAGGCTGGGATTAACGAAACCTCGCTGTAGCCACTGGCAACAGGATTTTAATCCCTTAACTAATGGGGGACTTTTGCCTTTCACTTGTGAAAGGAATTTCTGAGGTGCCTCAAAGCAGCACTAATTAGAAACCCAAAGTCTGAGAAACCTCTCCAGGCTGCTTCCCTGCGGGGAGAGCTCGGGATCCACACCGGGAAGCTCCGGGCAGAGGGGAGCTCCCTGCACGGGCCTGGGACCAGAGATCCTCCTGTCCCACCAGGCACAGGCACGAGGAGGTTGGATTTGGTGATCTTGGAGGTGTTTTGCAGCTTTAATGATCCCGTGGTTCTGGGATTTTAAGGAGGCTGAGTGCAAGGAGGCAGCACGGGAGGGAAGGCAGAGGCCAAAGCCTGGCCCGGGGTCAGGAGGGGACACCAGGACAGGAGCTGGTGGCGCTCCCTGTGCTGGCGTCCCTGTGACCCTCCTGCAGCCACCAGGGCAGACCGTGTCCCTGTCTGCATTCCTGACTTTCCACGGTCTGGCTCCTCTGCCAAAGCTGCCCCAGAGCTGCCCCTGCCAGCCCCAGGAGGGGACGCAGAAGTGCCAACGCCGCCTTTGTCCCGAGCACTGCCCCTGCCCAGCCCGTGGCCAGAAGGTGGCCAGGGCCAGGAGGGAGAAGGTCCCCGTGTCTGGGACAGCAAGGATCCTGTCATGGTCCCAACAATGGAGAGGGAACCAAACAAAGGGATTTGTTTCCCGGAGCGAAGGGGCGAACAAAGCTCAGCCTCTGTCCCTGGCACCAGAGCCCAGCTGGGCCCAGCAGCTTTGTCCTCCCCGAGCCCGGGCAGAGGAGCCCCGAGGAGCAGAGCCACAGCCAGAACCTCCTCAGGCAAGGAGAGGAGAGGACCTGGGAGAGCAGATCCAGAGAGAGACCTGTCCAACCCCGCCGTGCCTTCTCCTGCAGCAAGGGCGGGGCTGAGAGCAAGGGGCTGAGCCAAGCAGGGCTTGTTCTCCATCCCTGCACCTCAGGGAGCCCTCCCCAAGCAGCTCCTCGGGCCAAGGACCACCCGGCTGCCTCCTGCAAGGGCTCCCCCCAGGAATTCCCAGCCCAGAGCAGTTCACACCTCCCGGCAGCAGGCAGAGAGCACCCTGCGGGTGGAAGATCCCAAGCTCCCATCACGGGAACGCCGGGAGGGCAGGCAGGAGATGCTCTGCAGAAGGAGGGAGTGTCCTTGTCCTTGTCCTTGTCCCTGTCCCTGCCAGGAGAGGCCGTGGGTCCCTCCGCAGCCCCGCTCAGCTCCAGGGGAGAACACTGAGACACAAAGCAATTCCCGGGCAGCTGGGCTGACCCAGGGCTCTGAGGAGCTGCCAGAGGGGGCTCAGGGATCCTCAGGGAACAGGGAGCTCCCTGTTCCCCAGGGCCCAGAGGGAATCCCAGCAGGAGGAATGCCCAGCTGTGATCTCCATCACTCCAAGAGCCTGGCAGTCCCCCTGCGAGCTCTCACTGCGAGCTCCCCTCTGCTTCACCGCTGTGCCCAGGCTCCCTCCCCCCCCAGCCCGCTCTGGTGACATTCCCGCTCCCAGTTCCCGGTGGGAAAGCTGGATCCCAGCCAGCTCCCACCCCGTGCCCCCAGGCCCCGAGCACTGAACTGTCAGCAAAGCTTAAGGACCATTAATCCTTCAAATCCCACCAGCCCAGCGGGATGCAAGCACCTTCCCAGCACGCTGAACCCCAGGCTCCAGTGTCCGCTGTCACCAGCACAGGGAATTTGGGGGATTTTGCCTGCCCGGCCACCACCCCCACACGCAAACCCCTCCCAAAGCAGGCGTCCCTCGGCTCCCTGGGCACTCACAGCTGTGGACAGGCGGGATGCCAGCGTCATCTCCAGGTTCCCCTTGAGGCCCAGCAGAGCAGGAACCAAGATAAACACCTCGGTCACGTATTTGAAGACGTCCCAGTGCTGCAAGATCAAAGCACATGAAATAAAACCGTCAAACGTGACCGCGGCTGGCACCGAGCTTTGCTCCGGGCTGAGCGTCACCCACTCATCGCCACCTCGGACACCTGGCACTGCCCCGGGCAGGCGCCCCGGTGCCACGCTTGCAGTTCTGCAGTGGTTTTCCCACTTCTGACATTTGTAGCAGTGGCCACGTGATCCCGCCGGGCTGAAAAAACAGCTCTGAGCCAGCAACTTTCAGTGAAAAATCCCCCAAAGAGCCACCACTGACAAAATGTTTACACACCCAGAGGCCAAAACAGGGAAAGATGGAGAGGCTTTGCCCAATACTTGCAGTTTTTGGCAGATTCGAGCGCTGAAGTTCGGTCAGTCCCAGCTGAGAGCCGTTCCTACGTGCGTGTCTTGCAAATGTAAAGATATATATGTGTATTTTGATCCAAACCCCGGCCCTCCGGGGCCACCTTTCCCTGCTACCTGTGTCAGCTCAGGCGTTTCCCAACCCCTCTGGCTCTCCAGCTGCCCTGGGGTGAGGGACAGAGGCAGCCACGGTTATTTAGGACACAAACAGCGAGTAATTGCAGGGTAAGCAGCCCGACAGGGGAGCAGCTGAAAACACAAAACCGCTCCAAAAACCCCCTCACAGCCACACTTAAAAACACTGCTGTGAGCCACCCAAACCTCACTTTTACTGCCAGGGTCCAAAATCCCTCCCGTTTCCCTCTCTGCCTGGCTGCCACGCTCCCTGAGGGACAGGAGCAGAGCGATCCCCGCTGGGGGCTGCCCTCGGCAGCGCCGCCCTGCCAGGCTCACTGGGGACGGGGATTTCTCTCCAGGACCAGGAAGGCTCTGCCTGCCTGCCTGCCAGCTTCCAGAGGAAAGGACTCCAGCTACTTTTGGTTTGTTTTCCCATCCTTCAGCTCTGAGCCAACCGGCTGCAGCCTCCCGGTGCTTCGCGGTGCTGCACCCGCCCGAAAAATCACTGGGGGGGAAAAGCAAGCTCGAGGTGGGTGAGCTGGGAGCGATTTTCCTCACATGGAAAAGGTGTTTCCCAGTTATAAAAATCCCCTGAAAGTTTCTGACAGCTTGGTAAGGCAAGGTGAGGGTGGAGAGGCCCTGGCACAGGTTGCCCCATCCCTGGGAGCGTTCCAGGCTGGATTGAGCTTGGAGCACCCTGGGATAGTGGGAGGTGTCCCTGCCGTGGAATGGGATGATCTTTAAGGTCCCTCCAACCCAACCCATTCTCTGGGGTGTTGTGCCAAGCTGGCCACGCTCTCAGGGACACAGATAAGACCTGCTCAGCTGTTTCACAACCACAACCCTCTCCCTACTGGAGGATGAGGCTCCTGAGGTCACCCAGGGAGGTTTGGAGTCCCCATCCCTGGAGGTGTCCAAGGAGGTGGCACTGAGTGCTCTGGGCTGGGGACAAGGTGGGGATGGGGCACAGCTCGGACTCGATGATCCTGGAAGGAGTTTCCAGCCTGAATTCTGGGATTCTGTGTGATCTGAGCTCAGCGCTGAGAGCATAATCTGAAATTCTTCACCCAGCTCAGGCTGTGCCTCCCTTAAGCTCCAGGAGCCGAGCTCGGCTCTCCCCAGTCTATTTTTAGGAGACTCTGGGATGATTTTGCTGCGTGTCCAGCGGGCGAATCCCTCACTCCAACTTCCCCTGGCAGCATCCAGGGCTCCCTCAGTCACCACCACGCTGCCACTGCCCAGCAGGACGAGCCGGGTGTCCCCGGAGCCACTCAAGGAGAGGAACATCGACATTAGCCAGGCTGTGCAAAGCTCCCCCGGCTCCAGAGCTCCCAGAGCTCCCAGGGGCAGGACCAGGCACCGCTTCCAGCTCTCCCTCACCTTGTGCCAACCCTGAATTTAAATTAATAGTTTGCAAATTTGACTTCGGGGGGGCCGCGCTGCAAACCGGTGCCAGCAGCAGCCGTGACTGCAGCGGCTGCCGGAGCGAGGCAGGGCTGCTCCTGGAGAAAGGAAGAAAAGCCATCTTCGGGGAAGGAAAACAAGGAGGTTTCTGCAGAGCTCAGCAGCTCGCTCTCTGCAAAGAGCAGGACCCGTGGGCTCCTGCCAGCTTTCTTAATATAAGATGTTATACAACCCTGGGCGTCTGTGGGGCTCCGAGGCCTCGGTGGCTCCTGCGGGGAACAAAGCTCCCCGTGGAGAGGAGTGCCCACAGCGCGGCTCCACGGGGACAGCCAGAGCCAGGCTGCTTGGGGAAGTCTGGGTAAAAAAAAACAAAAACCAAACCCAAAAAAAGCCAAAAAAAAAAAAAAAGTGGGGGGGAAAGAGAAAAGGAAACAAGAATTTCAGTTCAGGACACGTAGCTGTTAAAATCCTGGTGCCAGCCCCTCTGAGAAGCACAGAAATACAGAAATGAGCTGTCTTCAGGGAGGCAAAACCAGCACAGAGGATCCTTGAGGCTCTGCCCAGGATCCCAGTGTCTCCCGTGCAGCACTGGAGGGGTGAACTGGCCCTCGGGCTGCTGGAGGTTCTGGGAAAAGCATCAACCCCCAGGTGCTGCTCTGCAGCTCCCTCCAGGCTTGCTGCCCGCCCAGCACATCCTGGGAGAACCTCCAGGGAGTCTGGAACACGACGATCAGGGCTCTGCTGGGAGAGGGGACTGTGCCAAGGGTCCTCCAGCGCACACAGAAAGCAGCTGGGGCACTCACGGGTACCTGGCCCAGGGGTCTCTGCCATCCCAGAGCTCAAATTCTCCTCCTGGGAGGCGAATCCCGGGGACACGTCAGTGGGACAGGGTGGCCGGGGCTGCTGGTTTGCACAGGGGGGACACCAATTCCAGCTGGTTTGCACAGGGGGGACACCAATTCCAGCGGGATCCTCAGGCTGGTGATCCAGAATGGAACACACGGAGCCCTCCGGCCGTCCCCAGCCATCCCAGCACCTCCACACGCTCCCTCCTTCCACTCCTGAGCCTCTGGAGCAGCCCCCAGGAGCAGCCCCCAGGAGCAGCCCCTGCAGCCGAGCTTCCCACCCCCCTTCCCCACCCTATGGCATTCCCATGGCTCATTTAACCCCCAGTTAGGGCTGCTGGCAGCACGGGCTGCCCAGCCACACGCTGAGCTGCCGTGGGACGCGGGAATGACGAAGTTTTATCCCTAAAGGGCCGTAAAAATCGAGGCAGGAGAAGCCAGGGCCGAGCCGCAGCCTCCCGGCCCTGCCCGGCCACAAGGGCCGTGCCTTCTCCAGGAAAAGCTTTAGGTTGGGTTCAAACCGCTCTGGGCAACTTCCAGGAGAGCCAGGCCTGGGTTTGCAGGGACCTTGTGAAGGGAAAACACGCTTGAAAGGTCTCTTTTTCAGCAAACGATTCCGGTAAATCTCTCCCGGATTAATTCACCCCGTCCGGCCTTTCCTGTTTGGAGTCACTTCCCAGCTCTCCCCACAGGTTCCACCGAGAGCGGCCACAGGCGTGACCAGAGCGCACAGGCACGCAGGGAAACGGCTGCTCCGGGAGCGTCTGCCTGACCACCCACAAATCCCAAAAAAACCCCTCTGACTTCCTGGGCTGACACTCGAGCCTCGCTCTGCCCACGTCCACCAGGGCTCGTTCACCTCCCCCAGCGCACGGAGCAGCCCCAAGCCGAGCATTTTGGGTTGCCCACAGCTCCGAAACGGCCGCGTCCCCATCCAGGGAGTCCCCCAAGCCCAGGGGTGAGCCCGGTTGTGCGCCCCGGGGGCAGGCACCAGCTCTGCCCGGGCCGTGGCTCAGGGCACAGGAGAAGATTTGCTGCCAGGCACGCGCGGGGACCGTGGCGGGGACCGGCGCAGGAGCCTCAGTTTGGAAAGGCACCGTTCCCACGTGGAAACGCAGCCGGGCTCCCACGGCATCACCTGCCACGGGGAGCACCTTGGTTTTCATCCAGAGGCAACTGCCCTGCTGTCCTGTCCTAAAAGTCACCTCCGCAGCCCTCTCAGGAGGAAGGCTCCGTCGGCCCTGTCATCCCTGGATGCCTCAGGAGCACAAGGAAGTGGCGCAGGAAGCTCTGGAATGAGCCACGCGGTCTGGCACACACCGAGAGAAACATTAACCTGGCTGGCGCGAGCCGGGAACAGCACAGCCAACACCTGGGGTGGGAAAGGGACGAGGGGAACCAGAACCTGGGGCTGGGATGTCACCGGCCAGCAGCAGGGAAGGGATTTCTCTCCCAGAGCGCTCTCAGTTCCCGGGCAGCAGCGCTGGCTGCACCTTCTCCTCTGAGCCACAGCTGGGCAGGGGTTCCCTCGGCCTCTCCCTCCCTCATTCCACACATCCCTGAGGGCTCCCCAGCCAGCACACCAGGGAACTGTTCCCCCCCTCCCTGTTGCTGAACCAGCCTTGGCATTCCATCATTCCATAAAGCCGAGATCCAGAGCCCAGGGCCGGGCCAGGGGGGCACCAATCCTACCTGCACAATGTCCAGCACCATTCCAGCGGCAACCGTCCCAAAGCCCGCCAGGAGGAACGGGAAGAGGACCTGCAGCCCGATGGAAAAGGAGGTCTCCTTGAGGGGCGAGGCGGGCTCGGGACCCCGGTCCGTGCTGGTGTCATCGCTCTCATTGCTCTGGCTGCCGTTTTCCAGCAGGGCATCCTCTTCCCTCACCCCTTTGGCGTTGGCACGGGACTCCAGCACCACCACCTCCACCCCGGTGCCACTGGGCCCCAGGAAATCCGCGGGCTCCGCGCGCTGCCCGCGCTCCGGGCTGGTGAGGCAGTCCCCGGGCACGACGGGCAGCACGGCCCCGTTGGCCTGGGGGGTCTCCTTCTGCTCCAGCTTGGAAGTCATGCTGAGGACAGGCTCTCCTGACCCTTGGCTCGGTGGGCCTACAGCCAGCAGCTGTTCCAGAAGGGATCTTCTGCCAGCAGCTTATCCAAACCTTTCCAGCATCTAGGAGCGACCTCTGCCAGCCCCGCTCGCCCGCCCGGGAGTGCAGAGCCTGCTCCTGCAGCAGAGATCCCCATCAAGCAGCGCCCAGGGTCGGGGGACACCGAGCACGGAGCGAGCAGGGGCACGGCAGGAGCTGGGAACGGCAGTGATTCCCTCTGGATCTCCTCCTCTCCAGCGCCGTGCGGTGCAGCAGCCACCGGGGCGGGATCCAAGCTTTCCTGCTTTGATGTGCGACGCCTTAGTGCATCTTTTCCCAGTCTTTTTCCAGCGGCACGGCTGCTGTGATGGGGCAGAGGGAAAACCAGGTGAAGTAAAGAACACAGAAGCTTAAAGGAACACTGAAGCAGAGGATTGGCTTTTAGGGATGATCCCACTCAGGCTCTCCTTGCTACCAGGGCTTTGCCACTTCCACCGGCGGCACCGTCCCTCTGCAGAATTCCAGTCTGAAGGCTCCTGCGGGCTTTCTGCCAGAACAGCCGGCGATTCCAGCAGGCTTCAAGTGTCACTGCCGTCCTCCTCCAGAGGAAGAATTTCTCACCCGGCAGCACGAGGCAAGCACAGTTCTTGCTCAGAGTCCCAGCAGGTCCCCAGTTAAGGTTACTCACGGAGCTGGGCAGGCTGCAGGGTGGGGGCTGGCATTTGGGCAGCCTGGGATTTGCCGTGGTTTTCCAAGAACTCGTCTTTCACCTGAAACACACGGGAGGAAAGCAGATATTCCGTGGGGTCCTGCGGCAGCCCGCACAAGCGGCTCGATCCGTTTCCTCCAACAGATGCCGAGGTTCGGCCTTCGCCGTACCCCGAGCTATCCCCCGGCTGTTCTCCCACAGCCCCGGGCACGCTCAGGGCTTGCGCCGGGGGATGCGGGGGCAGAGCCGCCCTCTGGAAGGGGCACCCAGGAGGGACCCGCAGGACGATCCCCGCGGCCGGGGCTCCCCCCGCCTCCCGCTGCCGCAGCGCCGGAGCTGCCGCAGCGCCCGCAGAACCCCGCAAGCCGCCACCTCCAGA
>VXAZ01009973.1:240134-263995 GCA_013399875.1 Gymnorhina tibicen
TTTTTTTTCTATCATGAGTGGAAATTTTGACCGGTTGTTTTTCCTTCCTGCCTTTCCTTTCCTCCCAGGAAACAGTCAGCAGCGAGTTATTACTCAGAGCGGTGACGTGACCCCCAGCTCCAGGCCTTGGAGACAGGTTCTGGGCCAATAAGGGTGGCTGTAACACAGGAACGTGGCGGGGGGGAAGGGGAGGGTGGCACAGGAGCCCCATTCCCGCATGGATACAGGGATCGAGCGTGCCTGGAGCTGGTGACTTCACTGCTGAAGGAACCCGAAGCAGTTGTGGGCAGTGGCAGCGAGGGATCCACTGTGACCCAAAGCTGGGGGCTCTGCTGCCTCGGTTCTGTCTGCTCTCATCAAGAACTGGGCACAGGGAGGTGTTTTCCTGAAATATTTGGTGCTTTGGGAGAAGAGGATGATTGGAACTTGTGGAGCAGAACAGAACAGGACAGATGATTAGAGAAAGCAGCACTGATAAGGGACTTTTTATATGGACAGAGAGTGACAGGACAAGGGGAGATGGCTTTAAACTGACTGAGGGCAGGGATAGATGGGATTTTGGGAAGAAATTCCTCCTGTGAGGGTGGGGAGGCCCTGGCACAGGGTGCCCAGAGAAGCTGTGGCTGCCCCTGGATCCCTGGAAGCATCCAAGGCCAGGCTGGATGGGGCTTGGAGCAAGTGGAAGGTGTCCCCACCATGGCAAGGGGTGGAACTGGGTCCCTTCCAACCCAAACCATCCTGGGATTCTGGGATTTCAAGGGCTGAGGAGCCTCTGGGGTCATTTCACTCATTCTCAGGACTTCCACCAGCAAAGAGACCTCATGGAAAACTTGAGACATCCAGAGACACTTCTCAACTACAGCCATACCCAACTTCCATGCTCCAGCTGGGACTGGAGCTCCCAGTCCTGCCTCCAGCCCGGCCTCTGTTCTCCTTTGTCCGAACAGTCCTGGCTGGGAGGCTCTGCTTCCACCTTCATCTTTCCTTCCTGACTCGGAAAATCCATCCATCCCTCCCCCGGAGCCTCCATTCTTCCCTCACCTCCCCAAAAACAACGTGCACCCAAATGTGACCTTGCTGCTCCCCAGCTGCAGGCTCAGGAAGTGGAAGTGAGGGGACAAAAGCTGCCTGAGACAAGAAAACAGAAATAGATAAAACCCCCACCACCGAGGCTGAGATCAAAAAAAGCAGAGGATGAAAGGGCAGGAAATGGGTTTCCAGTTGCAGGGAGCAGGTACCAAAGGCAACAAAAATGTTTGGAAAGGAAGGAGTTGACCACTGAGCTGTGCTGGATCACGGAATGTCTCGTGGAATGTCTCGTGGAATGTCGTGCCCGTGTGTTTTACAGCAGCCACGTGATTTTGGCACTGTTGAACTGCCCAGCTCTGGGCCAGCACTCAGGAACGGCCTCGGGGGCTCCTTCCACGGGAGAATCCAGCAGAATAAAAGGGTTTGGCCAAAGTCACTCAGAAAATCCCGATGTTGAGGTGTCGGTGCCCCGAGAGGTGCCTTTGCTCCCTGTCCTGGCTCCACCACTGCCCGTCCCAGATCTAAACGGGGTCCCAGCTGCTTCTGAACAAGGATCCTGAAGGAACTGGGTTCTTAACTCCTTGCAAGCAGGAATCTCAGCAGGAAAACAAATCCGAGCAGGTCATGGAGCAGGACTTGCCCCTTCAGATGTCACTCCAGAGCAAAGCAGCTTAAGAGGGCAGGCAACAACGTCAGCAGCTGGCCCTGAGCTGGGGGAGAAACGCAGCTCCAGGAAGTTCTGTTTCGCCAGCCTGGAAGCAAACAAGCCCATCTCCATCCTCTTTTCCAAGGTCCATGTGACCACTGCTCCCAGCTGTGTTCCTGTGTCCCCCACGTGCCGTGACAAACACAGCTCAGCCCCTGGCAGGCCCCTCCCGGGGGCTCTCGGCCACGTGAGAGCACCTGGGCCTGGTTTTCCTGTGTTCCACAAGGTCAGCGGATCCGGTGGGACAGCAGGGACAGGGACACCTGTCCTGGAGCCACTGGGGATGTGCCTCACATGGCAGCTTCGTTCCAGTTAGAGGCCATGAGGGAATTCATTTCTATTCAGAAACTGGGCTGCCCAGACCAGAGACTGACGATAAAAAATACACATTAATCTCTTAACTCGCCCCTATCTCCTGCTCCATCAAGACCCTCTCACTTCCCAAAATCCCAAGGAGGACTTTGGATTAACACGTTTACGTAGAACTAGGCAGTCCTGCAGCACCAACCTTTAAAAATCCAAGTGGAAGGATCTCAGATCCAGAACATCTGACCCAGGCCCCTCCACGGGATCATCTCTGTGGTGCAAGACCAGGCACAGTGTTCAAGAGATCTGAGTATTTACAAGGTTCAATAAACCACACCATTGTGCTGGATTAAAAATACAAACTGGAAGAGGCATGAAAAGCACCCTGGGAAAAGCTGCACGATTTGAATGTTGCTCGTAAAACCCCTCGCCCAGGCTGCGACCAACCCCATGGCAAACCCCCGAGTGCCAAAGAGCATTTTCCCTTTGTCCCCTGCCCCCTGCTCTAACCACCCTTCCATGTGGTCATTTTCCTTCCTGCTGAGAAGTGACTGCAGCTTCCTCTGGGCCCCCCACCACAGCTCTGAAATCAGCTCTGAGATCAGCAGAGGGATCTGCAGGGAGCAGGGCCCTCCCTTCCCCACCACGCTGAGCCCTTTATCTCTGCCTCCCGCTGCCCCGGGAAGCTGTGGGACCGGAAAGCCGAGCCAAGCCCCTGCTCCAGTGTCACACAGCCCTCCCCGAGCCTCTCAGCCGGGAAAATCATTCCCTGGGCAGCATTTCTGCACCGCTGCAGGCCCCGGGATGGTGGCACGGGGCTGCCAGCGCTGCAGAGACCTCACAGCAGCGCATCTTTAAAGGGTTGATGCAAGAGCCTGAATTCGGGGAATGAAGGGACAAAAATGTCTGTAAAAGTTCCAGAGCACCAGCAAGGACCGAATAGATTAGCAGGAATTTGTGCAGGGCTCAAGCAGCAGCCTGAAGAGCACTGAAAACCGGAGAATTCAGGGTCACGGGCTGAGCTGCAGGTGAGGAAAGATCCCCTCTAACAGCAAAGGGCACCACAGGCTGTGGCTGAGCAGCCTCCACATTCCTCAGTGGCAGTGCTCCTCCACAGCACTGACACGGGGAAGTTTTCACAGCACCTGCTGGAGAAAATGGATTTCAGCAGCTCCATGGAGTGTCAAACGGAACGGCAAAAGAGGAGCCAAGAACCCAAGTGTCAAATGCAAAGCTGGAGGAAACGACTCTGTAAACACCTCGTTCCTCCAGCTCAGTGCCTGAACTCCCCACGGCCACTTGGGGCTGAAAATAAACCAAGTTCTGTTAAAGAGAGCCCAGCAACAGAGCTTTCTTTAGAAAATGCAGGTGTGGGATGTGACCTTTTCTCCAGGCTGTAGCAGGCCCACGTGGCCCCAGCTGAGCTGGCCCTCAGCAGGCTGGACTGCACACACCTCCCTCGGAGTCGGTGCTGGCACAAGAATGTCAGCGTCGTAGACTCGGGGAAAAGCAGGGGAAAAAGGAAGTTACTGTGGATATAACACACACTGGAGTTGAACTAACACAGTGTTCAAATCACATCTGTCAGTATGACTGAGTTACCTGTCTTCAGAGCAGAAAATCAGGCTCTTCCTTCCTTCTGACTCAGAGGTAATTGCTCTCCATGCTCGAGGCTCAGTGACTCACTGCAACACAAAAGAATAGCTCCCAGAGCCATTAAGCCGTGTTTTCGGGATGTGCTTGGCATTATCAAGTGACTGCTCACACCAGCACGGTTGGATCTGATCTCAACAGAAAAGGCACCGTTGGTGTCATTCACATTATTGAGGTGATGCACCAGGATTCCACACAGCGCTCAGGAAGAGAGGCGTTCCCAGGAACATCTCCTGGGAACAGGGAAGTGGGGTGGGAAGAGAGCAGTTCTGTCAGGAGGGGTGTGCAGACACCAAGCACCCAGGGACTCTGCAGCGGTGTCACACAGCCACGATCTGGCAGCAAGTGGGACAAAATAAAGAGCCTTAAGAACACAAAGGCAAAGCTGCCCCACGGAAGAAGCACAGAAGATCATCAGAAGTGACTGGGAAAACGGGCAGAGGTGGGAATGTGCTGTATCCCCAGTGGATCCTGCAGGACGAGGTCTGTTTAAAGCACTTGAGTGGCCTCTGAGGGTGCAGCAAAGCTCTGCTGAGCACGTCCCGGTGCAGAGGCACCGCAAGATCCCAGCCCTGGCTGATGAGCAGCGCTTAACGAGCTCTGCAAGGAGCTGCCCCAGCCACATCTCGTGGCACAGGAGCTGCCAAACCCAGCCCTGCCTTCCCAGCACCCTCTGCCCTTCACTTTTCCTCCAGCAGCAAAATGAAATCTTCTTCTTTTAAAGAAACAATCCTCACCCAAACACAGGTGAGCGATTCGTGATTGGGAGATTACAAAATATAAAGGCTGAGTCCTTAGGACTCGTTAGCTGGTACAGCAAATCCCTCCTTCCACACCACAGCAGCACGGCCCAGGTTAGGATTTTCACAACCTGTGCTTTCTCATGAGATTTTTCCCATTTTTTCCCTGTTTTCCTACTTTTCCAATCCCTCTGACTGGCAGCACAACCATCAGGTGTTTAACAACACTGACCCCACACAGCCCCAGCCAAAGCAAAGGCTTTAAACTCCGTTTTACAGAGATTTGCCAGAGAAAAACCGACAACAACAAACCCTTCCCTGCACCTCCCACTCCCAGGGCTGTGCTTCATTCAGAGCTGTGCCCTGACACATCACTTTCGCTGTGCCTGCAAACAGGAGCTTGCAGGAGCAGCGACACCTCCACAAAAGAGCCACAGACACGTGGCTGAACAAATCCCTGACGGGAGGGAACACACACACAAAGTGCAGCAAACCAGAAAAGATGCAAACTATTTACTGCCCAATAATGCCTGGCCAGGGTGAGCTGATTTTGTGTAGAAAAGGGAGCAGCAGGGAGGGGGCAAAGATTAAAGCCGGCTGGAAAATAGGTGGGTTTGTTTTGATGGAAACTTTACGGAGTGCTCAGGTGTGGAAATGACTCCACTGCAATTACACAGCTACATGAAAAGATTAAATAATCACCAGAAAAGAATTCACATTCCTTGTTTTATTAGATGAAAATGTCAGTTTTGTTTCAGTTATTCAGTAGCTGATACAGTTGTAGCCCTCTGGCCACAGTGATAAGATCAGACTGCAAATAAATTAAGAGAATGGTGAGCGGAAAGAATTGGAATCACAGTTCCAGCAGTGTTTTTCAGGATGCATTTCAGGATATTTCCTGTACATTCCAGCACATTTCACAGTATGAATTTAGAGCAGAACATCCACCCATTCCAGTGCATAATTCACGTTCTGACAAACAGGCACATCTCTGCAGCAGGAGGAGCTGCACCGGGCCCTGCAGCACAGAGGCTGTCAGTGCCACACAGCAGCTTCCAGGCTTTTCTTTGGCTAACATCATTTGGTTAACTATTTATTTATAGAATTCATTTAATTAACGGATTAAATAAATTATCTGTCTAATTACTACTGGTAACCTCAACTGTCAGGGCCAAAACAATGCTGAACCCTTCAGTCCTGTCAAAGGTAGGCAAGAAGTGCAAGATGAAGCAGAGCCAACATCCATGGCCTGTCTACCCCAGGATTCCCAAAAAACTGAGTCAGCAGGGAAGTGGAAACTGCCTGCACTGGCAGTGAAGGAACAAACCTCTGATCCCTCTGACCTGGAAGAAACTGAAGGGCTTCATCTTTCCCAATCAAGTTCTCAGAAGAGCAAAGGAGAAGCATGAACTGATCCAGTAAGAAAAGAGATGAGCAGACAACAGGGATTTAATTCCTCTTTTAAAGCTGCAATCCCTTATTCTGACACCCAGTTGCACAACAGACCCTGAGCCACACCATGAGTCAGGGAGGGAAAAAAACAATCACTGAAAAGATGGGAAGCAAAGTTTTCAGCACCTCATCAGTTACAACACCACAGAACTCCTGGAGTACCTGAAAACAGAGTGAGAAATCAGTGCAGCCATGGGGGTGAACACTGACACTGGTGAGAGCATCCCCTGGGAAGCAGCCTGGGAGAATCCCCTGGGAATGCCCTGGGAAGCAGCCCATGCCCAGCAGCAGTGTGAGAACCTCTCAGGGTGACTGTACCAGTGACAGGAACCCTTTCACCATGTCACAAACCCTCCACGTGAGCTTCTGGCAGACACCTCACCTGAGAAAGATCCATTCACCATAAAAAAACCGAGTTTGTCAAAAGCACACAGGACGATTCGCCTTCTACTGGTGAGTGACTGCTGATTATTGCTTAGATTTTTAGTGATTACTGATTTCAGAGGCTTAAAGTGCTGAAAAAAATCAGTGTCAGATTAATGGGTGCACATCAGACCACGGAGAGCAGAGATCAGGGTTATTTGTTGGCTTTTGCCAGGTTCCTATCACACAACCAGCACTTTTTCCATCTGCATGTAAACCACAATATAAAAAAACCCCCCAAATCCCAGCTGTAGCTCAATACACAACACACAAGTGCATCTTCAGCCCCATGTCCCAGAGTCCACCTGAGCAGCTGCTCTTCCCAGATGTCTCTCACAGCTCGTGGGAGTTGGCGTGAGGCTCTGGAAGTGTCTCAATGTCACAGTTCTTGATCAGCTGAAAGAGGAACTCCACCTGTTTCTCGTAATTCTCAATGGAGATTCTCTCATTCAACCCATGGATCCTGAAAGAAAAAGGACATTTTTCAGTCCAGGGTGAATTTCTGACCCACCTGCCCATATCCAGCACCCTGCTTGGCTGCTGGCTTCATAAAGCAGTGCACAACATAAAACCACAGCAATATACACCAAAAACTGCACTGTAATCAACCCAGATGTACTGACTCAAAGGCTCAGAGCCCAACAACGAAGTCTGGAAAAAAATCTAAAACTAATCTGGACAAAATCCTAACAGTATTCCAGCTATTCTGCCCATTTCTTGACCATTTGTTGATGGCCAGAACACTCAACTCCTGCATCATCTGCACCTCAATAAAATGAGACATCTAAATAAGCAAACGAGCTCTTGCACGATGATGTTATCACTTTGCTTCAGGAAGTTTCCAGCTTTAAGGAGCAAATCAATTCAGAGTGGCAAGTGTCCAAATACATGGATAAATCTCCTGGACAAGGCCAAGCGCCAGGACAACACCTCTCTCACTGCTGCAGCACACAGAGGATCCACTCAGCACCACAGCACTGCTGAACCAAACACCTACATGAGTCCTGCCTGCATGTGAAGGAACAAAGAACCAGGGCTGACACTGTCCCGGGGTCATGTCCATCCCCTGCTCGTGCAGCACCCAAATCTGCAGGAAATGGGTGGCCTGACAGAGGCCAAGGTACACAAGGCTGGGTTTCCCTCTGCCATGGATCTCCTCTTTCCCTGGGCCCACCCCAAGAGCTGCCCACGTGCAGAGCTCAGTACCTGGGGAGATCATCCTGTCTCAGGAGCAGAGGGTTGAACCTGTAAATGGCATTGGTGATGTTGGTGAAGTGCCTGCTGTCCGTGTTTCCAATGCACGTGCCTGGAAAACAAACCTCGGGTTTGTTCTGTGGGAGAGGAACAATTTAACTTTTAGAAGTGACCCACCTTTCCCCAGGAGAGAGGAAAAGCTTCTGATAACAGCTCTGCACTGCCTGCACCAAAAGCATCACTGGAAACATTGACTGGTGCACCCTGGAGAACATTCTCTCCTTCAGGAACAGGAGCTGGACACACAACTCAACCTAAGAACAGCCATGACACTCAGCCTCCCCAAAAACTTAAGCTTCAAACTTCAATCCAGCAGCTACAGAGCTAGGAAGGAGCTGCAAGAAAGGGAAGGGGCTGGGATCATAAGGAACAATACAGAAAAGCAGGAATGGCTTTGCCAGCTATGGAAACAATAAAAGAAGAACTAAAGCAAGAAGACCTCCTCCTCCTCTCCCTCACAATTCCTTTCTTCCCTGAAGAGATTCCTTTGTATGTGCAGAGAGCCCAATTCAAGGCTCATTGTTTCTGTCAGCTTCCTGTTTGCTTTTTTACTTCCACTACTAAAAAACAACATTAAAACTTTTAAAGCATAAAGAGGGAACGGAATAAAAAGAGGAAAAAACAGCTGTTTCCAGTAGTTAACAGCTGGGGTGGAGGAGTACACAGCAAATGGAAACAAGGCAGTGCTGGGGGAGGGAAGAGCAGAAGAGGAAACAATAATCATCATGTGCCTGCTCTTACCTGGGACTACACTGTCAACATCTGGGAAAGTGTCCAGGATGGTTCTTTGAAAAATATGGACTGCAAACGTCTGCTCATCCCAAGGGCTGACGGGCAGGGGGTCAAAGGCCTCCACCACATCGATCCTCACTCTGTCGTCAGCGATGGTGTTCCTGACTGTCTCCAGCACCTGGGGGTGAAGCACAGCGACAAAATGAGCACAAGAAACGAGAAAGCAGCCCTTAAGAGACATCGACAGATGTTCAGCTCTCCAGAAAACATCTGTGTGTGAACTGTCAGTTGTGGCTGCAAATACAGCCTGAAACTGTGTCAGTCTCTCTTCCTGCTCTGAGCACACAGCTGACACTTCAGCTGAATTTTTTAATCAGGTGCACATCACTGCTTCAAGGTACTCCTGATGTGCTTCAGTCCTGGAAGGCAGGTGCTCAGCCTGCTGCTCTTGGAAGTTACGGCATCCAAATAACCCGGAAAAAGCTTCCAGAGAGAGAAACTTGCAGCAAAGCCTTGGGAGGGGAGATGTTTTGTACTGACAACGTTTCCCAGCTGCACAGGCCTGTCAGACCCCCCGAAGTGTGCAGGATTCCCAAACTCCCACAGGTCACAGACCCCAGAGCTCCCATTCCACAACCACACACGATCCCTGTGCTCTTTGGCACAAGCCCTGGTGGGATCTGGGCAGGGGTACCTCAGCAGCCGTCTCGGCAGAGTGGATCCGGAAGTTCGCCGTGGCTCTCGCAGAGGAAGGGATGACATTTACCTAGAAAAGAGGAAGGACCAAAAGAAGTTAAAACTGGAATAAAATGCCAACTGCAGACTCAGAACTGTTCAAACACATGCAGGATTCAGATGCTTCACTGTTTCCACCAAGTGTGATGTCTCTTTCTGTGTTAAAACACTGCAAATCTTACCCAAAATGCAGATAAATAGATGAAGAAATATTCATCAAATCAACAGAAATGAAGTTAGCTCTGATGTAGAAGTTTTTATCTTGAGCTAAGCCCTCTCCCTTCATAAAATTTATACTGAGAAAATGTGAAACTTTATGTTTGGGGTTTTTTTTAAGTGCTATTTTTACCTCATTGTCATGTTACTCTTCTTATCTACAGACTGAATATTCACAACTTTGTTAAACAAAAAAGGCGTAAACTTAGAAAAAAACCCCAAGGAACCAGGGTGTCACTTCCCTCCTGGCCACTCCGTGTCACTGTTCAGCCACTGCATCTTTTCTTGCCCAGTGATGCTTTTCAGTCACCGATTTTTTTCAGGAACACACCAAACACGGGCTGTTTATTTTCCAGGGCTCCAGTATTTTTGGACAGCTCCACCTCCTTATCAGGGCAGGATCTGGCTGTATCAGCCAGCAGCTGTTATCTCTCAGTCCAAGGTGCACGTTTAGCCACTTAAGGCCTGGGCCAGGGAAGTGTTTGTGACTGTGACAGTTTCAAACGCTGCCATTGATACTTTGTAGGATTATACAGAAACCCCATTTTCTTGTCTATCCCAAAATATTAACGATTATAAGAGAAGATCAGACACTTCTGAAAGGAAGTGATTTTCAACTGTAGCCAAATCCAAGCCACATCTGAGGTAAGAATGAGACTGTGGCAACACACAGGGGCCACACTGATCTTGTAACTGCATCTAAACAGCTGGAAATTAAATGTCCTAATTGTCTCATCGTAATTTCGTGGAGAAAAATCCCAGTGGAAGCACCTTGATGCCTGCATTAAACATGGTGACTGCGGTGGTCGTTCGAATCAAGGCATTGGTGGAAGGTTTCCAGGCGAGGACTCTACAAAAACAGAAAGAAACAAACAAAATTTTTCAAAGAAGCTGAATGTTGCTAAAAGATGAGCACCATAATTCCACAGGTAACAAGCTGAATGATGTCTTATTCAATTAACAAAGTGGTTATTAACAGGAAACCACTGAATTATCTAAACCATAAAATAACTGATTTCCTGGGAAGATCAGAAATGGCTTCATCTTTTAAAGGTGAGAGGCTGGGGATGTTTATTAAGGATATCTTTTCTTACCTGCTGACAATAGGTGAAAACAGCCACAAATTGCTCATGATGACGTTGAGAGGAAACCTGAACTAAGGGGAAGAAATAAAACCACAAATCACAAAGTTTTTATTTGTCAAGAGCACGGTGGAGTCACTTGAATACGGCTGAAGCAGTTCCAGCAGAAACAATAATCCCGGAGAAAGGCCAGCTTTTTTATCCTTTCTACAAAACTGTGCCCTAAATTCATCACTGGGTCACTCTCATGGAAATCTGGGAACGGAATCCTGCTTCTCTCCTCACCTCTGCTGCAAGGTGCTCCATAGTCATGAGCTCTGGCCCGTGGCCAAACAGGTTGCGCAAGGGATTCTGCTCCAGCCTACAAAACAAATCAACGTGTGAGAGGTGAAAACACAATTCTCTGGCTGTTATTGCTCCAGAAGGTTGTCAGGAATCTGATTTGTGAAATGTATCCCTGTTACTGGAGATGCAATCACACTCTGCCCTCCTGGGAAGTAAATGTGCAAGCACAGCTCCACGGATTTCTGGGCGTCCCAGTCACGCGCAAAGATTTCCTTTGAAAAACAGCTGAAAAAATCCCAAAGCCTGACTCCTACAAATACATGGAAATCCAGAAAAATAGCACTCAAATCCCATCACGTCCGGACACACTCAGTTTTTCTAAAATATGTATTTCTTAGCCAATTTGGTATCTACACAGAGCTGTAAAGAGATGATTTCTGCAGCCACACTATGACTCTATTCCATGTTTATGGGCTTGGAGAATTACCAGCTGAGGTAGCAGGGATGTGCAGGAACAAATTCCAGAGAAATCCCGCCACCCAAACAAGGGAATCTCTGTCGCTACACAGTAAATTAGGGCAGACAGCACCTGTCTTGCTTTTAAAGAATTGGCTGACACTCGGAAGAGCTGAAGTGAAAGGACTCTGCAGGCACCTGGCAATTGTCCCTCGGCTGGGAGTTGCAGATCTGCCCTTCAAAGTCAGCTACAAACTGCAATGTTAAATTTAGAGCAGGAATTTGAAAAAGACTCTAAACACAAATATTTTAAAAGTCACCTATCAGCGATTTAGGAGTTTTTTGGACTGTTTTTGACAGTGGGTGACAGGGAAGCTCTCACCTGGACATGGCTGCTGCCAGAATGCCAATACTTGTCTCCTTAGGAGGAAAGGATGAATGTCCTGGCTCTTTTTCCACAGTGAAGTTCAGTGTCATTGAACCTTTTTCTGTGACAGCAATCCTGGTCAATGATAAATCAATCAATTAATCAATTAACAAATAAATGACTAATGCCATTCCAAACACACATGCACAGACTGCAGATAAAAATAACTCCTCTGCATAGTTTCAGTGTGACAAAAACCACTCAAGCAGCAACAACAAATCATTAACACAGTGTTTAGATCTCTGCAGGACTGACGGCTTGGCTGCTTCTCCAGTGAGCAGAGCTCTACAGCACAGAATTAAAATGCTTGCACGGGCTCAGTGGAACATTCTGCCTGCGTCAGCACAGCTGTGATGGACAGCACGCAAAGGCTGAAGGTCCCTGCCTTGCACTTTGTGCCACCACTGCAGCTCCAGCAGCATCAACACGGCCACACGCCTTGGAAACATTCTGTAGCGACATTAACCACGTAATTTATCACTCTTTAATGACTGGAAGTGAATCACGTGGTCACTCTCACATAGCCACTGGCTTCTCCACTCCTGCGATGATCCCGTCCAGCACCGCGCTTCCCTCGTCCAGCAGGAAGGAGAGTTTCACTCCTCTGGCTTCCAGCAGAGCTGCAATTTTCCTTCCTCCCTTCAGACCAGACACCTGTGGAATCCAGGCAGAGGAACTGATCAGATCCAGCCATGCCACTGGGAGGAGAGCTGGAAAACACCTTGCTGTTGGCTACAGCACAAAGAATGCATGAAATCCCCTGTGGAAAGGCTCAAGAGCAACAATAAAAGATCCTTCCACAAAAATTAATTGGAGCTTGTTAATGGCCTGATAGCAGATGAATTTATATCCACGATGAGGAGCGCTCTCATTGATGAGTCACGGACTGCTGCTTCAATTTCAATGATATCTCAGAGCTATAAACTCCACAGATTAGCAATTTCAGCCCTATTTATTTCAATTATTAATGATTCTCTATCTTTTATTTTGATAATGCATAACCGAACCCACCTCACCCGTCTCTCTGTACCACAGGAACATTTTTTCAGTTCTTCCTGATCATTTGGCACAACCACGTGAATCTCAACCCAGCTTTTCCTGTCTCCAGAATGGGATTCCTGCTGCACCTTCCTTGCAGAAAAGAATTTGAAGTGACACCCTCCGGTGCTCTTTTCTCTTCGCTCATCACACCAAAACCCTTTGCGAACGTCACTCCAAGCCAAGCAATCAACACGTAGCTGTGGCCTGGGGCCTGACACAGTATCTCCCCACAGAACCAAGAAAAACAGGAAAGACCTTCCAGCTAAACCACGTTTAAAAATTAAGCCTTGTTACGTGAGCAATGCAAACAGGCCGCTATTTCAAGGGAAGGAAAGAAAATACCTCCTCATCGTGGCCAATGCCCACGTAGAAAGAGCGGCGGGGTCTGTAATTCCTCCTCAGCAGAAATTCCAGAGCTTGCAGAATGCCCTGCAGGAAAAGCAGAACGATGCTGTACCATCCCTGTGCGGCACCAAGGAGAATAAATGCAAAAGAATGCAGTGTGATGGAAGAGAACTGGGATGCTCTCACAGCCCTTGTGCTGCTCACAGCTAAGCTTTGATTTCTGCAGGTCCCACTGAGGATATTCCCATTCCCTGGAAAAGACACTGGGGGGGTTTTGATCAGTGACGCTCTGACAGGTGCCACAGGGGCAGGGCAGGGACGTGAAACACAGAGCAGCTGGTTCTGGCTGCTGCTGTCAGGGGCAAACTGCACAGGGAGCACCAAGAGTCACGATTATCCAAGGAATTCACTGTTCCCTTAAAGTTCCTGTCACACACCCAGACTGGCTTTCACTGGAGCTACCAAACCCAGGGATTTCAAGGAGCAGCATGTTTTGTACAAGAAGTGCTAAGATGACAGAAACAGAACAAGAAACTTAATCTGAAGAATGAGAAATCAAATCTACCATTTGCCATGGCAATATATATACAAACCAATAGATTTGCTCTATTATTCACCTTTCTTTTTCAATTTAAATTAATTTTTCACATCTCACCTCTATCCTGCCAGCACCCATTTTTTGCCATGTTCACTGAAATTGCGGATTTTTTTTTTTTTGCCCATTTGTGCAGTTACTTGTGCAGCTCGCAGCAGAATGAAGCACCAAACCAAACTTTTAAGTTTCAAGGCTTTGAAATTGATGATTAAACATCCAGAAACTTTCTAGGAGTGTGGCCTGTGTGACACTAAACATCTGTTCAAATTTAAACATAGGGCTGCCATGGAAGTCATCATCAAAGTCACAAAGGGCCATTTTCTTTATTAATATTTCCATCAACCTTTTCCCAGTGAGGAATCCTTCACAGATCAATCTTTCCTAAATACATTCCTCCCAAATGTGTTTAGCACAGCAGCTCTTTGTTCTTCCCCAGGCTGGATAAAAGATGCAGAGCTATTTGTCTATCCTATTAAATAAAGTGTTTAATTTGAAACTCAAGCCTTTTCAAAGGGCCAATTTTGGCTTTGAGTGCCTGTGTGACACCCGGGAAAAAGGAAAAGGTCTGTCCCCGCTTTCGAGCACAGCACTTGACAGAGAATCATGGAATGGTTTGGGTTGGAAGGGACCTTAAAGCTCATCCAGTCCCAAGGGCAGGGACACCTCCCACTGTCCCAGGCTGCTCCAAGCCCCGTCCAGCCTGGCCTTGGGGGCTCCCAGGGCTGGGGCAGCCACAGCTTCTCGGGCACCCCGTGCCATAACATTTTAAACTGGCATTTAACCAAACACATCTGCATTTGAATATGATTCTCCTGATCCTTCAAGAGTCTTAACCCTCTTTTCTGCAGTAACACTCCATCCCTAGGAAAAGCTGGGAGGAAACTGCAGGGCTTAGGAACTTCTCCCTAACAGAAAGAGGGGCGAGAGAGACAATGGAGTGAATTTCAAGAGGATGGATTTCTCCCCTCTGCCTTTCCCAGGCGGGGTCTTTGTGGAAGGACGTTACCAAGCGCACGTACAATGGCAGAGTTTTTGTTATCCAGCGTTCCTCGTCCATAGATGAAACCTTCGTGCTCTGCAGCTGAGAAGGGAGGGAAATCCCAGCCCTCGGGGGGAGCGGGCACCACATCCATGTGTGCCAGCAGCATATAGGGCAGCAGGGCAGGGGCAGAGCCCTGAACTGTAAAGAGGTGGCTGTATTTCCCAACAATTTCATGTTGGATGAACTTTGAAGAAAATACAGCCGGGAAGACTGTTAAGAAAAAAAAAAATTAAAAACACATGTAAAGAAAAAAAATTAACAATAACGGCCAATTTTAGCATTATTCCATAGAGCTGTCACCTAGGTAGCATCGGGGGGAACTGTAAATAAGACTGACCACAAGAGAGAACAGAAGTTCTCACACTTTTACCAATCCATCTCACTTGATATTTTAAACTCTCCTAAACAAACCCAGAATTCTTGCTGAGCAGTGCTGCAGCTCTTTTGCAGGGAGCAATGATGGAACTGCCAAAAAATTAGGTTGAAGCAGCAGCAGTCATCCTCTTTTTATTTTTCATGGCATTTAACCATCTCAAGGACCAAAAACCATCATTACAAAATGTCTTTCAAACCTTTTGGGGCCACTGATACCCCCAAAACACTGCTGCAGAGGGGACACATGTGTGACATTTCTGACAGGCCTTTCTTCAGGAAAAAAATAAAGATCTGTTCCCTTACATTCAGGAATGATATATGCTCTCTTCTGTTTGTTTATGAAAACGAAACAGAGCAGCAGACATTGCCAGGAGTGGAAGTTCAGTACCTTTCTGAATGTAACTCCCAAATTCTGCCATGGCAGTTGTGTTCAAATCCTCTGGAGACCTGGACACAGTCGGGATTTTAATGGCCCCTTCAAAGAAACACAGAACAGAAATCACTCAGCGCTGAAATCAAACAATGCCTGAATTGCACTCCAAAAGGGGAAGTATATTTATGTTCCTGAATATTTCCCAGGCTCTAAACATTATTGCACAGCACAGCACGAGCTGCCACGATCAAAAAAAGACTGATGTGCTTCAGCTGGGCTGTGCACACGCAGCCACCAGCGCTTCCTAGCAGCTCAGCCAAGGTACCTCTCCAGATAATTTGACTCCACTTTTCATGCTGAAGTGTTGAATGATATCGTTAGAAATGCTACTGTCCAGGAGCAGCTGCAATTTGCTTGGGTGATCTGATTCCTCAGAGTCATGAACTCCTCTGGCAGCTGAACAGGCAGCTGAGTTGGCAGTCCAAGGTTCTTTCTCAAGACTGAGGCAGGTTGTGATGGTTATTACACCTTCATACTGCTTCATAAATTAACATAAATAAACAGACAGGGCTTTTGTTGGCCCTTTTGGGCTGCCCTGTCATTTAAACGGGCTCCCCAACATCCAGTCCCTGTCCTGCAGAACATGGGAATAACTCAGCCCCAGCTGCCTTTCCAGCAGAGCAGCTGCCAGGCGAGGTTATGGATTCTTCTGAGGTCGTGTGATTCATGAATTAACACAAAAATCTATTGTGAGCCTTCATTTTCCCATTAAAAAAAGAATGCAAACACGATTTGCTAGGCAATAAATCCTACGAATCAGCAAGGTATGAGGTTCACACACGGGGTTTTATCACTTCGTGCCAGATTGTGGTTTCCCGCACGGTGCCAGCCCTACTGAGAGCCAAACCCCTCAAATCTCCTGTGTCAGACAGCACAAACAGCCCAGGACTGGTCACAGCAGTGAGCAAGAGAGGGAAAATATCCCGACAGTGACTTAGGCAGTGGACAAACGGATGTCTGGAAACGCCGTCACGGGTGTCTGGCAAATTCTGCGTGTACAAGCAGGAAACCGTGGAGAAAATCAACACAGGGCAAGAGCTGGCACAGGAGAACCACAGGATCACTGAGGCTGGAAAATCCCTCCGGGATCATCGAGTCCGAGCTGTGCCCGATCCCCACCCTGAGCACTCAGTGCCACGTCCAGGTGACACCCCCAGGGATGGGCACTCCAAACCTCCCTCGGCAGCCCTTTCCAACCCTTTCCACGAGGAAATTCCTGCTCATGTCCAACCCGAGCCTCCCCAGCACAGCCTGAGGCCGTTCCCTCTCCTCCTGTCCCTGTTCCCTGGGATAAGATCCCAAATCCCCCCCGGCTGCCCCCTCCTGACAGGGAGTTGTGCAGAGCCAGAAATTCCCCCTGAGCCTCCTTTTCTCCAGGCTGAGCCCCTTTCCCAGCTCCCTCACGATTCTCCAGCCCCTTCCCCAGCTCCGTTCCCTTCCCTGGACACGCTCCAGTCCTTCCTGAACTGCAGCGCCCAGAACTGGACACGGCGCTCGAGGTGTGGCCTCAGCAGTGCCCAGCACAGATTTTCAACCACTTCCTTAGTCCTGCTGGGAGCCAACACCCGGCTCCTCCCCGGGAAAGCACCTGGGGAGCGGCCGCCTCCACACCCGTCCCCCCGTGCCCTGGATCCCCCCCTCAGGAGGGGCCTGTCCGGGGGCGAGGGGGGCTCACAGCGCTCGGGCCCCCTCACCTCGCAGCGCCTCCTTGAGCTCCCGCCGCTCGCCGGCGCTGAGGGCGGCGGTGCCGGCGCTCCGTGCCCAGAGCCGCGGGACCCCGGCCGGGGCTCGCAGGACGAAGGCGCGGAGCAGGACGGCGGCCGCCAGCGCCAGCACAACCGAGCCCAGCGCCAGCAGCGCCACCGCCACCGCCCGCCGCCCGCCCGCCATCACTGACCGCCGCACGCCCGCCGCTGACGGGCGTGGCCCGGAGCCAATCGCCACCCGCCCCGCCGGAACGGCGACCAATGGGATTCGGGAAGGGGGCGGGTTGGGCCCGCCCCTTTCGCAGGGGGCTGCCGGGAGCTGTAGTTTGCAGAGGGCATGGCGGCGGGCCGCGGGGAGCGCGGAGGTACGGAACGGTTTGGGTTGGAAAGGATTTAAAGCTCATCCCGTTCCACCCCTGCCACGGGCAGGGACGCCTCCCCCTGTCCCAGGTTGTTCCAAGCCCTGTCCAACCTGGCCTTGGACACTTCCAGGGGTGGGGCAGCCAGAGCTTCTCTGGGCACCCTGTGCCAGGGCCTCCCCACCCTCCCAGGGAAGGATTTCTTCCCAAAATCTTGGAATGCTGCTCCCAAAAGGATGGGGATAAAAAGAGTTCCCGTGGGGAATAACCACCCCCAGGCTCATTGGGGCCACAAGTGAAGCAGAAGGATGCCAGGACTGGGCCAAGGGACAGCCCAGGAAGTCCGTGTCTTGAGCCAGCCCCGCTCCTGACGGAATTTAAATCCACCTGCTTTTCAAAATGTGTCGCTTCTTCCCTTGATTCCACCAGCTGGCACGATGGAACAGTTCTTATTCCCTTCTTTACAGCTGTTCTGACCTGAATGTGAAGATTTATCCCACCTTCCCATGGCATAAGCTGTCCCAGGATGCCAAACACCAGATGGAAATCCTGCCCTTGAGCCAGCAGCAGAAGCCGATGATTGTTCACACATTCTTTATTATCAAAAAAAGAACGAAACCAACATTAAATTAAATAAATTACAAACATTTCTGAGCTGGTTATACATCATGCATTTACCAAGTAAGGCTTCAGAGCCAAAACACATCAACCTCACTGTTACTTAAGAGCAATAAAGGGGATATTTTACTGGAAGCTAGAATGTTTCACCAGCATGACTTTGAGAGTCCCTAATTCTCTGCCCAGGCACTTGGGAATTATGACTTTGGCCACACTGTGCCTCCAGCAGTGCCATTTGCCTGCTGATGTTGCATTTATTGCCAGAACTGACCCAGAATTTGGCTACAGAACTGGGGTTTCCTCCTGCCTGGGTCATGATTTGCAGGAGAGCCACCGCTGCTGTTTCCGAGCCACTTCTCTCCACATCCCATCCCAGTTCCTGTAGGAAGTTCGGGAAATCCAGTCTGTTCTACGCCTCTGCTCAGAGGATTCCTGCATTTGGCCTGTCAGAGCCCAGGCTGGGAAATCAACCTCGTGTGATGAGCCCTGAACGAGGAGCTGGGCATCGGAACTTCCCTCTTTTCACGTGACGCCGCCTCAGACACCCAAAAGTGTTGATCAGGACAGTTCCTTGCTGCTCTGCACCAATGCCTTTGCCGCCTTTTTTTTTTCAAACTAGCAAATGAAAGGAGCCCTCTGGCAGTACGGAAAGACCATGAGGAATCACCCTCAAAGATCGTTTAAGAGACTCAGTCTCTTGATTTTACCTTGTAGAACAAGCTGTACATGGAGATTTCTGGATTTTTCTACCCTCCTTTGGTTTTATTACTCTCTCCTGCACCACACAATCAGAAATTGAGGTAGAGAAACGGTGACTTAGTTATTGAGATGTTACATAAAACCAAACTGGCAGGGTGCTGATGTTGTTTCCTCTAGCGACTGTCTAGCAAGGGTGGTTCAGGAAGCTCTGTTTTCCTTAAAAATGAGACATCTGGGAGCTGAAGGAAAGCCCCACATTCCCAGGAAGCCTTCAGCAATCAGCTCACTAATGTCCGTGTAGTTCAAAACTGGAATTTGTGATGTTTTAGAGTAATAAAATAGAAATAGCATTTGAAAATATCATCCACTTCCACGTACTCAGCCCACCGGGCAGGCAGGACAACGTGCGTGTAACAAGGAATTCTTATTTCTGATTACAAGCCTGCCCTATTATTAAAAATAAAATTATTTATTTAAGAAATCAGCCCTGCCGAGAGAGTACTGAGCAGCGGGGCGTCAGAAATACAGCACTGGTTCGAGGCAGTGTTTTTTTGGGATGCCGGGACGCAGAAGAGGAGAGGCCGAGGCTGCGGAGACGCGCAGGGAAATTCGGGGGGCCGCGGTCGCGGACAGCCCCGGGGTCAGTGCAATCAGGGAGAGCAGAGAGCCCGGCCACACCTCGCCAGAGCCGCTGCTGCTCGTGGATCCGAGCCCCGAGAGGCTCCCAGTGTTTGCTTGTGTTTCACCAGGGAAGGAGGGAGCGGGGAAAGGGAAGGAGCAGGACGCCCGAAGGACGCGATTCCAGCGCGGGCGGAAGGACGGGGAGGGACAAAGGGGTGGCTGAGCGTCCCCCGAGTTCAGGCACCTGCCTCCGAGCGAGCTCCACTTGTGCAGTCCGTGAGATGGCATCTCCTGAGCTCCTGCTGCCCCAGAGTCCGCTGCTCCGAGCGCCAGGAGCGGAGCAGGGAGGAGGGAGGGATGGGGCAGCTCTGCGGGGTGGTGGCCTCTTTGCAAACCCGTGGTATCCCCGGGTGGAAGCGCAGCTCTCCGCGGAGGAGTGGGAGAGAGGAGTCTGTTCTGGAGGGTTGGCGCGGTGCTCCCCGTGCTCACAGAGCTGTCTGGGTCTCTGAGTGGAACATGCTTCCAAACATCTCCTGGAGGGCACAGAAGACGAGCAGGGTCAGGGCTGGTGCCAGGGCACAGCCCCGGTGACACAGCTCGGTGTCACTGTCACACACAAACAGCCCCAGGAGCTCCAACCCTTCCCAGCCCTTCTCCATGCGGGAAAGCTTCCAGCTGGGCACGGACAGCACGGGGAAGGTCAGCCCTGGAGGGGATCTCCTGCCAGGGCCCACACGTGGGTGCAGAGAGCTGCGGCGTTAACAAAGTCTGTGCTGGAAATCTCGACTCATGACTCTTCTTTTGGGTGGGAACCCAGCCCGGTTCTCCGAGTCCCCCCCAGTGCGTGGAGAGCACAGGTCTGACTGAACCTGAGCTGTGTGGCCCAGAGAGGATGGAAGGATTCCTCTCTGGGGTAACCTACCTGCTCCTCACCCAGGTGCCTTCCAGAGCTCCTCAAGACAGGGGTTTAAAATTATATTTGCAATCAGCTTTCTGAAGCACTGCAGTTACTTGCAGTGGCACAGGGGATTCCCCATCTAATCAATCCCAACCAGGAGTTCTGATTTCTGCCTCATACCCACGGCTGCAGTGACCCCTGGCACCACAACTCACCTCCTCCAGGTTCTTGTACTCTGCACTGCTCTCATCCACAGACTCGTCGTAGATGGAGAGCTCTGTCTGGTTCGGCTTCTGTGCAGGGAAGAGTCGAGTCCACAAATCAGCAGAGTGCAGGGTCAAAAGGAGTGAAAACAATGACTAAAAGGTGACACACGCTGGAGGGAAATGCCCGGGAGAAGGGGCACAGAAGGAATCCTGCTCCAGGTGTTTATCTCCTGTGACTGGGCTGGCGCTGGCCTATCTCTCTGGTTTGATATGAGATACCTTAACTCGTCCCGGGAGATAACCGGGTGCTACTGGTGCCAACTCCGACTGCCACACCGTAAACCAGCCCGTGTGCGGGGACAGAGCCTGTCTGACGCTGTGCCACCAGCACAGGCCACAGTCCTGCCTCGGAATTCCTCCCGTTCTCCTCCCACCAAAGGAGCATCCATGGATGCCGGGACTATTCCGTGTGCACAAGCTTTGCCTTCATTTCTGAGGGCCAGATTCTGCCTTTGCCTGCTCCAACCAGCACCAGACTGAGGGCACAGTGCTGGAACAGCTCTTCTGCCTCCTCAGGCTGGGACAACTCTCATCCCTCAGCTAAGGGGTTGTGTAAAACACCGACACTTCTCAATTCCCATGGGAATCCATTCCACCAGGAGGTGCCCAGCCCGTACATGGCAACCGGAATATTAAATATTTTGCTGGGTTTAGACCTTTACCACTTGAGACGAACAAAAAGCTTTATTAGGTGCAGTAGCAATTTGTTATTCCTGCTTCGTGCTGGCGCAGCCTGGAAACCAAACAGGAGAACCCTGCGGGCTGGGGAGCAAATTTACCTCTTCCGAGATGGGCGGGTGGACAACTTCTCTGATGCTGGCCAGCGCAAACAAAACAGCGTCGTGGATGCTCAGGAAGATGTGGCTTCGGTCCAGGCCTCCTTCCTCGAAGACCCCCCCTGTGCTGATGTCGTTGTACACCTGGGCTGGAGAAAGGAGAGGCGGCTGAACGAGGGGGAAAGCAGAGGAAGAATTCTGGAGCTGTGTGTGGCTGGCACGGTCCTCTGAGCTGAGGCCAGGCTCAGAAGAAGCAGGTTTGCAGCAGAAATGAGCGTGGGGCTCTGTTTTCCTGCGTGCTGAGTGTGGAGATATTCCAGCCCCATCGCTGCCCGAATGGAAGCACTGATTTCACACACAGAGAACAGTGATTCTCTTTCTTCTGTTTTCTTCTTTTCTCTGTTCTGGCCTGGCCCAGCAAAGGACTGACATCTTACGGTTTGAATAAAGAACAGAAAAAGATCTGCTCTTTGTCAGGAGCTCAGAAATGGGGGAAGGTCACGTGGAAATGTGTTCTTTGGGGATTCTTACCATGCACGTTTGCCAAGAACACTTTAATCCCAATCTTCTGGTAGCTGGAACACAACTGGAGGGGATGAGATGGGAGAGAGAGGATTAATAACCCTGCTGCTCCAGCTTTGTGCTTGTACATAAAATCTTCTCTCAGGGGCTGGGGCTGAAGGAGAAAATCTGGGATGCAGAAGGAGAAAAGCCACACAACTGAGGCACACAAACACCTTCATGCGAGAGAGCAGAAGGTACCCAGCTGCTGCCTGGCTGTGTTGGCAGTACAGAACTGACCTTGCTCAGTGCTTTTGTGCCCATCAGGTCCACAAAACACACCCCACTCATGTCCAGGATGATGGTGTGGAAGCTGATGTAGGGCGGTGCTGTCAGCACGGGGTCGGCGCCTGCCGTGGGCAGGACGCTGAAGGTGCTGCCCTGCAGGGTGGTGGTGCTGCCCAGCTCCCCGGGGCTCTGCCCCGGCCCGGCCCCGTGGGCAGGAGGGTGGAATGTGATGTAGGAGATGCTGGCACCGTTGGCAGTCGTCTGGTTGTTGTTGGTGTCTGTCGGGGAGGCGCTCTCAAAGTCCTTCTGGAGCTCTTGCAAAGACAAGGTCTGCGGCAGAGCGGGAGCGCAGGGTCAGGGCAGGGCACGAGGGGAGGTCCTGGCAGGTGAATGCACCTCTACCCACTGACAGGAGGTGTTCTAATCTGGACTGACTCCAGCCTGGCGCTAGACTGGCTGTCCCTTGGGGCTGGATACAGTCAGGATAATTTTCATGATTCATTTGTTTCCAAACTGCTCAGCATTGCAAAGCAAATTGGGCTGGGGTGGCTGAGAAATGGGCTTTGGAAGGGCGCCTTGGAGCTGAACTGCTGACACATCCCCAGAGAAAGAGGCCAAAGTTGCCTGGTTTCTGCAGATTGTTCACCGTGTTCCCATTCCAGCCTCCTCTCCAGCTTTCCTGCTCCCAGCCATTCCCAGTCCTCCTGCACATTAAGGTTTGGGGAGGAATGGAGATGCAGGCGGGGAGGAAAGGAGGTGAGAGGTGGGAAATGTGGCTGGGAAAACAGTGCAGAAAATCCTCTCTGAAGAGAAGCTGTGTGACGGGGGCTTGGGGTGGTACTCACGGACACAGGGACCTTGTTGGGAACTCAGGAGCTGAGTTACCTTGTTCTCCCTCAGCAGGAATTTCGGGAGCTTTGCGGGTGCTTGTGCTGTGCCCTTCGCCTGCCGTTTCACAAATTTCCTCCTGGCCAGGTACACCTTGCCAGGATCCACCCCTGTCTGTGGGAAAGAGAGGTTTTTCTTTAGCAAGGCTCTTCCAAGAGTCAGGAGCTGCCGATCCTTTCCTGGCATTTCCCAGCTGTGCGCTGGAGTGGGGCGATCTTGGTGGCAACCAAACATCTCCTGGGACTCAGGGTGCCTGCACGTGCAGAGACTGACTTGGAATAGCAGGATGCCCCTGTTCTGGCAGAGCTTGGAGGGGGAACCCGCCAGGATTCGGGCACAGCCTCTAAAATGAGCTCTGCAAACAGCCCTGAGGAACAGGGGGAGGAGGACTGAGGATCGAGAGGATGGATGTGACCGTCATTCACGATCATCCACGGCTTAATCATCCCCGTGTAGCAACACAGGAGAGAGCGAGGGCGGTTTGGGATTGGCTTCAGGCAGGGATTTGCTGAGGAATTGCTCACCTTGGCTATAATTTTCTCCCGGAATATCTCCGAGTTGGCGAAATACAGCGGCGAGCAGTAGGTGACGATTTTAATCCCATTAACTTCATAGACCTGCACCAGAGACAAGAGCTCAGGGCAAGCCTGGGCACCGGTGGCAAAGAACAGCGTTTTCTCTGAGGATGCCTCATTTTCAGCTCACCTTGTTGTAGGTTTTGGGGTTCTTGTAGATGTCAGTGGAAGTCACCTGGCCCAGGGCAGAGCCGTTGCGGCTGCAGAAAAGAAGGGATCAGCGTTAGGGGAAGAAAACTGCTTCTGCTTCACATTCCACCCCAGGATTTGAACATTTGCTTTATGAAAACCCTCGCATTTCATCCCTGCGGAGTCTGCAGGGCAAAAAAAAAAAAAAAA
>VXAZ01009973.1:267639-293765 GCA_013399875.1 Gymnorhina tibicen
GAGGAGGAGGAGGAGGAGGAGGAGGAGGAGGAGGAGGAGGAGGAGTAGGAGGAGGACGAACTAACTTGGGATTTGGCTCCTGCCCCATCCACGGCGAGGGTGACGGAGAGAGCACAGCAGATCACGTGGATTTTGAAAAAGGATCCGAAGAAGTTGCTGCAGCCCAGGGCCAGCATTTCCTGTGGAGATGTGGAGAACGTCCGTCAGAAAGGACAGCTGCCCTTCCTGCTGACACACGGCAAGAGAGCAGGCGCCTGAGTCTATGGTTCCTGCGGCCAGGGCGGGCTCCGGGCTCCCTGCAGTGCATCCCAGACTGTTTCCTTCCAGTAAGGTCTGGGATAGGCTCTGGTTTAGCAGGGAAACCTGGAAGCACAATTCCACATAAACACGTTGTCATGTGTTGACACACTCAGGGCAGGGCTCCATGTGGTATGTGTGGCTGTTGTTGAAAGCTGCCACTGTGCCAGGGATGACAAAAGAGGATTATTTAATGTCCTGCCTCTCACGGTATCTAGGTGACACACCAGGAATCCAGGTCCTTCTCTGCTCCCTGAGAGGTGCATGAGCCTCGCCGCGCTTCAGCAAGCTGCCAGAACACTGAGTCTGGAGGGGCAGCAGGGCAGAGCGCCCAGCCTAAAGCTCCTTTCCCTTTCCCAGCCTCTCTCCAGCCCGCGGGACAGGGCTCTGCCGTGTCCTTTCGCGCCCCGCATGGCACAAAGCCACAGAGCCTCCGCGGGAGCAGCACGTCTGCTTCGAGCTGAGCACGTCTGAACGCTTCCCGTTCACGCCGTGAGCTTTTCCCTTCACGCCTGAGAGCAAAGGGAGCAGTCCTTGGCTGCCCCAGCCCCGGCAGTACCTGGTTGGGGTCCACGTCGTAGCCATGCTTGGCTGCCAGGGTCCTCCCCATGGCCAGGTTGATCACGTAGCCCACGATGGCGAGCGAGAAGGCCGTGCCCACCATGTCCTTCCACTTGCTCACCAGGGGCAGGGTGGGCTCCGGGAACCTGCAGGCAGAGCGGAGGAGGTGAGGAGTTGTGACACCGCTGTCCAGAGGCTGGGGGGGGTGGGTGAGGAGCTGGAGGGCTCAGGAGTGACATAATCCGTGCCCACGCTCCGGAGGACGGGGCTGGTTGTGTAACAGGGCACGCCGACACTCCTGGAAGGGGACTCGTACAGCAGGGAAGAGTGAGGTGTTTTCCAGGCTGCAGGAGGAGGAGGAGGAAGGAAAACTGTCTGGAAGGTGAGTCAGGCCTGCACAAGCACTTACCCCATGCTGATCTTCCCCACTATCGGCATCCCGTACTTGTCGGGCATGTCGAAGCTGCCGGAGACTGCGGTGGCAACGATGACCTGAAAGGACAGGGAATGAAGAGCTGCGAGCAGGAAGAGCTGAGCTGGCTCGGAGCATTAACCTTGCCGTGCTCCCAGAGCTGACAGAACAAAACCAGCAGCGAGTTTGGGCTGGGAAAGGCGAGAACAGCCCCAGCAGGGGTTATGTTCTTCACCCTGAGCATCACCAGGATGCAGGGGTGAGCGGGAGGATGGCCCCGTTTCTGACCCCAGACCACGTGGGGGCTGTGTCCCATTCACTGTGTAGATGCTCTGCATGGTGGCCCCGCTGAGAGCAGGGGCTGGGAGGCGAGGGGAGGGTCCCAGGGACAGCCCAGGTGTCACTTACGATGATGATCTCCATCGGGATGGGCATCCGGATCTTCTTCATGTACTTGAGGTTGAGCTCCTTGACGATGATCAGGAGCACAGCGCTGACCAAGGCATAGACCAGGGAGGCCAGGTTGGTTTGGGGCAGACCTTTACAAATGTCAATGAATGTCTGAAGGGGAGAGGAGAGGAGGAGGTGTCACGGGCAGCCAGAGACTCTGGGCAACGTGGACAGAACAACGGACAGCTCTTGTTACCATGATCAACACCCTGAGGTGTGAGAGGTGCTAAAAACCCTCTGCTGAGGGATCAGCCCCCAGCCCCGGGCCTGTGCTGGTGGTTAAATGCAGTTCTGGCTGCATCAGCACAGGATGCATCCATGGCAGACGCAGGAAATCCCAGGAATCCCCAAACCTGCTCGGAGGAAACGTCCCTGTTGCTAACAGCCCTGCAAGACTCCCGCCGTAGAGCGACACAGCTCACATCCTCCCCAGATCCCAGTCCCATTCCCCTGTTTCTCGTTAAAACCACGCAGACAGGGCTCAGACAACGCCGCACAGGGAACGCAGCAGCAGCCTGGACGTGCCGGGGCAGGGATTCCCCTTCCCTCCACCCTTCCCTCGTCTCCTGGGCCCCGTTTCCCTGGCAGGGGAGGCGGGGAGGCCGTGGTGGGGGGAAGGTCGCTGTGCAGAGCCCCCACTTACGTAGACGATAGCTAAGGGCCCGGTGTAAGACGGGACTGTCAAGCCGAAGACGTACTTGAGCACGGAGATGAGGATCTGCAGCCCCGCCGCCGTCATGAAGCCCCTGATGAAGGACTCGGACAGGTAGATGGCCACGAAGCCGAACTGCAGGAAGCCCAGGCACAGCTAGGGTGCGACAGAGGAGGTGCTGTCAGGGCTGTGGCAGCCCCGAGGGACGCAGAGCCCGTGCGGGGCAGGGTGATCCTCTGGGAGAGCACCCGCAGCTCTCCCACGCGCGGCAGGGGTGTCCCGGAGGCAGCGGTGGGGACAGGAGGGCTGGGGGTGCCATCCTTGGTGGTCCATACAGAGAATTCCACCCCAAGACCAAAAAAATCTCCAAGAATCTCTGTTTTGGAGGCATCGCCCACCCAGAAGCGGGGCCTCTTTGAGCATCTGCCACCTCCATCTCTGCTCCGGGGAGAGCTCGGCTGGCTCCGCGCGGGGCAGAGGACGCGGCAGAGCCCTCACCTGAATGATGGCTGTCAGGCAGGCCAGGGTGGCGGAGATCTCCAGCCTGGCCGCCTCCAGGGCCGTGGTGTTCACACTGGTCTCGTTGGTGGTGTGGTTGAAGTACTGGAAGTCCGACTCCGGAGCCAGCTCATTGCAGATGTTGCCAACAATAATGCTGACGACAGCAAAGGTCCCTGCAGACAGCACAGGGAGGTCAGGAGTTCCCTCTGGGGACAGTCCTGTCCTGGAAGGCGCCTGGGCAGGTGGGGCTGTGCAGGACGAGTCGCTCAGCCCATCCCCAGCCCCCCGGCGGGAGGTGGCAGGGGGTCACGGGGGCTGTGCAGCCGGAATCGGGGATCCCACAGACCCCTGGCAGAGCGAACGCCCCTGCCTGGGGCACAGCAGCATTCCCAGCCACATTTAACTGCTCTGCGCAGGCAGCTCCTACCTGGGACCATCTGATGGATGCCCCCGAGGAAGAGGTAGGGGACCAGCGGGAAGAAGGAGGAGTAGAGGCCGTTGACAGGAGGCAGACTGGCCAGGAGAGCGAAGGCCATCCCTGGAAAACACGGGGCCGTCAGTAAAAGTATGAAACCCCTCCCAGCTGGGCACCAGCGTCACCCGCAGCCCTTCACCCGAGCTGGCAAAGTGCTGCTCCCTCCTGCAGACCCAGGGAGTGACGCCCCTCACCTTGTGGCACCTGGATTGTCCCCGCGCTGAGCCCGCCGAGGACGTCGGGCAGGACGTAGTCCTTGATCCTGTACTTGGGAAGCCACGCCAGGATTGGGAACAGGCGGAAGAGGGTGAGCTTGAACCTGGAAGCTGAACATCTGCGGGGGAGGTAAAAAACAAAAGCAAATAAGCAAAGAAGGGAGGAAGCATATGAGCTGGAAGTAGGAAAGGATCTTCCCAGGAATGTCTCAACCTTTCTGCGTCACCGTATTCTGAGCCCTCTCTTTCCTGTGTTGCTGATTTCCTTTTTCTGAGGAATGGAGATAGATTTCCAAGTAGGTGATCAGAGGGGTTATTAACCTTTGTTTGCATAATTACAAACCTTTCTTTAAGGTGGCATTGGTTTCAATCAGAGAGCTGATGAAAGGAAATCCCAGCTGAAAAGCTTAAAAAAATCATCCACACACCAACCCCTGCATCACCAATTGTGCTTTTTCCACTATTAAAAGATACCCTTGGAAAACAGGACCCCAAATCCCAAATGCACTCAGTGCAAACTCAGTGCTGATTTGCCAGCAACGAGAAGAGCCACCAACTTCATTTTCTTCAGCCAATTTGCACTTCTCCCATGCCTTTCATCCATCAAACCCCTGAAGACCATGGTTTCCCAGGATAAAAATGGGATCTATACCCCCAGGTGTGGATTATACCCTCCCAGTCCCAGACTAACTCTGGTTTCCCTTCTGTTTCAGTCCCTGTTACCTGAAAAGGTTTCTCAGTTTCTCCCCGACCGGGTAAGTTCTGGTTTTCTTCTCAAACTCCTCGTCGAAGAGGCTGACGGAGTAGGCAGGACGTTCGATGACATAGCGAGGCCTGGCCTGGCTCATCTCTGGATCATTTGGATTTTTCCCCAAATTAAAAAAAAAAAAAAAAATTAGAGCAAAGCCAAGAATGCGGCTGGAGAGTCGGCCCCACCTGAGTATAACAGAGCGGACACCTCCAGCGTCTGGAGCCCTCCCCGAGCTTCTCCACCCTAAATAGTTTCCCCGTGGCTGAGAGGCAGGTCCTGGGAGTGGCTTCTCCCAGCTCCAGGGGCTGCTGCAGCTCCCCGGCCCCGGGAGCTTTCCCAGCCCTTTGGAGGTGATGCTAATGAGCGATGCTAATGAGCGGTGCCGTGCGAAGGGACCCGAGCGCGGCCCGGATCGCCTGGCGGGCGGGCAGGGGTGTTAATCCCGGCTCCGGGAGTGCCTTTTTGCCCGGGGCGAGGCACTTGACCTTTCCCGTGCCTCCGTTTCACCACCGGTGGGGTTGGCAAGGCTTTGCCAGGCTGGTTCGCCTCGGTGGCAGATACTGGCGCCGGGGTCAGGGGCTGGATCCCATCCCGGGGCGTTCCTGCCACGCTGCCCAGCCTCTCCAGCGCTCCACGGCCTTCCCAGCCCTCGCTGGCCGGGGGTGAGCGCCTGGTTCCCTCTAGGAAGTGATGCTCGGGGAGATAACTGTTGCTAACTCATTTCAGTGATGAAGATGCCAAAACATCCCAGCAGACCAGTCCTGCCCAGTATCTGGGTCTCACCAAAGGGATGATGAACTTCAGAGAACCCTTATTTTACCATGCCCGGAGATGCCTGGACAGAGGGCAGAATCACCCCGGACTGGCCGGGCTGGGAGGGGAGGGAGGAAGTGGTCAGGTATAAAACGAGGATCTCGGTAATTATTTGTGTTTTGGCGTGTATCTAAGTGGGTCATTGCCCAACACGGGAGGAGAAGAGGGGGTGGGAAAAGCTGGTGATTCAGGCAGGAGAATGCACCGAGAAACAACATCCAGGTTGCTGAGAGCTTACAGAGTGCTCTGAATGTGCCAGAACCTCCCCTCCCCTCTCTGGGCGCTGCTGGAAGCCAGGGCACGCCTTGACATCGAGCCCGGGGACCCTGGGATGAGCAAAGTGTCCTTCCCCAGGACTGGTGAGAGCCCCGGCCAATGCCTTGGAGTGAGGACAGGAGCAGATTGCAGCAGAGCAGGGCAGGAAGGAAAGGACGATGCAGGGAGCCGAAACTTTGGGGAGAATTTAGGTCAACAGGATCATTATGCAAATAGGAGCTAATGGGTCTAGAAAGGGAGGTCATCAGGGCAAAACTGCTCCGGCAACGGGGGTGCTTGTGATTCCAGCTCTGGTCTGCACCCACGGGGCTGGGGAGGGACCCCAGCCCACAGCTTTGGAGCAAAGAGGAGACACGGCCCTCCTCCTGCAGGGTCAGGTGCCTCATCCAGTGCCTCTGCAGGCATGCAGGGCATCCCTGCTGCTCCTTTTCCCCTGGAGATTCTCCTCCAAGAGCAAGGACAAGCTTTACCTTTGGATAATAGGGCTAATCAGAGTCCTGGGCTCTTCCCAGTCCCTCCTGCCAAAAGCCTGTCTGATAAGCAGTCATGGTTTTCCCAGTTTTCCCACAATCCTGTGGCTGTTCCCAGCCTTTCCCCCAGCCCCACAGCTCTGCTCGGGATTTCCAGTTCTCCTCAGTGAATATTTTGTAGGTCCAGACTCAGCAACAGCTTCTGAGGGCTGATAAACCCACCCGAGTTCCCGGTGGTCTCCCTGATCTCCATCCCTTCTGCCACCAGACAGACCCAAGCAGCCAATTAAATCCCAGCCCTTTAATGGATTCGCCCCGCTGAGCGAAAGCACTGGCAATCAGGAAAATAATAAACAGAGCAGGTATAGAGGGGAAAATATCCCCATGATTAAATTCCATCTTAAACAAACAGGCTCGTGATGTCAGCGTCTCGGACAGAGTCAGAGTTCTTGATTTGGCTTATCACCGGCCTTGCCCTAGATCAAACAGCAGCTTAAACCTCCGAGATGTGGGAATTAAAGAGAACGAGGAGCTGCAGGGCTGCTCCCTGAACAAAAGGCAAAGCCAGCTGGCCGGGTGCTGGTGGGATGAGCCCGCGGCAAGCTGCAGAGCTGGTTTAAACCCTGCAGCTGGGGCAGGACCCCGGAGCGATTCCATGAGAGCGGAGGGAAGAGCGGAGTGCCAGGCAGCTGCTGCATTGCAGGGACCAGGTTTTTCAAGATCTCTCTTCCAGTGAGAGCAGGGAAATAAAGGACGAGGTCCGGGGGAAGAGCTCCAAGCTCTCACAAGCTTTTCAGGCCTTGTATCACACTTGTGTCATCCCTGCAGTGGGGCACGGCTGGAGCGGGTGATGCTCGGAAATGTAAAATTTTGACCTCGCTAAGTCTGAGTGCACAAATGGGATAAATCCTCGGAGCCAACAACGCGTGGGAGCAGAACTGCTCCACGCCACCAGCGTGATGTGGGTGACCAGCACTGTCCCAGCAGGTCGTGAGTGTCCCTTCGGTCCAGGCCTGGCTGATCCCAGCCCTGCCAGTCCCAAACCAGGCTGTGCATGCCGGGCACGGACCTTTTCTCCCAGAGCTTGTCTTGCAAACACACTCGCTGAGCTCTTATCTGCTGTCCCTGCGCTGGTGATAGCTGCGTTTGGGAAGAGGAAAGTCACATTGAGGTTCTTGGCCGGTGTTGATAGGAGCCGTTGGCACAAAGCCACTTTCCTGCGCTGACGTAGGCACAGAACAGGAGCTCCAGCCCAAGGAATGAATCAAAATTTGGTGGAAGGGCCATCTGATCCCTGCCTCATGTGTGATACGAGGGCCCAGGCTGATCCCAGTGCTAGGGATGGACACTCAAGGAATGCTTCTTCATTTTAGGGATTAAAAATCAGCGCTCTTGAAATAATTTTGATTAAAAATCAGTGCTCTTCCTCCTTTGCCTGCCGCTCTCCATCCCCCTTCTCCTTGTGCAAGGCACACCCAGCCCTCCGTGCTGTTTGCTTCGGGATGGGGTTCAGAGGTCCAGCCTCTTCCCAATCCCGTGTGAATCTCCATCCAAAACACCCCCTCCCGGCCCCATTGCCCAAGAAAGGGCCATAAAAGCAGCTCCCCCCTGTCCCCCGGACCGGGCCTGGCGGGAGAACACAGGCACAGGTGCAAGGGTTTGGTTGCAACACCGGGACAAGGTCTTGACTCCCGTGCCCCCGGCCCGGCGCCTTCAGCGCCGCGTCCGCCCGGCCGCGGCTGCAGCTGCCACGGGAGCCCTGGGGCAACGCGGGGAAAGGGCCCAGGTCCTGCAAGGTCATCAGAGGAAGCCTCCAGTTCCTCCCTGAGACCCGCACGGCGCAGGTGCCGGGCTCGCGGTGCCAGATGTGGCGGTGCCAGATGTGGCGGTGCCAGGCTCTGCGGCGCCGGGTGCTCCCCCGGACTGAACTCTGCCTCACCCTCCTGCCACGCTCCCGCTCCCCTCTCCCTTCCACGCCTCTCCGAGCGCCCAGGCAGGAGAAGGAGGTTCCTGCTGTCACTCACTCAGCTCAGGTGTTTCAGAGGGATGTTGTATAATTCACCTCTGCCATCGGGCACCAGGAGCCTGGCGGATCCGCCCCTGCACTCCCTGGTCACTCCCTGCGACCTCCTGGCATCGGGGACATGCCAGGAGCGAGTCCAGCTGCTGGACCACACCAGGAACTCACCACCAGGGAACCCCTTTTTCAGGTCAGAGTCTTCAGCTGGGCCATTTGGGCACAAATTCTTTTTCACACTTAAAATTTGGTTGGTTAAGTTTTGTTTTACCTTTGGGTCTGGTTGGCCACGGGCTTCACCTACAAATGAACTGACTCAGGAAGAAAAGCCGGCAGTGGTAAAGCCACATCTACAGTCCTGCATTTCTGGCGTGAGTATTTTGGGGGAAAAAATCATTCCCAGTAATCTGGGGAGGAGGAGGAAGCAGGTGCAGGGAAGCAGGGGCTGTGTTCAGGGGCTGGTGCCACGCACTGGGCACACACATTTGTCCCTGGGCTTTAACCTTTTCTTAACCTTTACCCATTAGAAATAGAAGAGGAAGACACCAGAAGAGAGTAAAAGTCAGTTATGAAAAATATCCATGCCTCAGGAAAGGCAAAATGCCAGAATCCATAAAGTTCAGTCAAAACCTTGCCGTTCCAGCCCATCATCCACGAGGAACCACCGTGACGGCTGGTGGAATAAAAGCCGGAGGGAGAAGCGGGTGAGAGGAGCCAGGAGGAGCTAACGGGCTCTGACGGATCTTGGGCAGGCATGGAATGGGTCCTGTGCCACAGTGCAGGGCCGGGAGGAGACATCTCTGCTTCCCTCCAGCTCCCGCCTCCCATCCCACCGCCCTGAGCTGCCCCTCATCCCGCCGGGATCTGCCATCCCGTTCCTCCGCCCCTGCACCTTCGCCACGCAGCAGCCAGGCATGAAATCAATGTTTTCTTTCTGTTCAGACCCAACATTTGGAGTGTTGAGTAGGTGATTTCCATCAGGCAGATGGCCCTTTTCTCGTTGTGAGTGACCCAGCCCAGCGCAGGCCGCGGGCAGAGCTCTTGTGCTGCCGGCGCTGGGCCGGTGCCAATGTTTGATGGGCCACTTCACACGAGTTTCTAACCAAACTAGCTCTGCGCCTGGTAACCAGAATAATAAAATCTGCAGGCATCTGCCAGCTGCTGGAGGTGAAGCCAAAGTGTTCGGCTCCCAGCGTGTTTGTGAAGTGAAATGTTTATGTTCAGCAGCTCGGTCCCTGCGCTTTGCTGTGAGGCAGCAAAAGCCGTGGGCACGGGGGATCTGCCCTGCACTGACCTCAGGGCAGCAGAGCCCAGCTGGGACCCACTTTCCCTGGGATTTGTTTGATTTTCCCACTTGTTCCCAACCCCACCCCGGCTCTCCATTGCCGCCGTAGCCACATCAGCGCCGTGGCTCTGCGAGGAAGGGCTGGGCTGGGGTGAGGCATCGGTGCCCGGGGCGCTGTGCTTTGGGATGTCCAGACACCCCATCGTGGTCCTCTGAAAGCCACCAGCTTCCCTGCCCCGCTGTCCCCCAGGCCGTCACCTTGCTGGGTGTGGCAGAGCAGCATCTGACCCCAGAGCATCTCAGCCCGACCCCTGGAGGTGCTGTCTCCATCCCCTTCCCGTGTAAAAAGCAGCTAGGATGGGCAGGAGTGAACTGGAAAGGGCATTTAAAGGAAGGAGAAGTGAGACTTTGTTGTCCCTCACTGCCACATCTCTGCTCTCCACGTGTCTCTGACCTTGCCCTCGCCTTTGAAGAGCAGGTGGGCAACGCAAATCCGAAGGAATTAAGAAGTTTGCAGCATTCCTGCAGCGCCTGCCAGCACTGATCCGGGATGCCTGCTGAGACCTCATTCCTCCACATGCTCCCGCCCCTGTGGATCCGCTCTCAGAGAAGGAAAAACACCTCCGGGGTCACCCCGTCCATCCTGTCCCGGAGGTGGAGGATGGGACGGCATTTCTGTACCGGGAGTCTCTGAGCCGGGGCAGAAACGCGGTGTGACCAGGAAAAATGTCCCTGCAAGGACTTATCTCCAAGGGGAAGGAGGACAGGTCCCCAGCTCCAGGTTTCAGCCTGCTTACAAATAAGGTGTGGACAAATTTTATCAGGGCAGAGCAGAAAGCATCCCAGCTGCGGGAACTGCGGTTTTCTGCCACGGAGCAAGACTGAGGGGATGTTTCCTCTCACTTATGTACGAAGGACCCTGGCCAAACTGGACCTGAACATCCCACGAAACAGGAGGAGCTGGAGACCCTGCACCCGCTGTGACAGGGCTCAGCCTGGGAGCACTCCTCTTTCCCAGCTTTAAAATTCCCTCCTAACCTGACTGCGAGCACCAGGATGCCCAGTACGGCCGAATCCCCTTTCCTGGGCTGGATTCCTGTGCACAACCAGTGCTTCCCAACCGCTGCCTGCAGGCACTGGGCTCCGCATCCCTTCCCTGCATCCCGGGATGTGCAACACCCGGTTTGGGCTGCAACATCCTCAGGGCAAGGACCACTTCCCACAGTGCCGTGCACAGAAAGTTCTGCTCATAACAAGAATCCAGAAACCGAGTGTCTCTCATCAGTGTTGCCTCTCCTATGCCAGGCAAATCCCTCCACACATCTCAGCGGGAACCAGGCACGATAAGATGGCAGGATTTATTCTAGCAATAATTAATTCACATATTTGGCTCTTCCAGCCTCTCTCTTCATAATAAATCAAGCTGCTGGATCGTTGGTGTTGCTAATTCCTGAGTAAATCTGCCGCCGTAAATCCCCTTGGCGAAAGGAGGGAGGAAAAGAGAAGGGGGGAGAAAGGGAAAAAAAAAAAGAAAAAAGAAGAAAAAAGAAAAAAAGAAGTACCAATTCTCCAAATACTGCGACTCACACCCAGTGGCTGTGCAACCGGAGTGTAAATCCCCCACGCCCACCCAGACAAAGAGCCCGATTGTTGGAGTTACCTGCGCCCCGGGAGAGCGGCCGATCCTGCGAGGGGGGTGCAGATGTGGCAGGAGAGGTGCTCCCGACGAGGTGTGCAGAGGTCTGCGCTCAAACGAGCCTGTGAGTCATTTATAAACCACCTCAGTCAAGGGGACCGAGGGCTGTGCTCGGCGCCTGATTGGCTTGAGGAGGTAATTGCGAGCAGGTACACCCGGGCTGAGCCCAGGAGATAGCCAGGGGAGATAAGGGGAGATCTGAAGAGCGAGAAGAGCTTTTTTGGATGTCCCCCCTCACCCCACCCCTTCCCGCTCCGGCCTGGGCCGTTTGATCCCCTCTGCGCGTCCCTGCACGCTCCGGGTGACAATAACCCATATTCACGTCACCCCGGACCCCCTCCCTCCCCTGCCACGGGCCGGGGGCAGCAGAAGATGCTTTTGTCGGCCGCGGTGGGCAGCGCCCGCCCGGCCTTTGAGCTCCGGCCGACTCTCCGCCCCCGGGATGGACAATGGGGCGCTTTGTGCCAGCGCCCGACCCCGCCGCGCCGGCCCGGGGACGGGGTTGGCAGCGGAAAGCAGAGTCTCTCTCGTTTCCAGGTTCAAAGGGATGAGGGGAGCGGGGAAGAGAGGCGAACCCCGCTGTCCGCCCGGGAGAGAGGGTCGGGCTCCGTGCCCCGGCGCGGGGATGCGGCCGGAGCTCTGCGCGGCGCGGGGATGTGCGGGAGGCTCGGGCTGGGCTATCGGTCATCAGCCTCGCAGGCACGGTCCCCGGGCAGGAGCCACACCTGGCCGCGCGCTCCTCCGCGCGGGGTTTGACAGGTTCTTCTGCCGCCCCCGGCAGGGGACAGCGACGGAGCGGGGAGGGGCCGGGATGGGCCCGCGGGGAGCTGCAGCTCGGGAGCCACCCCTGAGGTCCTGCTCGATCTCCCGGCTCGGGGAGCTGCCAGTGCCTTGGGAGAGGCAGCGTTTGAAACTGGAAAAGCTCCTGTGACAGGTCAGGGAGCGGCCAGCTCGGAGCAGGGGGCAGGGCTCATCCCCTCCTGCCGTCGTGTCCAACCCACGGCAGCACCACTGTGCCGAGCTGGGACCAGGATCCTGGACCCCTCTCCTCTCCAGGCTCCTGGACTCCTCTCCAGGCTCCTGGACTCCTCTCCTCTCCTCCCAGAGGGATTTGGGAGTGCAGGAGTCAGGTACTGCTCAGGATGCTGCAGGTGATGAGATGCACGGGGACGTCAGCACGGAATGGGACGAGGAATGGGAGCAGCAGGGAATGGACAGGGACCTGTCCCCAAAGGAGTTGGCCAGCAGAAGGAAGCTGCAGGGGGTTCTTTGCCGTGGAAGAATTGATCTCTTGTCCCCAAGGGCAGCTTGGCACGGGGCGTTCACGGGGGTGGCTCTGCTGCCCTCCCTCTCCCGGGTGTCCCCCGCCCCGCCGGGTTGTGCTGCCACCTCCGAGCGCTGGGAAATGATGGAAAAAGGGACCAGGGAGAGAGACGGAAGAGCAGGGAGCACACGGCTGGGGTGAGGAGAAGGGAGAAGGCAGCGGTGTGGCCTTTGCTCGCTACCAGTTCCCGGTACCTTGTGCATTCCCGAGGCATCGGCAGCTGCTGCCAAGGAACCTCATCGTATGCAAATCAATCATTGTGTCTGGAGCACGCCAGAGGAACACCCTGCCCGAGGTGCCAGAGGGAAGGGGGCTGATTCATTGCCATCTGACCGACAATTACACAGAGGTAATAATTGCCAAGCAGTTATCCTGTAAATACCATTAATAACTCATATCGAGTGGGTTTTTTTAAAGGGCAGTCTGATACAGGAACCCTGTGGGACAGCGACGCGTGACACGGCAGCGGGAGCAGCCCACGAGTGTTCCCAGAGGTCCCTGTCACAGGGCAAATCCCGGGAACACGGAGCTCCAGCATCCACAGGGATCCTGCTCCCGAGGCGCCACGGAAAGAGGGGGAGCAGCATCCTGGATGGTGTTAATTAACATCCAGGGCTAATGTGCAGGGTTAATTAGCTATGAGGCTCATGCTGAAAGGGACTTCTGCCACCAGTGAATGGCATTTTTCCTAGCAAAGCTCCACCAAAGAAAGATGAAAGGTAAAATTCCAAAGCTGGCTCCCAGCACGAGGGAAACAGGAGCAGCTGGTGCTGCTCATCCTCCGGCCTCTTTGCATCGTGCCCTGGGCAGGCACAAGCAGGGCCCAGCAAGGCCAGCAGTGGGATGCCAGGTCCATGGGAATGCCAGGTCCATGGGAATGCCACGTCCATGGGAATGCCAGGTCCGTGGGAATGCCCAGTCCGTGGGAATGCCACTGACCCCCGGCACAGGCAGTGAAGCGCTGTCTGTGCGCACTGGGACACAAAACCAGCCCAAAGTAACTCCATGCTGCAGTTGCCAGCGCTGGGACTGGGATGCTGGCAGGACTGGAGTCCGGCTGGTTGGATTTTTGTGCCCCCCAGCACTGGCAGAACCCAAGGAAGTTCTCCATCCCTTGCCAGGTAATTTTTCCGCAGGGAATGACTTCGGGCTCTCCCTGTCCCTTCCCAGCCCCAGTGTCCCTCCTGCACAGATGGATTCCCTGTTGTTTCCTGCTCCCTGTGGCAGGACCTGCTATTCCAAAGTCCTGCTGGGTGTGATCGGGGTACAGCGAGGTCGTGCCCTGAGGAGAACCCAGCTCTGCGCAGCCACCGATGGTCCCGGGGCATTTCTGGTGCGGGAGGTGCAGGCCCGGTCAAATTCCATTTTCAGGAACCATGAATACAACCCACGCTGCCGCTTTCTGCTCCGGCCAAACTCCCCACTCATGGCCCGAGGCTGTGCCCACCAAAGGAGCATCCAGGATGGTGTGCAAGGCATGGAGCAGTGTCCAGGACACAGAAAGACACCCCAGTGACTCCCCAGGTGCACAGACTGCTGAGCTGGTTATCTCCTGGCCCGATTGCAGCATTCCATGTGCTGGAATGTGTGGATTGGTTTGCAGATGATTGATATTAGCACTTAATGGGGGCAATAATTCAGTGGTAATAACTCCGTGGAGCCCCGAGGCTGGTGGCAGCGGGGGAGGGCAGCGCATACCCTGGGGCGGAGGGGGCTGGGTCCTGGGAGGTGATGGGACCCGCAGGGAGCCTTCCTCCCTCCATCCTTCCCTCCCTCTCCCATCCCTGGACCTGCAGCCAGAGCTGCTCCTTGCTTTTGGGTGGTTTTGCTAAGGAAATGGGTTTGTGCAGGCACAGGCATGGGAAGGAGGCAGGGTTTGGGGTGGAGATGCTGCAGGTGAAGTGGGGCAGCCTCTGAGGAGGGAATCTGGTGCTTCCATGAGGATCTGGAGGTGATGAAGAGGTTGAAACATGCTGGGAGGTTGCTCCTCGTGGCTGATGTGCTGCTCAGGCTGTGACACCTGCACAGGGCACAGCTGAAGCCAGGTGGAGTGTCCTGCTTCCCCGTCTGTCTGTCTGTCCCTTCAGGAGCTTTTAAAATCCCTCAGCCAGACGGGAAAGCAGAGATCCGGGCTGCCAAATTCCTGCGGGAAGGAGGAGGCCATTCCTGGAGCAGGCGATGGACACGCCCGGTGCTGCAGGATGCTCTGAGCTGCTGGGAGGGTGGGCAGGGGTTGGCACCGCCGGTGTCACCACGGGGACCGGGTGTCACCGCACAGAGCCCGGCTGGGAGATCGGAGATTCCCAGGGCTGGTTATCACCGTTTCCTGCTCGCCCAGGAATGCAGGTGCTGGGCCCGGGCTCGATGCCACCATCCCGCTGGCAGAGGTGGCCCAGCCGTTGGCTCCGTGGTGCCAGGGCTGGAGCCACGGCTCCCACCTGAAAGGGAACCGCCGGCGCTGCCGTCCCCGCTCGGTGTCACCGGCTGGCACGGGGGACAGCGGCTTGATCCAGGCAGGAATGAGGAACACCATGTCCCGGAGGGAGGCAGCAGGATTATTTACAGCCCCAAAACGAAGGCTGGAATGCAGGAAGGCTTCGGGAGGCGCGGAGCTCTGCAGTGCGTGGGCGTTGGGGCCGCTCGGTTCTCGGGGTGAGCTCGGGGCTGGAGAGAGGCTCTGGGGCTTTGGGGTTTGTCTGCCGGGGGAAGTGCTGGGTCACAGCCGCTCAGGGCCTTTCCAGCCTGCCTTAGCCCTGTGGGGACATCTCCAGAGGCGAGGGAAGGGCCACCCTCCTGCTGAGACCGCGTCACCTGCGTGTGTCTGTGGGGCCAGCCCTGTCACAGCGCTGCTGCCCCTTTTCTTCACAGGGGCATCCCCTCCCGGGGCTGCAGCAGCAGGGCTGGCACGGGCACATCCCCAAACCAAAGGATTTGCAGGGTTAGACATCCTGGCTCGGGGAGCAGAGCAGGTTCTGGTGGTCAGAGCCAACTCCACCGGCCCAAATTTCTGTCTGGGGCATCACAAGGGCCTCCAGAGGAATCGTCACCCCCAGAAAGATCCTGCCCAGCCCGCAGAGAGCACCTGGCCCTGGGCTGTGTGTCCTCACCCGGGACTGGCCGGTGCTCTCTGGACAGCCCTCAGGTCACCTTGAGCGAGGGCTGTTATCTTATTTGTAAAATAGGTGTAAGATACCTGCCTGCTCCAGGGAAACTCCAAATGTGCTCAGCAAGGTCTGCCCAAGGCCCAGGGACATGAGCAGTGCTCAGCAGCTCCCGGGGCAGGGTGGGAGCAGCCCCAGCATCAAAAATTCCTGCCCTTGGAGCAGCCCCGCAGCGCTGGGGGCCCCCAGGCCAAGGGGTGCCACGTGGAGCATCCCATTCCCCTGGAATTCGGGCTGGGGGCCGGCTCCAGACACGGCCTCCCCCACCCCTCAAGGCTTTCTGCCCGCTCTGACCCAGGAGAGTCAACCCAGACGAGGCTTTTTCGCTTAAACCACTGAATTCCTGCGAAGGGAGGTTTTCCAACCTGAAAAAAAGAGAGGAATTTTCCCCAAAAAAATGCGGGAAGGCGTGTGGAGGAGAACGTGAGGCTTCTCCTTGCTTCCCCCAGCTCTGTGCAAGGCAGAGCAGGGGGGGAAGGTGAGTGTGGTCCCATCTCTGCTGCTGTGTCCCATCGCTGCTGCTATGTCCCATCTCTGCTGTGTGCCATCGCTGCTGCTGTGTCCCATCTCCCCCGTGTCCCATCTCCCCCGTGTCCCATCTCCCCCGTGTCCCATCTCTGCTGTTACGTGGCCTTGGGCAGCTCATGAAGGCCCAGACGCTGCAGGCCCAGCGATGGAGGGAGATAAGCCCTGACATGAACCCGCTCATTGTTCGGGGCTCCGAGGTCAATGCCTGCAGAGCAGCTCAGGTGTTGGACGTGCTGGAGGAGGAGGAGGAGGAGGAGAAGGAGAAGGAGGAGGAGGAGGTCCTGTCACCCCTGGTCAGAGAGATCACCAGCCAGATTTTAGATGAAGGCACTGCCTGCTTTGCCTTTTTTAGGAGTTTTGGGAGTGTGGGTGCTGCAGCTGTGGCACGAGGCCAGGAGGCGGCTCAGGTGCCAGCCTGCCCTGAAAGGGTCGGTGGTTAAAGGGCATTAAAGTTAAATAAAGCATCTGGGGCTGGAGGGATGCAGTGTCCGGGTGGAATCTGGTGGGAGAGGGATTATTCACTGCCCCAAGCCTCACCCAGGGCTTGAGGGAGGCTCTGTCAGTGCCCTGGCTCTGGTCTGGTCCAGCCACATCCCCAGGGATGCTGGTGATACCAAAATCAGCCAGAATAAACTTTCTAACACAGTTTGAAGCATTTCATCTTTAAACTCCAGCCAGCAACTTCAGAAAAATGGAACATTTCTGCTCTCTGTGTTACTTATCACTGCTGGCCTGAGGGAGCTCAGCCAGGGCAGCGAGAGGAGGCAAGGCCACACTTTCCCTTCGGTCAGCACGAGTGGGGCTGCAGACCACCCTTGTTTGTGTCTGTCCACACTCGGAGGAGCTGCTTATTCATCCAGGACAGCGTCCAAACAACCTCCAACCAAAATCGGGGGAGTTTGGGGGTAGTCAGCTCCTCCTCAGGCAGCAGGGACCCACCAGCAGGAGGCTGAAGCTGTTCTCCAGGTACGCATAACTCTGGAATTCCCTAGGGAAGGTGGTGTCCATCGCTGTGCCAAGGGCCACACCCACCCCGTGTGAGCCCTGCTGTGGCTCGGTCCTGCCTCGGCCACCACGGAGCTGCTGCCCGGCCCTTGGCACAGGGACCATCCCGTGCTGACCGAACCAGCCCTTCACGGATTGCTCCGGGCGCTTTCGCCGCTGGCATTCCCGCTCTGGGAATGGATCTTCTCCACAGCACCCAGCGCCTCCGTAGGGCTTTGCAAACCCAAAAGGGCTGCGGTGAGGGGTGGGACAGGGGGGCAGCCCTGTGCCAGGCTGGCTGGGGCCGCCCCGGCCACCCCGCATCCCAGCGGGCCGGTCCCGCTGCGGGCAGGGCGCCTGAGGCTCGGGCTGGCTGCTGACCTCAGCGCGTCCCAGAGCTGACTGCGGGCCCGGCCACAGCCCCTAATCCTCCCTACGTGCCGGCTCTCAGCCCCGCCGCGTCCCCAGAGCCCGCTGTCCCCAGCCCCGGGGCCAGGCTGAGCCCCGCGGCCCCGCACGACCCCGCACGCGGGTGTCCCCCGGGGTGGGCGCGGTGACCGCACCTCCCCTGCGCCGGGCCCGGAGGAGGAGCAGCAGCGTTCGCTGGGGCTGGGTGGGCGGTGGGGCGGAGGGGTGGAGGGCGAGGGGACGTCTGTGCTTCAAACCTGGGCCGATTGTGTGTCCCTCGGGGGGACAGTCACACCTCGGGGGACCGTCACACCTCGGTGTCACCCTCTCACTGCGGGTGGAACAGCGGGGCAGCGATGGAGGAAAGGGAGAACAGTCACTCAGGTCATTGATGGCACCGGGAGCGTTCCTGGAAAGAAATCGCAGTGTGCCACAGGCCGGGCCACCGCCCCGAGCCCTTCCTTGCCGGGGGAGCGGCGCTGCCGCAGGTGACGGGGACCAGGAGCGGCCGCGGTGGCGCAGGGAGGCTGCGGAGCCCTGCGCTGACACCTCCTCAGGTGTTTACTGCCCCGCGGCCCGCTGGCACCACGGGGCACAGATAAGGCTTTGCGTGATGCCGTGGCTTTGTTTTTCATGTCTGACGCCTTTGGAAGGTTACCTGGAACTTTGAACCCCTGGGGTTTATCGGGTCGGCTTTGAAGTGGCTGCAGCCACTGCCTTACTCTCGGTCCCAGCTCCAGGTTAATGGGGCTTCCGTTTCCAAACAGGAAAACCTCGGGTTTTTTTAATTCTCTTTGCAGCTTTTTAAGGTACTTTCCAGTGCCTTTATTTTCATTCTCACATTTCAGTGAAAGAATTTAATGCCACCCAGCTCCAGGTGCCACAGACTGAGGTGGGTGGATTTTTAGGGATGTGATTTAATGGTGGGCTCGGGCTTGATGACCTCAGAGGGCTTTTCCAACCCGAATTATCGATTCTATGATTCTTGGGCACTGCTGCCCGTGCCTGGGATGTGTCTGAGGAAGGAGCAGTGGTAACTAAACCTCAGAACACTGAAGCAAACTGAGAGTCAGGGATTTAGGGAGAGTGTGAGGTGCTAATTCCGAAAATCCTGAGGGCAGATCTGCAGCAGGGTTGGGATGGTGGTCCCTGTTTGGTGACCAGGGTGAGATTTTACTGATTTCTGTGGTTTCGATGAGTGAATGAAAACCTGCAGAGACAGGAGAGCAGCTGGGAAGCCTCTCTGGTTGTTAAACAGGAGAGTGGGAGGGCTCGGGTTTGGTTGCTCAGCAGTGGCCACAGGCCGGGCTCTGTGCCGGGGTGAGCTCAAGAACTCAGGTGGCTACTCAGGAACTCTCTGAGTCACACAAGGCAAATATTTCCCCCTTTGATTTTCACCCTGAGAAAATCTCGAGCTGACCTTGTTAATCCCACGTGTTGCAAACCTCCCCCCGTCCTTTATCAGGTTTCGGCCGCGGGATAACGTTACCAGCTTAGCACCTCTGGCTGCTCCTGCCAGCATCCTGCCTGGCACCGTGCCACCTGCTCGGTCTCCTGGCCTTCCTGGCTGTGCCAGGGCTGCCTGGCCAGCAGGACACCCTGCCCGGGAGGGATGGAGGGAGAAGAAAAGCTGGAGGGCTGTGGCTGGCTCCGGCACGGTGCCGCACATCTGCGAGGTGCGTTAGCCAGGATTTCCACGGGGTGGGGATGCCCCTGCAGATCCTCAGATCCTGCCAGCTCAAAAAAATGCAGCATCCTCCACAGGCTTAATTCCCGTGCCTGGAATGGCGTTCTGTGGATGCACAAAGTGCTGGGGCCCTGCTCAGTTTGAGTCCAGCGCCTCAGAGCCTGCCCAAGGGCTCTGGGGAGAGCTGTGCCTGCAGCTCACGGTCTGACCCCAGCCTGTCCGGGCGCTCCTGCCTGTCCCTCTCCGGGCATCCCGGGCCGCAGGTGGACCCTGAGCCAAGCCTACAGCTCCCACCTGGCTCCAGCTCCTGCCACTCACAGGCTCCAGCGCCCACAGCAGCCCCGGGCTGGTGCCAGAGGCTGCCCAGCCCCAGCTGAGGGAGCACCCGCTCCACTGAGTGCGTTTGTGTGACCTGCTCAGCCCTGGCTGTCCAAACTGCTGCTGGCTGGGGTAAAACAGATCAGGTTTTTGTTTGCCAGTGCTGGGAGCTGCTGGGGAAAGGGTGTGATCAGAAACAACATCGCTGCTGGCACGGCCGGTGCTCAGCACCCGAGTCCAAGCAGCCCCGGCGGGCGCTCGGCCCCGAGCGGTGCCAGGGTGGGGCTGGGGGATGCTGGGTGCGAGGGGGGCTCCGGGCAGGCCCAGGGCGGGGAAAGGGCGTGCAGAACGTGGGGAGGAAATAGTTAAAGCCCCTCTCCTCCCAATCGGAAGGGACAAATCCTCTCCCCGGCCCGGTGCCCAAATAAACAGGCGGAGCGTTGCGAAAGGACGAGGGTGGGAACGCTCCGTTCCTCTCCGCAGACGGGCGGTCCGACTCCAGCTCTGCAGCCCCCACGCCCCCCGCGCCCAGCCCTCGCTCGGGTTTCACCCTTCCTGCCACCCCCCTGCCCTGCCACTGCCACCCACGGGTGCTGTCCCCATGGACGGGTGCGGGTGATGCCAGGGCAGCCTCTGAGAAGCTCTGCGGGACCACTGCGGTCAGACTGGGGGGGACTGGAGGGGGATGGCGAGAGGCCAGGAGGTCCCTGGTGACCTCCCTGGGCATCTACCCGAGTCCATCCACCCGGCCAGGGGGTGACCGCGCCCCCGGGCAGCCCCAGCCGGGGCCCGGACAGAGCTGCTGGAAGGTGCCCGGTGCGGAGCGGGATGGATGAGGAAGGGAAGCGGAGCCTGGCTCTGCTCCCAGCGGGCTCCCTCTGCCGACAGCAGCCCCGGCCGGGTCCCCGCGCCACCACTGCACCGTCACTGTGCACCTCCTCTCTCCCCTGAGCCGAAATTTGCACTGGAAAAAAAAAAAAGCCAGACCCAAAATGCGTCCCCCAGCCCCGAGAAGGTGAACAGGCTCAGGGAGGAAAGTCTGGAGCATGAGAATCTGGAGCCCCCATCCCATCCTCCTGCTGCAGGACCTGGGGAGCATTTAGCAACACATAAATATAAATAAAAATGAAATATTTAATTTCCTTCTTTAAAAAAAAAAAAAAAGAAAAGAAAGTACCCCTGACAAAGTGCTTTTCTGAGACTCCTCCCCAGCGAGGCGGGAGGTGGAAGGTGTTTGATGGGGGATATGTGTGAGAGCAGGGGAAACTGAGGCATGGAACAGTTGCCTCCACAGTGGCTGGTCCCAGGAGGGCCCCGTGCCCAGGCCACCAGCCCCACTTGTCCCCCCAGGCCAGTCCAAACCCACCCCGAGAGCCGTGGGGACACCAGGCCGTGCACAGGGAAGGGTCACCCGAGGTGCCAAGGCTGTGGTCCCTGGAGAGGCATCGGGAGCACTGCCGGCATCCCTGGCACCGTCACCGCAGGGACATCGCCCGCTCGGGTGCCAGGCGGCAGCAGATCGAGGGGGGACAGGGCCACCGTGGCACTGAGGTGGTTGGGAGGCTCAGGAGAGCAGCTCCGGAGCCGTGGGAAGCAGCAAATCCCGGGATGTGCAGGCAGCCGGCCCCGGTGTGTCCAGCGGTGGCCGTCCTGTGCCCGGGAACTGCCAGTCCCTGTGGGCAGCACGGGGTGGGCAGCGGACATGGATCCTCGGGCCGTGGTCATCGCAGGGTCCAGCGGCCCCGGGGTCAGCAGCAGCTCTTCTTGGGCTTGTCGTTGGGGGTGAGCTTGATGGAGTCGGTTAAATAACTCTCAAAAATCCCTTTATACTGGGGAAAAACGGAGAAGGGAAAGGGTGAGTGATCCCGGCTCAGGGCCGCGGAGCGCTGCGCTTCAGCCCCGACTTGTGGTTAAAGGCAGAATCCAGGGAAAAGCCACCCGGTGCGGGGCTTGGGGACACGAATGTCCCCGCGGGACGGCCGCTAGAGGACAGTGCCGGCGCGCTGTGGGTGCCGCACGCCGCGGTCCCATCGCTGTGGGAGAAGGAAGCCGCAATTCCCATTCCTATTGATTTAGGATCAAACACCGCCGCGTTTCTCGTTCCCGGGGCTCTCCGTTGCGGCAGCAGCTGTTCCGTGTGGGAGGATCCATCAGACCAGCCCCGGCTGAGCCCAGCTCCCTCCCGAATCCCTGCCCCGGTACAGCCCGGAGCAGGAGATGCTCACCCTGCTCAGCGCCTGCTTCGCGAGGGTCTCGAAAGCCTCGGCCACGTTGATGTTGTTCTTGGCGCTGACTTCGAAATAGGCGATGTCCTTCTCCTTGCACCAGGCTGAGGCCGTTTCCTCGGGCACCTGCGGGGAGGGCGGAGAGGATGGAGCCACAGCTCAGGGATGGGACAGGGGACCCTCATCACCCACCCGGGCACAGGTGGGTGAGGGCAGGGTGCCGGCAGTGCCCAAGGTTGTAATTCCTGCTGCTTCTGGTGGGGACAGCCCCTGTCCCAAAGGGCAGCAGGGGGATGCTGCTTATCCCCTCCATGAGTCCTGGGGGAGGTGGCAGCTCCTCGCCTGGAGGCCTGGTTTTCACGTGAGGAGAAGGAAGAGACTGGTTCTGAGGTGAAGGATCAGCCCCCATAAACCATTCGGACCCTACGGCATCCCAGTCATGCAATCATGGAATTGCATGGAGGTTGGAAAAGATCTTTAAGATCATCAAGTCCAGCCATTAAGGCAGCACTAAACCATGTCCCCAAGTGCCACATCTGTACAGCTTTAAATCCCTCAGGGGACGGTGGCTCCCCTACTGCTCATCCTGCTCTCTCCTCCTCACCTGCCGGTCACAGAGGTCTATCTTGTTCCCCAGCACGACCATGGGGAAATCCTGTTCCCTGGGAATGACCTTCTCCAGGAAGTCATCTCTCCAGTTGTCCAGGGCCTCGAAGGACTCCCTGTCCGTCACGTCGAAGGCCAGAATGCAGCCGTCTGAGCCTTTGTAGAAGGTTGACACCATGGACCGGAATCGCTCCTGTCCCCCCGTGTCCCAGATCTAGGGCAGAGGAGGGCATGGATACAGACACAGGACACGAGCAGGGTGGGTGTTGCAGCCCAGGGGACCCTTCCAGGGGGTCCTGAGCCCCCAGAATTCCTGTGGGATTCCAGTGCAGCTCATGGATGCTGAAAATCCGGCTCTGAAAATCAGGTCCTGCACGTCCAGCCCTGCACCTCATGCCACCGGTGGGCATTCGGGCACAGCCCACAGGGTGGGACACACACGGCCCTGGGATCGGGGTGGGCACCCCGGGCAGCGCCAGCCGCGCTCACCTGCAGCTTCAGGGCGCTGTTGTCCACCGCAAGGACCTTGGTGAGGATGCTGGCGCCCAGCGTGGTGCGGTAATCCTCGTAAAACTTCTTGTGCACGTATTGGTGCAGCAGAGAGGTCTTGCCCACGCTGGTGACGAGGAAAGGGGCACCGGTGAGGCTTTGCACTGCTCGGGGGGGTCGGTCCCAGCAGGGGCTGCACGCCCAGAGCGCCCAGGGGGCTTCCCTCCCTCGCCAGCTCCTTACCCCAGAGCTCCGATGATGATGATCTTCAGATCCACCTTCTTGCTGGCATCCATGGACGGGCCCTGCGGGGCGAGAGGGACTCACCGGGCTGTGGGGATGGCTCCCGGCGAGCCCTGGGGTGCCGGTGGTCCTGTCCCTACTCCCGCCCTCCCACCGCGGATGTCGCTGTGTCCTCACCGTGCCGGCACCGTGCCCGTGCCATGCCGGCACCCGCCGCACCCGTGCCCCAGCCACGCTGGGGACAGAAACCCCCACGCCAAGCCCGGCCCACGGCCCCGCCCGCGCCGGGCTCCCGAGGAGCCGGAGCACGCCCGGACTCGCCGGTTCATCTCCATTCAGAGCTGCCGGGAGCCACTCGCCCGCTTCTCCCATCCCCTCTCCAGCGCAGTCCCTCCCCTAAGCCCGGCACACGCACCCGGGGTCCTGCTGAAAATGGCATTTATCAAAGAAGCCCCCAGCCGGGTGGAATTCCTTGGTGCCTCAAGCACGGCCCAGGGAGCATCCCCGCCCAAGGGCACCCCGGAATCTCCCCCAGGATGGATCCCCATTATGTCCCAGTGTCCCCGCATGCTCTGAGCCTGGTCAGGACCCCTGAAGCCCCCTCCCCAGGCGGGACCAGCATCCTCCAGCAGCCCCAGCAGCCCCATCCCCGCGGCAGCGTCCGGCACCGCCGGCCAAGACACAGATGGAAACACTGGCAGTCTCATCCCTGCATTTTTCCCTGATGCGCTGGCCAGCCCTGCGCCATTCCCCCTTGGAACACCGGCAGGGAACTCTCAGCTGCGGGGTCCAGGCCCCCCTGCACCCTCTGCCCGCCGTGCCCAGCCGCGGGCAGCATCCTCGGCACAGGCAGAGCCTCGTGTCTCGGCACACACCAACTTCCCAGCCCTTTTGCCGGCTTTTCGGGAGGCCAGATGTTTTTAAACCCGAAATGGAGTTTCCCCAGCCTTTTTGCCTCCTCGCTGTTGCTCCGGCGGTCTCGGCTGCCCCCGGGGACTCACCTGCAGAGCACTCACCTGCCGGGGCAGCCGGGCAGCCAAGGCTCCGGCTCCGCTGCAGCCGGGCCGGGGAGGGGAGAGGAAGGCGAGAGAGGAGGATCCGGGAAGGGGCCGATCCCTGCCCTCCCGGGGAAGGCGGCTGCGGGCCCCGCTCCGTGACATCAGCACAAAGGGGCCGAGATCCTGCCGGGGCCGCCGGGGCCGCGGGCGGGCGCTGGGATGTCCACGGATCTTCCCTCGATTCCGGGGCTCTGCCGAGCGTCCCCGGCTCGGGTCCGACAGGGGAAGGAGAACGGGGTTCTCCCCGTGTGCTGGAGTTTGGGATTGACTTCTGGCCTCTCCTCTGGCTCAGAATCCCCCCGGTTCCTTTCCGCCTCCTCCCCGGGACCCCTTTTCTGCCTTCTCGCTGGGGAATTACTGAGGCATGAGAACAAAAGCCGGGCGGGGCTGTGGGCAGCATCCCGGGAGCCATCCCGGACTCCGCTCTGATAACACGGGACGGGATAAGCGGATTCGGGAGCTGGGGACGGGTGAGGAGGGGCTGCGATCCCTCTGAGGAGCTCCGTGTGGCTTCGTCTCCTTTTCCAGGCAGGAGAGGGGCAGGGTGGGAATCAGGAGCATTTCCAGCCCCTCCAGCCCTCAGGGGTCCCGCCCAGCACCCACAGCCAGCACGGGCACCCCAGGAACAACCCAAAAAGAGGGAACAGGGCAGGGGACATCTCCTGCAGGATGTGTTCAATCAGAAATGGGATTTTGGGGATCTCAGCTGCCCCCGTGGAGCAACCGAGGAGTCCTCTGGCCGACTCTCCCGGCACCCGGCTGGTGCCCGGGGCTCTTTGGAGCGGGAAAACCTGCTTGGCCACGGCCGCAAAGGCACCGCTCTGCTTCCCGACGTGCGAGGGCATGTCCCGCGCCTTTGCCAAGCTTTCTGTAGGATTTGGGGTTTGCTGTTGGAGCGGGGTCCCCCATCTGGGAGCCTTCCCTCACCCTGAGCCAGCAGCCCCCCAGTTGCTGGTGGTCCCCCTGCCCAGGTTTTGGGGTCCCTCCGACCCCTGGCTTTTGCTTTTCCACTTCCATCATTTTTGTAGATGTTTTTTTTTCCCTTACAGACCCTGATGGGATCCCAGGGAGGATCACTGCACTCAGTGGGACAAACCCTCCTCCCCCTCCTCTCCAGGTGTAATTTTGGGACCTGTCTGGCCAGAAAAATCTGGTTTTCCCCCCAGAGGGCAGGCGCTGGGAGGAGCTGGGCTGAGGCAGAAGCACCGGAGCCAGTTCTCACCGGCCGCGGGTAAAAGGCTGGCGTTTCCCTGGAGCAGCCCTCTCCCAATCCCCGTTTTCAGCCCTTTTTCACCATCCTGCTTCACCTTGGCTCTTGCAGAGAGAATTTATTGTCCAACCTCCCCCGCAGCCGCTTCTGCCCTGGTTCCTCTGACGTGTCCCTGGTGGGCCGGGAGTTGCTCACCCTGTCAGGTGACCGATGCCTCTCCACGCCGCCAGGGCTGGGGTTTGTGGTCAGTCCCAAACTGCAGCTGATGCCCACGGCCACTTCTGCTTTTGGCCAGGGGGGCTGTACCCACCAGGGTACATCAGCATGAGCTCTGGTTTTAGTTTGATTTCACGGGAAAAGGGATTTTCCCCCAGCTCCTGCTCTCCCAATCCCCCCCGGGCTGAGATTCTGCCTGGATGAAGGCAGTGGCAGCAGCGGTGGGGAGGAGGCGGTGGCCAAGGCGTTGCTCAGCAGCTCCAGCTACCACAGCTTCAGTCCCGTCCCGGCTGCTCCCCCACGTCAGCGATTCTGAGGAAAAGGCATGGGTTTTGTGGCCTGTGACTGTGAGGAAGGTGACGAAACCCAGGCTGGGGCTGACACAGCGGGGGAAAGGCTCATGGGGACGGGGAGAGGACGCGCTGTGCCCTGCGGGGCCGGGACAGAGAGGGACAGGGAAGGAAGCAAAGGGGATCCGAGTGCTCCCCACGCTGTTCCGCCTCCCTGGGGGACCACAGGGCTGCTCCTTATTGGAGCAACTTCCCCCCAAACCTGTCAAGGGGGCACGGAATGCTCTGGGATCCCAAAAACACAGCACCAGGGCAGTCCTGGGTGAGTCCAGCTCTCGCTGCCAGCTGCTGTCCGGGGACACTGGCTGGTCCCTGTTGTGCCGGTGATGCCCGAAAGACAGGCTGGAAATAAATCCCCACAGACTGATGCCTGTAGAGCAGGGATTTGTTTATTGCAGCGCTGGTGGTGAGGGGATCTCTCCTCCTAACTCACCCCCTTTGTCAGGTG